>PVKB01002547.1:224525-271291 GCA_004027205.1 Ctenodactylus gundi
TTTTTTTTTTTTTTTTTTTTTTTTTTTTTTTTTTTTTTTTTTTTTTTTTTTTTTTTTTTTTTTTTTTTTTTTTTTTTTTTTTTTTTTTTTTTTTTTTTAGCAGGGTCTCGCTCTGTAGCCCGGGCTCATCCTGAACTCACTATATAGCCCAGTGTGGCCTTGGACTCATGGCAACCCTCCTGCCTCAGCCTCTTGGATGCTGGGATTACAACAATGCACCACCATGCGCAGCTTATGTGGTGCTGGGGAATTGAACTCAGGGCCTTGCCGATTCCTAGGAAAGCGAAATGCTTTGACCACTGTGCCATTCCTCCAGCCCCCTTGACTCAGTTTTCTTTGGGAAGGTCGTTCCAGTTCTAGACTCCCTTACCACCGGGAACTGAAATCTCACACGATCTGCCCGTAGCCCGGTAGGCAGCTGGAAAGAGCGCATTTGACTTTCTTCCTTTGGGGAACTAGAAAGAGAAGCTTCTGAAATACGCAGCCATTAACATGCAGTTTCATACGTGTCGCGTCTCTTGTCGAGGGCTGCTGGGAAGCTTCCTCCTGCTATGTGCCAGGGCCTTGGGAATGCCTTCACGAACCGCATCGCCAGTGACAGTGTGGCCTATGTAGCCTCCTCCTGCCTGGGCCCGCTTCCTGGGAGGCACTTGGCCTGGGGTGTCGCCACTGCACACAGCTGGAGCGCGAGTCTGATTCTCTCCCCTCGCTTGCCCCATGGAGCCCCGAGGCACACAGACTGAGGCTGTAGCTGGTCTGGTCAGGAATGGAGCCTGGGGCAGCCAGCACCTGAGCCGGTGTGCCAGGCTCGCCCAACTTCTCTTCCTAGCAAGGCTCTGCACACGCACTCCTGGGGTCTGAGCTTGGGCTGCAGGGAGACGCCAGGAGTGCGGCAGCAGATGACCTGCCCTGACGTGTGGGTCTGATCACAAGCCAGAGGCACATCTCTGTAGTCCGAGCAGCCTGGGAGGCTGAGGCAGGAGGATCACAAGTTTGACCCCAGCCTGGCTAACTTAATGAAACCGTGTCTCAGAATCAAAACTAAAAATGGGTTATAGCACGAAGGCCCTGGGCTCAGTCTGTGTCTGGTCAGCTGGTGAAGACCCGGTGCAGAGGTCCCTGACCCCCGGGCTGTAGACTGGTGGTGTCTGTGGCCTTAGGACAGGGCTGCCTGGACGGATTAGCAGGGAGCCTGGTGAGCAGGGGGCAGAGCTCCACCTCCCATCAGCACGGTCCTGTCAGGTCCAGATGCTGCTGCTGACTGACAGGAGGTGGAGCTTCCCTCCGCCCGCCCCCTGCTGCTGCCAGTTGAAGTTGCCCTCCAGCAGCCGGCTGCATGACAGGTGCCCTCCCTGCTGGGCAGAGTGGTCTTCTGCTGAGCAGGTCCCCGTCGCAGAAGTTGGGCCCATTGACTCCATTCCTGTCTCTCCTTGCCCTTGGGTGAGGGCCAGGTGGGAACCCACCTGTGATCCCACAGTCCAGCCCTGCTCTGCCCATAGGGCCATCTGGGACCTGCCCCAGGAGCGCTGCTATTCTGTGTGGACGAGAGGCCAGGGACCTACAGGCTGCAGATGACCCCTACTTCAAGTAGAGCACACGTGGCCAGGCCACAGCTGGCCCCGACCCTGAGCTCTGGTGCCTCTGGAGGGACCCTGTGACGCCCGTGGCCAGTTGGCCACTAGCTTCATGTCTGTAGTCCTGGTTTAAGACTCTAACGTGTCCTAGAAAAGAAGCCAGAGCCCGGAGGGTTAACAGACATCGGGCTGCGAGGGGCCTGCGGGGGCTGGGCAGCGGGCTGTCCCAGAGGCCAGGCCTGGTGATGTGATTACCCATAATGTGTGTGGCCAGAGTCTGCTCCGGGTGCATTAAGGCAGGCAGCCTGGTAACAGAGGATGCCGGGAGCCGAAGGCCCTCACAGAGGAAGGACGGATCTGGAGGCTTCTCCAGGCTTGGGATTTACTGTCACTTTTTGACCTGTGTGTGCGTCCTGAGCTTCGCCTTTCCCGGCCACGTTTGCAGGTCACGTCACCAGTGGCCCCGGTCTTACGCACAGATGGTGTCCGTGGAGGTGTCCTTTGCAAAGGCAGATCCCCCATCCCCATGCCAGGCCCCGTCGCCTTCCCTGCCGCCCCAGGACAGTTGTGAACCCCGTGATGGGGTGCCCAGCAGTTCTACGTCTGTCTCTCTCTCATTCCGACCCAGCAGACCTGAGGTGGGGTTGGCGGGAGAATCCTCCATCCTGCATGGGACTGGCACAGGCCAAGGACTCACGGTCTGACCTTGTGCTTGTATCCAAACGATTCAGGAGTCAGTACTGGAAAGGAAGGAGCAGAATACAGGACCTTGGGCACAACAGCCGCGTCTGATGGTGGTGGAGGCGGAGGCGCGCTGGGTCTGGGCCACAGCGACCCTTCCAGGTGCTTCCCAGGTCAGAGAGCGGCACCACCCGCGCTGCCGGGCCCAGACAGCGCAGCGTGGCCGGCTGATTGCAGCAGTTCTCAGGGTGTCTGCCCTTGCCACACCCACAGCACCCACCCCTGGGAACCTGCTGGAGGTGCAGGCTTCAGCCTGGCAGGCCCCCAAGCCTCACGTCCCGGGTGGGGACTTCTGTCCCGGATCCCCCTGTCCTCCAGGGGTTCTGCTGCAACCTGAAGTTGGGAAACCGCTGGCGTATTTTACGGCTCAGTACTAGCAGCTGTTTGATAATAGAAAATCCCTTGTGTTTATTCGGAGCCGCACTGGCCACATAGTAGCCCCCAGCCATGGACAGGTGTTTAAATCTTAACAAACTGATGAGCCCAGTGGCACAGACCTGAAGTCCCCGTAATCTGAGGGCCCGAGGCAGGAGAGTCACGAGTTCAAGGCCAGCGTGGTAAACTTGGTGAGTTAATAAGACCCTGTCTCCAAATCAAAAATAAAAACGGGCTCGGGTTGTAGCATAATTTTGAAGGTTCTGAGCTCAATCCCCAGGACCAGAGAAGTAAATAAATAAATAAATTAATACTGAGTAAAATAAAGAGTTCAGTGTCTTGGTCTCATTAGCTGTGGCTGGTACCTAGACCATTTGTGTCATTACAGAACACTGTGTCCACTCGCGCTGAGCACAGAGCAGCAGTCCTCAAATTTCGGCATGAATTGGACTAGTGAGAGGACCTGAGAGCACAGATCGCTGAGTCCCCTTTCCAGAGTTCCAGTCTGGTAGAGATCTGAGGTGTGTGTGGCTGGAGAGTCTTCCCTTCCGGTAGGATCTTCCCTAAGAGCTCAGCCAGGTGCAGTGACCCCATGCTAGGGAATGCTGACCTGCGGGAATTCCTGCTCTGAAATTCGCATGCCCGCTGCAGTTTGCAGGCAGAATGTCATCCGCGCCTACACGCCCTGTGTAGATGACTGCTCGTAAGGCCCGTTGTTACAGTTGATTCTTACGTGAGTTAGCAGATCAGGAAAAGTTTCAGATGTGCTTAATAGAAAACCTGGTTAGCAGAAGATCTGATTAACTGCAGAAAACCTGGCCGCAGTGACGTCAGTCGCTGGACATTGGCAATTATTTAGCAGAGCAAGAGGCTGCAGGTCCCCAGATCCTACTAGGCTGGTCTCGGCATCATCACCAGGGGAACCAGGCACGTTCCCTGCCCAGAAAACCCCTCCTGTTTCACTGTCCATAGTTAGGCCACATGTGGTCCCGACTCAGTGAGAAGGGCTTCCCTACCTGCCTTGGCCACTTGTGGCTCAGTCCCTGGGACATGGGAGGGGTTGGCCCTGGGGCCCTGGACTCCCACCAGCGCTCAGAACAGACACCAGCTCTGTAGTGGGGGTCGGGGAGAAGTGGGGGCAGGGGTTTCTGCCGGCAGCTTGCTGAGGTGTGGTGCTGCTGAGCCCAGGTCAGCGCTGCTCCCCGGGAGCCAGGCCTGTCCCCCACCCCTGGCCCTTCGCCTGGGCCAGGCAGGCAGGGCAGCCGCTGTGCGCAGAGGGAGCACCAACTTCGCCTCTCCTGTGACCGCTTGCCTAACATTCAGTCCCAGTCCCTCCTGCCTCTTGGCTGAGGCAGAAAGATCACAAGTTCAAGCCTAGCATGGGTAACTTCCTGACTTACTGAAACTGTGTCTCAAAAATCGAAAATCAAAATGGGCTGAGAATATGTGTAGCTCAGTGTGAAAGCACCTGGGTTCAATCACCAGTGCAATGAAAGGAAGAAAGAGAGGCTGGAGGAGTGGCACATCACTTAAAGTGCTTGATCAAAGGCCCTGGGTTTGATTCCTCAGCACCATGTAAAGCTGGGCTCCGTGGCGCATGCCTGCAATCCCAGTACTGAGGCAGGTGAATTGTCCTGAGACCAAAGCCAGCCTGCGCTACACCAGTGAGTTCAGGACCAGCCTGGAGAGAGGGAGAGAGAGGGGGAGAGAGGGAGAGAGAGAGAGAAGGAACAGCAAGTAAGCATCTGTTCTGTTTGTGACTTTTGGCCCAAGTCTGTTTTCGGCCTGCTATGCAGGCAAAGCCTGGGGTCGTGTTGCTGGGCTCTGACTCCTGCCTGCTTTTTCTTTTCCCATGCATGGGTGTGTGCGTGCGTGCGTGCATGTGTGTGTGTGCACGAGGACCAGTTCCTGGGTGCCCGTGGGGACAGTGAGATCGCAGGTCCTGCTGCGGCCTCGGGGACCGCCTGCACGACAGCCTTCATGTGAGATCTGAACCGCGGTTTCACCGGGCTCCCTTTGCCCCAGGCCCCACAGAAGAGGGCCCCATCCTCACACTCCAACTCCTGTCTTCACACCACGACCTGCTTCCTCTTTTCTGACCTGTGCTCTGTCCCCGGAAAGCTGCAGTCCTGGCCTGAGCCCCTCTCGGTTCCTCCACCGGCATGTTTCTCGTGGCTTTGTTTTATTTGGAGACAGGCTCTTAGGTGGTAGTCCAGGCTGGTCCTGAGCTCACTGTGTAGGCAGGCTGGCCTTGGAATCCTCCTGCCTCAGCCTCACAGTGCTGGGATTACAGGCATGCACCCAATACCCAGTTTCTGTGGTGCTGGGGAATCGAACTCAGGGCCTTGTGCCTGCTAGGCAAGTGCTTTAACCACTGAGCTATTACTCCAGCCCCATGGTTTTGTTGTTTGTCTGTCTGTCTACTGGTTGGTTGGTCCTGAATTCACTGTGTAGCCCATGGTGGCCTCAAAGTCACAGCAATCCTCCTGTCTCAGCCTTCGGCGGGCTGGGATTACAGGTGTATGCTTATGTGGTGGTGCTGGGGAACTGAACCTAGGGCTTTGTGCATGCTAGACGAGTGCTCTAATCTCTGTGTTATTCTTCTAGTCCCGTGTTCCTTGTGTTCTATGGCAAGTTGGGGATATTGTGTCTAAAGATGTATAAACCGAGCCCAATGGTGCAGGCCTATAAGTCCACCACTCTGGGAGGCTACGGCGGGAGGGTTGCAAGTTCCAGCCTTGCCTGGGAACCTTGCCAAGTTAGGGCTACAGAGGGCTGGGGATATGGTTTGGTGGGCAGGCTGGCGGCTCAGTCCCAGTCCCAGAGATAAGCAAAGACATGTGGTGTGAGATGCACCCACACAGACTGGTCAGTGAAGCCCGGAGCCGATGAGATCATCCAGATACGGGACGTGAGGGAAAAGCCAAGGGCGGCCGCCCAAGCTGGCCGTGTGGAGGCCAGCGGGGCTCTGGCTGTGAGGCCAGGAGGGGCCCTGTGGCCCTCAGCATCAGCAATCAGAGCTGGCAGGGGGGCGGCTGGGCTCCCCGCGGGTGTCCGCTTCCCAAGTGTGTGTAGGACCCGGCGCCACACGCAGTTCTGTTATGGAGATGAACGCGTCTACTTCTTTTGAGAAGAGAAAGGGGGGAGAGGAAGACAGACAGACAGGACCCGTGTGCGGGCATCAGGGTTCCTTCCGACATGGAGCCCACGTGCTGTAGACCGGAGCCCGGGTGGTGATGTGCGGTGCTGCCTGGCTCCCGGCCACGTACGAGCCCATGCCTCCGTCACCGGCTGGCTGCAGTGCCTGGCTGCGTGTCACCGAGATCTTTTCCTGCCTGGGCTGCCCCTCCACCCCACCCACATGCAGGACAGCCATGGACATGAGACTGTCCAGTTCCCGCTGGCCATGTGTCCTCTCGTGTCTGGGGAATTTTTACTTTTCAGAGCTGCTTCCCAGAATGGCAGCTGTAGTTGAGTGAGCCTGGCTTAGGTCAGTCTGGGCTGGGTGTGTGGGGGCAACTGGCAGGTCACCCAGCTGGCTCCTCGGTCATCCCTGGCCAGGGAGCGCCTGGGGCCCGGACGGGAGCCTCCGTGCGCCTGGGGACTCTCCCCCAGGTGTACCTGGGCGGCTGTGGTGGATGCTACCACCTTTCAGAGGGTAGCCAGGGCGTTAGCATGGGGAGGGATTCTGGGGGGGCAGGGGTTTCTGCTGGCAGCTTGCTGAGGTGTGGTGCTGCTGAGCCCAGGTCAGCGCTGCTCCCCAGGAGCCAGGCCTGTCCCCCACCCCTGGCCCTTCGCCTGGGCCAGGGAGGCAGGGCAGCCGCTGTGCACAGAGGGAGCACCGACTTCACCTCTCCTTGTGACCGCTTGCCTAACATTCTGCACAGTGGTGAATGAAAATAGACAGTGGAAGATTTCACAAGACAGAGAGGAAGGACAAGCTGCAGTTTGGTTTTGCCTTTAAAAAGAAACACATTAGAGAACCTTAAAAAAAGAAACACATTAGAGAATTTTTTTTTGAACTTCTGTCGTCTGTGATCCATTTGCCGCCTGTTCAGCCAAGATGTTTTGGCTTTCGGACTCTGGGAAACCAGTGGGTGGGTGATTTGTAGGAGCCAAGAGTCAGTGAGGTGCTGGCAAAGGCTGGAGCATACAGAGTGGGCGCCTGGGCCCTCGAGCTGAGGTCTCCCGCCGTGGCCTCCTGCCCTTGGCACAGGACCTGCCCTGGTCCGTAGAGCTCTGCCTGTCTCTGTGTCCACTGGAGGTGGGTCTTTCTTAGGGTTAAGCACAGTACTGGAAACAAACACGTTGTCTTTGAAGTCACTGATCTGAACCCAGATCTGTCTCAGGTCCCAAACCTCCCATTTTTCATCAGGTGTCCCTGTGCCGTTAACAGCCAGCCTCGTCAGCCTGCCTAGGATTCACTGACTGGGGATAGGACGTGCCTAGCACATTGCCAGGTGCCTAGTCAACACTGGAGAGGTGGAGAGGTCCGTGCCAAATCACTGGCTTCCTTGGCAGCCTTCCCCTCAGTTTCCCTGGATCCCGTGACAGCAGGGAATGCAGCTCGCCCACTAGACAGGCGGCCCCAGGGTGCCGGAGGGACGGGCTTCTTACTGATTTGAAGGAGTAATTTATTTTTAAGAAATCACTGTGTCTGTTCAAATTTAGTAAGTGTGATATATGTGGGTCCTTGCGGAGTGAAATGGCGCCATGGCGGTGGTGTGGCCCGTTGGTACTGTCTCCGAGGTGCCGTGGGCCCTTCCCTTTGCCCCGTCCTTCCTCACCTGCGGCCCGGGGTGAGCGCGGGTCTGCGCTTGGTCTCCATAAACCTGCAGGGGCTGTCCGGGGTAGCACGGGGTGGCGTGCCCTCACCGTCGTTGGCTCCTTGATTCCGTGTGGGACCTGTGCCTGGGAACTTAACCTTGGCTTTTGCCCGCTGTGTAGGTGACCACCATGCAGCCGTGCCCCTGCGGGCGGACGCATATTTCAGTTGTTCCCCGTTCTGACTGTTTTAAATAAGGCGGATGGGGTGTTTTCAGATTTTCAGGCGAGTGTGTTCCCGTTCGTCCTGTCTGTCCACGGAGTCCTGGCCTCCGTACTGTCTGTTAAGCTTTTTGAGAAACGGAAAACAGTACAGTCTCTCCCATTCTGTCAAGAGCAAATGTGGCCGTCCCCTGGTGTGCACCCTCACCCACAGTTGGCACTGTTGGCTTTGGTAAGTCTGGGCACTGTAGCGAGTCTACAGACACGGTGCTCACCTTGGGTCCTGTGTTCCCTGGAGTCTGCTGACGTGAAAAGGCACCTTCCTGTGCACTGTGTGCTCCCTGTGTGCTGTGTGTTCACTGTATTCATGTGTCTGTTCACAATTTTTGCCCATTTTTGGTATTCTTTTGCATATAGTATTGACTCAAGTAGGAGCTTTCTGTGTGGCCTGGCTGCCAGGGCTTTGTGGGAGAGACATGGGTGGGATTGTTTCCGCTGTGCCATGCGAATGTCCCCTGCCCATCGGTGCAGAAACGCTTTTCTGCACTCTCGGTGGGGCTCTGAGAAGCAGAAGCTTTGACTTCTGACCAGATCTGCTATTTTCCATTTTTCTTTTAGAGTTTATGCTGTTTACTTTTAAGTCACAAAGATCTTTCTCATTCATTTTCTTCTAGTTTTTAGTTTTAGCTTTTACATTGAGAGTCAAGACCCAGTTCGAGTCAACTGTTACTGTCAACTGGTGTGATGTAAGGATTAATGTGGAAATTGTCTTTGGGATATCTCTTAGGTACCAGAACTTTATTTAGTCCTCAAGAAATGTGTTCTGTGTTATTATTGTTTAGTGTGAATGATGGAGGAAGGACAGGGGTGTAGCTCATTGGAAGAGCGCTAGCCTGCCGTGCCAAGCCCAGGGTTCAAGTCCTCTGTACTGCAAAAGTATGTAATATATCCCCATGTATATACACATATATATAACATTTATGATTGGGGACGTAGCTCAGTGGCTCCCCAACACCACATAAACTGGGCATGGTGGCTTACTCCTGTAATCCTGGAACACTGGAGGCTGAGGCAGGAGGGTTACTGTGTGTTTGAGGCTAGCCGGGACCACTTAGCCTTAGGAAGCTCATGTGCTCAGGTTGCAGAGCCGGGGCCAAGCCTAAACGCCCTCTTTGTTCCCTGTCTGTGGGCGCGGTGCAATGCCCCCTTCGGTCTTGTATGGAGAGTCCCAGCTGAGCTCTATGCTGAGGACACCCAAGGCACTGCCGGGCCTGGGCCCAGCCTCTGCTGGAGCCCGAGGGGGATGCCGGGAGCCCCGCCGGGCCCCTAGCGGCCCCCGTGTCTGCACTCAGCAGCTGAGACTGCGGCCCGGTGGCCTGGCTGCTCCCGGAGGGTTGCCACCTTCTTGGCCACACTCCAGCAGGAGCGTTGGCAACAGGAAGTTCAGCTCCTGGCCACACACCATGAGCCCCGAGCGTCCAGCTGAGTCCTGCTGTTGGCGTGTGGACGTCAGAGGCTGTCCTGCCCTCTCCTGCGCTCCCCTACTGGGCCGACTTTTTGCTAGATTCCCACAGGCACTGTGGTTCCAGAGGTGTGGGATTGGAGGTTTCCCTGCCCCCAGTATGCTGTGTCCTTATTTCAGAAGGAAAGGCGTCTCAAGGCTACTCACCTCTGCCATCTTTCCCCCACGGTGGCACTGGGGATAGAATGCGGGCCTCCACACACAGTTCCGTCTCCAGTCCCTTTTTAGTTTTGATTTTGATAATGTACAGGATCTTGTTAAGTCACTAAATTGTCTAAACTAAGCTCAAACTTGAAATCCTCCTGCACCAGACCTGCATCACTGGGCCCAGCTGTTCCATCTCGAAAATGTTTCTGAGTCTAACTTCAGAGAAATGTTTATTTCTTAAAAAAAAAAAAAAAAAAAAAAAAGTCGGGAGGTGTGGGCAGGCCAGCCAGCCGCTGCCTGCAGGTCCTCCTGGCAGTGTGCTGTGTTCTCTGCCCCTACCCTCCCCACAAGGCCACAGAGGGTGAGGATGGTGAGGCACTGGTGTTCGCACGTTGCCCAGCTTCCGTGAGCCTTGGTTGGCCCCTGGGTTCCCCTCTGGTGGAGGAGCCCAGGCCCTTGATAGCAGATGCCCTTGGAGGGTCTTAGGCCAAGCTGACTGTGTCCCAGCAGCTGTCACCAAGTGGAGCTAAAGGTCCCTCCCTTCCCGGAGGCCAGAGATCTTAAGGGTCCCATTGCAGCAGTGGGGTCGCATGAGGACTGGGATGAGAGGTAGGGGACACTCAGGGGAAGCTGTTGATCCCAGGACCATGTGGGGACCTGGGCCTGGGAGGTCAGCCTGAGGAGGCAGGCTTAACGTGGGACAGGCGGGGCGTGTGCTGTCCACGCACCATCTGTTCCTCCCCTTTCTGAAAGTCTACCACCATCTCAGCAGTTACAGGCTACCACTGGCTGTCCTGTGACAACCTGGGGCCATTCTGGGTGGCGCTCGCCCCTCTGCACCAGCCCAGGAGCCTTCACCAGCTGCATCCGTGTTGCCTGTCAAGTAGGGTCAGACTCCTGAGCCCAACCGGGCAGCGGCCTGGCCGAGAGCGTCTGTGGCCTGCACATCTCCCGTGGCTACATGGTCCCGTCCCTCGAGTCAGGGTGGGATGCTGCTCGGGTTCCCTTTCCAGCACGGGCGTCCTGGGTACTCACTCCGCCAGCGCCTGATTCCCCAGTGCCTTGGACTTTCGTTTGGTCATGAGACTCACGTGGAGCAGTTCCTGCAGTCCAGGGCCCGTTTCAGGGCCAGAGGAGAGATGGTGCTGGTGACTGACAGTGATCCGGAGGTCCAGCTGGGCAGTCGCACCTCCTCCTGAAGGTGGGAACGAAGAGAGGCAACGTGGGCATCTCCATGCACGTGGGTCTAACACGTCTGCAGCCGAGGGCTGCGATGCGGGGAGCAGCCGGCATGGTCCCGAGCTGGGCTGCTGGCCCAGGCTCACGAGGGTTTTTGAGAAGACAGGACCCTGCGTGCTCACCTCCATCTGGTCACCCGGCAGCAGCTTCACTCTGGCTGTCCTCATGCATATCACTGCTTAGCTCTGTGTCGTGGGCTCCTTTCTTTCTTTCTTTCTTTTGAAGTGGGGTCTTACTCTGGCCCAGGCTGGTCCTGAGCTCACTGTGTGGCCCAGGCTGGCCTCAGACTCATGGCAGTCCTCCTGCCTCTGCCTCCTAAACTGAGATTGTAGGCATGCACTACCATGCCTGGCTAATTTTCATGTGGGGCTGGAGAATCAAACATGGGGCTTCGGATATGCTAGGCAAGAACTTTAATCATTGAACTACGCCCCTAACTCTCTGGGATTTCAGACTTTGAAGAATTTCTTTGAGTAGCAAGGGGTAGAAACCCGGACTTGCGGTGTTTGGAAGCAGGGGGGGGAAGGCCAGCCGCAGGCAGTGTGCCAGTGGCATGAATCAAGGTGCCTTGTCTCCAGGGGTCTCGGGACTGGCTGGCCTCCTGCAGGCTGCTCATCCGGGCCAGAGCCAGGGCTCTCACCAGCTTCTGGTATTACCATCACAAAAGGAGCCACACAGTCTTCTCTTTTCCGATTGGAGGAAATGGCTCCCAGCCCTGCAGAAAGCTCCCGCCTGTAGGATCAGCTGCCCAGGGCCCTCTGCAGTCTGTCTCATGGGACTCCACCCCCAGAGGAGAAAACAGCAGGAAGGAGACCTGTCTGGGGAGCGCTGGAGGTGGGGGCCGAGGTGCCCAAAGCACCTAAGTGCAGTCAGAAAGCTATAGTCAAAAAGCAGTTTTCTTGTCAAAATACAAGCCCATGGTCAGAAAAGCAGTTTGCTGTAAGGCCGCAGGGTCCAGGCGCTGGGCTGGCCGTGCGCCTGTGCAGGGTCCGGGCCTTCCTCGCTGGAGGGGCCTCGGTGCAGAGCAGGCCGCAGCAGAGACACAAAGAGCTCTTGCTCCCCAGATGAACGGGGTCATTCACAGCCCTCCACCCTCTCTAGGCTGGGGAGGGGCGAGGGGACCTGTCAGCTTGCAGAGGGGCATCTTCCCCGGGATCCACCGGAAAGACAGGCCTGCGCGTCCCCACAGCCCGCGGCCCCACGCGTCCTGCGGGGCAGGGGCCAGCCTGGCCCCAGGGGAGGAGCCGTTCCGCTGGGAGGAGCTCTTCCTGTGCTGGCTCTGGCCTCGGCCATCAGCAGTAGCTTTGAAATATTTCCCGGCGTCTTCCGGTTTGGTTTGCTCTGGTGTCAGGGACCAGCACCCGTCCCCTGGGGAGGAGCCCACCACTGTTCCTTAGTCTGTTGAAATGACTCCTGTCTGTTTAGTGACAACCAGGGAAGGGCACATTTCTGTCCACCTGGAAACTCCAAGGAAAGAGGAAGTTCCTGTAGGCAGGTGTTAACTCTTTCTGAATTTCAAACCTTAAAGGTGAAAGAATAAAAGAAGGTCATAGACATTTCAAAAAACGAAGCAGGAACAGGAAGCTGACAAGTGAGCACGTGGAGCCCAGCCTGGCGGTACGGGCCTGACCCTCCCGGCGCTCTGGAGGCCAGAGCAAGAGGATGCAGAGTCCAGCCTGGGCAAGTTAGTAGCAACTTAGTGAGACACTGACTTAAAAATTAAAGTAAAAAGGGGAGGGTGTGTGACTGGGGAAACAGGTCAGTGTGAGGACCCAGGCTCAGTCTCCCCCATCACACACGCACACACGCACGCACGCACGCACGCGTGCCAGTAAGTTCAGTCCCCACTCTGCCGAGGCAGTAAACCTAGCTGTTGTGAGGTAAGACACACACAAGGTTGTATCCAGGATGGGAGTGAGGCTGCGGCACTCGGCAGGAGGAAGCCGGAGGCCTGTGAGTCTGAAGCCAGCATAAGCTATGTAGTGATACCTGGTCTTAAGAAACAGATTTTTTAAAAAAAGATGCACCCAGGGGCTGGAGGAATAGCTCAGCAGTTAAAGTGCCTGCCTAGCAAGTGCTAAGTACCTGAGTTTGATTCCCCAGCACCACGTAAACTGGGTGTGGTGGCGCACATCTGTAGTCCTAGCACTCAGGAGGCTGAGACAGGAGGATTGCTGTGAGTTTGAGGCCAGCCTGGGCTCCATAGTGAGTTCAGAACCAGCCTGAATTACAGAATGAGACCCTGTGTCAAAAAAACAAAGTACCTAGAATGTAAAATTTTAAGGTAAAAATGGCTGTCTTCGTAAGGGACCAGTCCCTCAGTCCAAAACAGCCTTAGGATGGGGCGTTAAGAGGCGGGCTTTCAGAGAGTGCCCATTGGCACCGCAGCTCCGAGTCGGGGCCTGGGTGCGCCAGGGTGCGCCAGGCTGCGCTCAGACAGGGCTGGCCCCGCCGGGTCACCTCGCTCGGAGTGTGCTCAGCGTTCACCTCAGGCACACGTTCGGTTCATGTGAGAGAAAAGCCCATTGGTGGCAGTTTACACATAGCTCTCTTGTCTCACTTTACAGGAAGTCTGTATTAAGCAGTTGCTGCCTCTGGCACCGAGTTGCCCTCAAGGTCACTTACTTTGTCTGTGACCCTGCCGGCTGGCTCCGCCTGGTGGGACTTGGGACTGGGAGTGCCCCCACTGCACGTCCTGCAGCCTGCAGCCTGGGCCGTGGCGTGCGGTGGCCTCCAGCAGGAAGGCCTCCAGCTGGAAGGGCCTCCGGGGGCCCCATGCAAGGCCGGCAGGAGCACAGGCCCAGGAAGAGGTCCGTCATCCCGCGCCCAGCGACTCTGTACCATGCGGCCCCTGGGCCACCCTGGGGGAGGTGCCAGGGGCCCGCGACCTGCCATGCCTGCTGCCTCGCATGGCGCTGCTCTCCCGTGTGAGGGGTCTGCTTATGGGTACCGACACTGCCTCGTGCCGGGAAGACCTTGTGACGGACCCGCAAAAGGTCACCTAGGGAGAGTGGCAGACTGCACCTGTGGGCCGCCCGGCCCTGGCCCGGCTTGCTCCCTGTTCTGCAGTTCAGAGCTACGATGGCTCCCCTACTGAGGCTGGACTTGCGGGGAACTTGCCCCAGCGAAGCCAGGGGCTGGAGGGGTAGCACAGCGACTGGGGCGCTTGCCTAGCAAGTGTCGGCCCTGAACTGGAGTCCCCAGCCCCACATACGCCAGGTGGGATGGAGCTCGGCTGTGTCCTCAGCACTCGGGAAGCTGAGGCGGGAGGATTGCCGTGAGTGCCAGGCCAGCGGGGGCTGCAGTGTGAGTCCTTGTCTCAGGACGCTGGGAGGAACCCAGCTGCTATTTGTTCTAAGGATTGAACACTTTCTCCCTCTCCCTGCAGGACAAGGTAATGGCTTTAGCAAGAGAGGCCTGTAATCCCAGCATGCTGGGAGGCTGAGGCAGACTGCCACAAATTCACATCCAGCCTGAGCAACGTAGGGACTTAATGAAACGCTGTCTCAAAATCAAAAGTAAGAATCAGGCTGGGGCTACAGCTCAGTGTGAAGGCCCTGGCCTCCCTCCATCTCCAGTACCGCTCCCCCCCTCCCCCCCAACCACACACACACAGAAAGGGGCCATCTTGTCTGAGGGAGAATTTCACTTCCTTTAGCTCAGCCTGCCTCCTTCCTCCAACTCCACCTTCTTGATCTGTTCTGCCTAAGGAAGGGGGTAAGTGTATTCCCTCCCCGCCCCGCCCCTCCCCATGGAGGTGGCCCGCAGCCTGGGCTCTCTGGCCCTTCTGTCCCCTGGGCACTACCTGCTTATTTTGAAGACTCGGTGCATGAGGCAGGTCAAAAGGGGGAAGAGCTGGGATGCACAGAGATCCTGGGACCTGGGGCACACCCAGGGCGTGAGGTCGGTGCAGCACTGGCCCTGGGCTCCCCGCGCTGCCTCTCCTTGATGGGGCCTCCTTCCCCAGGCTGCACGCAGACACCGACGTCATCATGGCTGCATTTCTGAGCAGTCGAATCCAGTGGCTCTTTCTTCTTACCAAGACACTGAGATTTTAGAAAGAGAAGTAGCTGCTGATGCATTTAAGTTCAGCTTATATCAGTCAGTTGAATTACACTTTTTGTTTTATTCCAAACCGAACAGATGTCACGGATCTCCGCCCCTTGCTCCTCACAGCCCTCGGTTCCCTCTTACTTTTCATTTCGGTCCATTTTCCATTGTCCGATGTTTGTTTTACTGTGACAGGTGCATTCTCAGCCGTGGTACCTGCACCGCAGTGGGGCGCGTCTCCGTTCCCTGGGCCCACAGCTGGGCCGTGACCCCTCACCTCTCCATCAGGAGGGTCTCTGGCCTCAGATTGTGGAGAGCGTCCGTGCCCCCAGCGCCACCCCGGCCCCTGGGAGCACCAGCCTGTCCTCCTCCCACCCAACCCCGATACGGCGCAGCAGGCAGCGGGCCCTTCCTCAGCTAAGAGGGAGGGTTCTCAGAGACACACCACAAGTGAGTCAGATAGGGGAGCAAGATGAGGACAGATGTGAAGGGGCTTCGTGCACTTTTGTAAGGAGTTTTAAGTTTCAGGAATTCATTAATACAAAGATGCTGTGAAGCCAGGTGCACTCATGCATGTGAATAGAAGCACTCCAGGAAGCTGAGGCTGGAAGATGTTTGAGCTCAGCCTGGGCCGATTTAGTGGCTTAGTGAGACCCTGCATGAAAATCTGGCTGGTGATGTAGCGAGGCCCTGGGCTCAATCTCTAGTACCAGAAAAAGCATATACCATGTTCTGATATTAAATGATGCACATGGATATTTATATAAAAAGGGAAGATGCTGCTCGCATCTACTGTTACATGCATGAAGCAGGCCTCAAATGCACCACGAGCAACTGAGGACGCAGAGGTTACCACCGCAGGGCCAGACCCGCCGGGCTGGGTCGAGGGGACCAGTTCGTGTTTACCACTTTATACCTCTTGGTTCTTGACCCATATTGCTTCTTCAGACATACCGAATTTAAGCTGAGCGTGGCCACCCATGCCCACAGTCCCAGCTGTTGTTGGAAATGGAGGCAGAGGCAGGAGAGTCGTTTGAGCCCCAGAATTCAAAGTCCACTCGGGCAAAAATAACAAGACCCTGTCTGAAAAAAACCCAGCATTTTAAAAATGCTTTTGGAGGCTAAAGCAGGAAGATGGCAATTTTGAGCCAGCCTGGGCAACTTAGCCAGTTAGTGAGACCCTGTCTCAAGAAAAGGTGTGGTGGGACCGGAGATACAGGTCAGTACAAAAGCCTGGGTTCAGTCCCCAACCCCAGTACCACAAAAGTAAGAAGAAAGGGAGGAGGGGAGGGGGGTGAAAGAGAGGAGGGGTGGAAGGCAGGCAGGTAGAGGACAATGTGTTGGAAGTTCGTGGAATGGACCATCGTGGGCTTTTGCTTACTCACGACGTTGACATCAGGGTCCCTGGGAGGAGCATCTTAGGGGTTTCTCTATCTCAGGATCTGACTGCTGACAGCACGGTGGTTTTGGGGTGTGCTCGCATGCAGGATTCTCAGAAGTCCCCGTGGGTTGGTAGTTGCCCTGTGGTCAGGAGGAAGCTTGTCAGAGTGCAGATAAAGGTTCTTAGAAACCCACCGTGGCCAGCTCATGGCCCGGAGCCAGCGCCATCCTGTCCCATCCTCTGGGGTCCGTGCCCTCGCACGTGCTGGCCGGGGGCCCGTTGTCACTCTGCTGCTGCCTGGTGGCTGGCCGAGGGGCTGCCAGCTGGTGATAGTTACCAGACGTGACTCGGAAGCCAGGCTTGTCAAAAGACTGCCCTTTTTAGAAATCACTCCCCTCCCTGGGTCACTGTGCATCCCCTAAGTTCGGGCTCTGGACCGGGGGACCCCAGGTCCACACCTGCCGCCAAGACTTACCACCTGTTATGCACCTCGTTTCCCGGCTCTGGCCGTTTGGTTATGGTGACGCCTCCCGTGCAGCCCTCCCGGCAGCCAGCACCCCAGGAGGTCCCTGACAGGGCAGGGGGGGTGCAGGGCGGGGCCGTGAGGTGGAGGTCCCGCCACCAGCCCTGCACACGGACCCCACCCCGTGTGGGCTGAGGGTAGATCTGTGGCCCCTGTTCACCGCCACGAGGCAGGGATGGGAGTTGTCAGGTGGCCTCCCATTCTCAGGTGTGCGCTGAGCCCTGTGTCTGGTGCCATGTGCACCAGGAAACCTGCCTCCATAGGAGTCATGTTGGCTGGAGCTTAGCACTGCTCGAGTGCCTGCTGCTTCCCACCTACGGGAGACATACCTGCCCCCCGCCCCCAGCTGCCCCGACAGTCTGGCCGTATCCGTGTCTGCTCTTTGTTCTTGTTGCTAGGACACAGCCTGGTTCCTTCGCTTCTTCTCGCTGGCTGGTGGCTCCTGGCCACCACCACACCTGCGTGGTGCCCACTGTGTGGCGCCCAGTGTGTCTTCATCCTGCGTCCAGGCGCCCAGAGACCATGGAAGCAGATGTAGGGCAAAGGCTGGGGGAGGTGCTCAGGTGCCAGACCCTGGGCCCAGTTCCCCAGCACCATACACGCTGGGCCTGTCACCGCATGCCTGTGATCTCAGCACTCGGGAAGCTGAGGCGGGAGGGTTGCTGCATGCTGCACACTGCCCCAGGCTCCATGGTGAGCTAAGGACCCGCCTAGACTACAGAGCGAGGCCCTGTCTCAAGCACAAACAGGAAAATGTTGGGACGCGCTTACTCTCAGCCACGCTTTCCCACTGAGGACGCTGTACGACACAGAGGGAACGCCTCTGGGGGCACTTCTTGGTGTGGTGCTTCCTCAGATCACGTGCCAGGTGCCAGTCCCACTGTCCATCATACCCGGATCTGTCAGGGACCACAGAGAGCCCCGTCACCCAGCACGGGGTGAGTCTGGGCCGGTACCGAGAGGAAAGCCTTAAGGAGCAGAAACGTCCCTCCTCCTCCTCTCGGGCTGCAGCAAGCGTCTTCCCCAGCCCAGTGTCCCCGCCGCCGACACCGTCCCTCACTCCTCTGCCAGTGCCTCTGCCTGCCCTCAAGGTCTGACCCACCCCCACCGCCCCCGAAGCGCACTAAGCCCTCGGCCGGGTCCGTGCGGAGCGGCCGTGCACACTGGGCCTTGGTCAGCCTTGCGCTGCCTGGGTCTCCTCTAGCGCCGGGAGGCTCTCTGTCACCCAGAGGCCCAGCACAGTCTGTCCTGGTGCCCGCAGGCCATTGGGATGGGGGCACACAGCCCAGACGCACCACTGTCCGGGAGGCCTGGGACGGCCCTCTGAGGGGAGCTCTGCTTTTGGCTGTTGTCACCCCAGGGTGAGCTACAGCGTGGGCCCGGCCCGGATGGCTGGCGCCTACCACATGCTTTCCTCCAGCTCCCTGGGGCCTGGGCGGGAAGAACAACGGTGCTGCAGGCCTGCCATCCCAGCTGCCTGGGAGGCTGAGACAGGAGGATTGCAAGTCCAAGCCCAGCCCGGGCAGCTTAGCACGAATTCACTGCTGAAAGGGGATCGCCTCAACATTCTAGCCCCAGTCTGAGAGTGAAATGTGATGGTAAGGCACAGGCCTGGGCTGGTCGGGGGCTGGGGCGGCTCTGGGCTTTAGTTCCTAGCATAGGAATTCCTGGTGGCCCAGGGCCAGTAGCGAGCTCCCAGGGGGACGGCCACTCTCTACCTGAGCGTGCACAGTGGGGCCCTGGCGCATGTAGGAGGGACTGGCCCTATCTGCGTCACATGGAGTGTTAGGGTGTGCGTATGTGTGCGTCGTGAGTTCTGGGAGCACATCCTCCTGTTCTGTCGGTTCAGCACTGGAGTCCAACCTGCACCCTTACCTGGAGTCCCACGGAGCTGAGGGTGTGCGCGTGCACACGTGTGACTGAGGGGCCATCTCGGCACAGAGGAGTTACCAGGGCGAGTTCTCTGTGTCTGAGTACCAGCCTCGCGGCCCCAGTCAGCACCCACAGCGTCCGCGCGGCCCCAGCTCCTCCTGGCAGGACCCTCGCAGCTAATGGGCAGTTTCCAGTCCTGCCCTCCCCAGAAAGAGGGAAGTGAAGAGGCCACACCCGTTTCCAGGAGTTGTGCAAAACCTTCTTCCCAGAAGGGCCCCGCACCCTCCACGGTGTGAGCCGAGGCCTGGCGTGGTGGCAGGGCTCTGCAGGTGTGCCTGCTGTGGACACTGAGGCGTGGACAGTCTCCGTGCAGGACAGCACCATCGTCCTTGGCCCATAGCTGGGGCAAGCAGACAGTGCGGAGCCATGACAGTATTTCCTCTGCCAGGCAGAGACCCTAGGAGCTCACTGGTGAGCTTTTGTGTGTTTGGAAGAGCACACCTCTCTGTGTCTAGACCCTGGTCATGTCTACGGCCATCCTGTGAGCAGTCACTGAGGCTGTCAGGCTGGGAGGGGCCCCTCCTGTCTACAAGCCAGTGTGCCTGCACTCTGCTGCTCCCTGGGTGTCTCTGTGCCATGCCGTGTTGGAGGCAGCCCCACGTTGTGTCCTGCCCTTCATGTCCCCACGCTGTGCCAGGACCTTGGATCCGCGGGCACCACTGCCTTGGCAACCCAGCCTGAGTGACCCCCCCGCCCCCGTCATCTGAAGCAGACACTGCTGCTCCCGAGATGTCTGTGTCTGAATGTGGGTGTGGGTGGGTGGGTGTTTACACTGCCACCTGCCCAGCACGATGTAGGGCCAGCGCTATCTCCAGAGGCGAGTTCTGAAGGGGACCCTTAGCTGCTTCCCGAACAGTACCTCCTCCAGAGGCGTTGATGGGCCGAGGTGCCCATACGTGTGCAGCATCATGTGCGCACAGAGCGCACGTGTGTGCAGCGTTGTGCACACACGGGCCCTCAGCCGGCATTTGGGGGTCCTGTAAATTAATAGCACCTGTTTTACTCTTCTCAACTCCATTGCACGTGGTCGCACCTCAGTTTTCCTTCCAGCCCACGGTGCACAAGGCCCCTGGCATAGCCCCTCGGCCTCCTTGGTGCCGAAGGGCTTTATATAAGAGAACGTCTCACTCCTTACTGTCTGCACATACTGGCTGCCAGCTGTATGGCGGGACCAGTTATAAATACTGAGGATGTGGCATGGAATGTTTTTAAAAGTCTCCGTTGGGAGGCCAAGGCAAGAGGATTCCAAGTTCAAGCCCAGCCTGGGCACCTTTGCAGCACCCTGTATCTCTGTGTGAAGGCTGGGCGTGGCCCCTGGTGCCACAGAGTAGAAAGGATAATGGTGCTGAGGCAGGAGGGTGCCTGGCAGTGGGGGCACAGTACACCAGGGCAGTGAGGTGGCTGGCTGTGTTTCCAGCAAGTGCCTGAGCAGAACGCCTTCTAAATAGAGGCCCTGGGCAGAGGCCCCAGGCATGATCACTACCACTCCTTGGACTCCTTGACCTGGGGGGCCTCAGGCCGTGGTCAGTGGCCCTTCTGCTGTGGGCTGTGGCAAGCCAGCATATCACGGCAGAAGCCCATGGTGGCAAGCTGCTCGCCTTGAGCCAGATGGCAGAGCAGGGAAATGCTGGGGTTCAGATCTAGAGTGTCCCCCAAAGCCTCATGTATTTGGATGTAATGGGGTAACCGTGGACCCCAGTACTGTCGGGAGATTCAGCCTGGCTGGAAGGGGCGGATGCTTGGGATTTGATCTGAAGGGATTGTGTCAACTTGTTGGGATTGGGGAGCACCCAGGCAAAGCTTTCAGGTTGGTGTTACTGGCTTGTAGGCCAGGGAGGGAGGGAGGGAGGGAGGGAGGGAGGGCAGGGCGCCCACCTTGGGTGTGGTGGCCCCACCGGCAGCTTGAACGCAGTAAATGAAGGGAGAATGGTACCGTTCGCTCTCCGGGCTGACTGGCTCCTGCCTCACGGGCGTCTGTCTGCCCTGCTGTGAGCAGCTCTCCAGCCTCCGCCTCTGCTCCCACTCCTGCCTGCTGCTCAGGAGTGGGCTGTGTGAGACCTTCTGAAACTGTGAGCGAGAGTGAATCTTTCCTCCCTGAAGTTGTGGATGTTGGGTATTTTGTCCCAGTGATCAGTAAGTAACTAAGGTGGGACTTGGCTGTCCCAGCACCGCCGTCGAGGGGGTGACCCCAGGTCCAGACCACCCTTTTGGCCGTGCTGGGCTAGACACCAGGCCTTCGACCCAGGAGGCACTAGGCACAGAGCAAGCCCGATCCTGGGCCCGCGGCTGCTTTGAGGACCTGGCATCCTGTCCGAGCACACAGGTGGCTGCCGGAGGGTTTGTGCGTCCGCCGCCATAACTTACTGGGGTTCCGTGTTGGGGTGGAGCCCGGGGTGGAGGGGAACAGGAGGGCCGCGAGGGCACGGGGGAGGGTCGGCTTGTGGACTGGATGGTTGGAACTGCAGGACTCGCTGGTGGCATAGAGGGGAAGAGGAGAGCGGTCTGTGCCAGGAGAGTGCAGGAGGACCAGGTCTGGGGTCTCAAAAGCTCATTTTTAGCACACTAGTTTTGAGCTACCTCTTTTTTTTTTTCCAGTAGTGGGGATTGAACCCATAGTCTTCACACTGAGCTTCATCCCCAGCCTTTTAAATTTCTTTTTTTATTTAGAGACTGTACTGGAATATCATAAGCTACTGAACTTTCCAGGCTGGACTCAAAGTTGCAGTCCTCCTGTCTTGGCCTCCCAGAGTGCTGACGTTACAAGCACATGCCAGCAACCCCGCTTAGATGCCGCTGTGAGGCTGGAGTTCGGAAGATAGAGATTTGGGAGTCACCGCCATTAGGTAGTTCTTAGAGCATCCACCGAAGGGCCAAGTGAGAACAGAGCGTTGGCTCATCCCAGGGCTTGGTGAGGGGTGTGAAGGCAACGGAGCATCAGTGGGGTTTGGAAGGGGAGTGCTGGGCGCAGGAGGAGGGAAGCCAAGGTGGTGTGGGGCAGTGTCCACAAAGCAGGGCGTGGTGAGGCGCCAGCCGGTGCTGTGGGGTGAGGTCAGTGGAGCTCAGCAGCACACCATCTTCGAGGTCCTTGAGTAGCCGTGTTGGGGCCAGTGCCAGCCTGGCATGTGCACTCGAGTGGGAGGAAGGGACCCAGATGGGAGCGCTGGGAGGTGCCAGCAGGGGTCCACCTACAAGCAGTGGCAGAGAGGGAGCTGGGCAGCTCTTTTCCTAAAACGGGAGAAGTTGATACCTTGAGGAGAACAATTTTAGCATTAACCAGGGAAGGATGCAGGCCATCGAGGTAACATCCCATGGCGGTGTCTCCCCAGGATGGTGCTGCATGCCAAGGGAGCCGCCTGTGCCCCTGAGACAGGGCACGCCCAAGGAGGCAAACCTTCTGACCGTTAAGGAAGGATGGAAGGATCTGGAGGCTAACGGCAGAGGACAGAGATTGCTGGCCAAGAGCCAGGGAAGTCTCCAGACAGTGCGGGGCCCAGCCTTCAGGTAGACTGAGGCCTCTGGCAAGGCAGTGTGGTCTCCTCCCACCTTGGACTCTGGGGGTTCCTGGGGGTGCAGTCTCCCCGGGTGAGGACGGGAGGAGAGGAAGAAGCGAGGGAAGGGGACAGTGGTGGAGCACAGCAGGGGACCCGTGAGGAGCCTGGGCCCTCGTGTGAGGCGCTGAGGTCAGAGTGGGATCTGCATTTGGGCTTCAGGGGTGGATGCAGAGTGCCGGGATGTTTGCCTATCGGACACCCCAGTGGCAGGTGGGGCAGTGGTGAGGGTGAGGTGTGGATGTTCTTTTTACATGGGTGAAGCAGCTCTCCTGTAGCAGGCCAGGGGCAAAGTGCAAACTCAGGCAGAACTGTCCTTCAAGTGACCTACGTGGGGTTGGCACTCATGGCTGTAGAGGACAGAAGCTGAGGGGTGGGAGTGACCGTCCCTTGTTCGGCAGGATGGAGGGAGGGCGTCTCCCTGACCCTCCTGTAGGCCTGGGGTGCATCCCGAAGTCACAGGCTCTGAGTGCTAGTTCTTCTGGGACTCTTCTGAGATGTCACATGATTTGTAGAAAGCACATGGGAGGACATAAAGCAGCTCACCTCTCTGCTGCTTCGTGACAACATGTGTGACTTAGTATGTGTCCCTGGTGTGCTGGAACACCAGGGTTCTGCAGGTGCCACCTACTGGAGGCTCTGAGTTTGGATCTTCATTTTAGCAGCATCTTACCAGCAGGGATGCCACTCCCCACCCTTCACCAACCCTAAGTTGCCAAGTTACCCAAGCTGGGCTAGAACTTAGGATCCTCCTGCCGCAGCCTCCGGGGTGCTGGGATCACAGGCCAGTCCACACCAGGCCTGGGTCTTGCTCTGTAGTCCAGGCTGGGCCTCAACGTCACAGGAATCCTCCTGCTTCAGCCGCCCCAGCGCTGGGATTGCAGTTATGTGCACTTAGGCCTGGCTAATTTTTATGTAGTGCTGGGAATGGAATTTAAGAGCCTTCAGCAGGCTAGGCCAGCACTCGAACCGCTGAGTGCCACCCCCAGCCCTGGCGAGGCACTTGAATTTCAGATGGTATGCTCTGACTCCAAAGGGTCAGCCTGCACACTCCAAGATCAGCCTCTGTTTGGGGGCTCTGGGGGGTGCTAAGGGGAGCAGGGCTAATAGCAGCCGGCGGGCGACCGCCCCTGCTGGCCTCTGTGTCCAAGACCAGAGCTATGAGTGACTGCTTCTTCTGTACCTAGGCCTGGAAGAAGCGCTGGTTCATCCTGCGGAGCGGCCGGATGAGCGGAGACCCCGACGTGCTGGAGTACTACAAGAACGACCACTCGAAAAAACCCCTGCGCACTATCAACCTGCACCTGTGTGAGCAGGTGGACGCCGGCCTGACCTTCAACAAGAAAGAGCTGCAGGACAGCTTCGTGTTCGACATCAAGACCCGCGAGCGCACCTTCTACCTGGTGGCCGAGACGGAGGAGGACATGAACAAGTGGGTGCACAGCATCTGCCAGATCTGCGGCTTCAACCAGGCGGAGGACGGGGCAGGTAGGACGAGGCCCGACCGGGCGCCGGGAGGACGGGGCGGGACTCGGCCGGCGGCAGACAGGCCCGGGCGCGCCCCGCCTCTCCGCCCTGACTTTTCTCCCCGCCCCTTAGTCCGCCATGCCTTGTGCCCAGCCCGTCGCCTGTCTCAGGGACACTGCCCCTGGGTCCCGCCTGTTTCTGGCCCTCTTGTGCATGCGTACATGCGTGTGGGTGTGCGCGTGCGTGCGTGTTGGGCGTCCCCGGGGAGGAGCCACGTGGGACTTGGCGTCTGCGCTTCTGGGAGTATGCGCATGCGTGTTGGGCGTCTCTGGGAGCCATGTGGGACCTGCGTCCATGCGTGTGGGTGTGTGCGTGCGTGCTTGTGTGCGTGTTGGGCGTCCTCGGGGAGGGGTCACGTGGGACCTGCGTCCGTACGTGTGTATACCTGCGTATGTGCATGTTGGGCGTCCTCGGGGAGCCACGTAAGACCTGAGTCCATACGTATGGGTGCGTGCGTGCGTGTTGGGCGTCCCCGGGGAGGAGCCACGTGGGACTTGGCGTCTGCGCTTCTGGGAGTATGCGCATGCGTGTTGGGCGTCTCTGGGAGCCACGTAGGACTTGCGTCCGTACGTGTGGGTGTGCACATACGTGCGTATTGGGCGTCTGCTGGGAGGAGCCTTATGGGACTTGGCATCTGCGCTTGTGGGAGTATGCGCATGCGTGTTGGGCGTCTCGGGGAGTCACGTAGGACCTGCGTCCATCTGTGTGGGTGCGTGCGTGCGTGCGTGTTGGGCGTCCGCTGGGAGGAGCCACGTAGGACCTGCGTCTGTGCTTGTGGGGGTATGCGCATGCGTATTAGGTGGTCTCGGGGCGGAGCTGCCTGGTACCTGTGTTCCCTCCCTATTACCTGAGGTGACATGGGGGAGACGCGGTTTGTGTCTGGGTTTTTGTTGTTGTTTTCAGACAAGGTCTCACTCTCCAGCTCAGGCGAGTACTGGCCTTGGACTCACCGCAATCCACCTGTCTCAGCCTCCCGAGTGCTGGGATTACAGGCGTGCGTCACCATGCCCGGCTTATGTTGTGTTGGGGAATCCAACTCAGGTACTTAGCGCCTGACATAGCGCTTTAACCACTGAGGCATTGGTGCAGCCCTGTGTCTGGATTTTGATGACCTTGACAGAAGGTGCAGCCCAGTTATTGGATCTGAATGTGGAATGGCAGGAGGGCCCTGCGGTATTCCTGTGGGCTCTTCTGTAGCCCTGGGCGGCCTAAGCCGACCGGTAGCCTGTTGGAAATGGAAGGGGCCTTGGGAAAACATGGCGCCGAGGACCTGGTGCAGGAGCCAGGTCACTGAGCAGCCAGCCTGGGCTGGAGTAGCATCTAGCCTGTTGGTTCTTGTCTGTGGTGGTAGGCCTCGAGCTTCCGTGCCAAGGGCGTCAGCCCTGAGCTGCAGCCACAGCTGAGCAGTGATGGCTTCTCACGTGTCATCCTGAGTGGGGCTTGGTGGCACATACCTGTCATGCCAGTAATCTAGGCGGCTGAGGCAGGCGAATTGTCAGTTCAACCCTAGTATGGGCAATTTAGCAAGATCTTGTCTGGAAAAAAAAAAAAGTTTTAAAAGGGCTGGCGATGCATGTAGCCAGTGCTGAGGTCCTGGGTTCAATGTTTAGTACCAGGAAAAAAATGACATTCTGCGTAGTAACAACTGAGGGCTCAACAACCTTTTCTTATAAGTATTTTAGCCTTCAAAGAGTAGGTACAGCCTGTTTAGTATTCTTGTTTCTGTGATTTTTTTATAGCCCTTTAAAAATGTAAAATACATATATATTGGTAGCCATTAGAAACAACATTCCCAGAGGGGGTGTTGGAAGTGCCCTACTGGAGACCTGTGGAGTCAGAAGGACCAGGTGGGCCCCCAGGAGTGCTTGAAACACTGCCAGGTCAGCGGACGCTGGGCAGAACCCTCCCTGCTCTGTGGGGGAAGCCAGGCCCACAACAGAAGGCAGAGCTGGGCCCCACCTGGATGCCTGAAGGTCATGCAGTTTGAAATCTTATACTTTTAAAGTTGGACTTACAGAAAGGTTTCAGAATAGTCCAGCAAGTCCCCGTACCACTCTGAGCGTTGAGCAGTGCCGGTTTCATACTCCTGAGGCAAAGCTGGCAGAGCCCCATGGGTTACACCAGGCTGCCACTACCGGCCAAGCTACAGTCCGTTTGTAGCTTGCCCTCATGCTGGCCCTGCCTTGCCCACGGTTCAGGAAAGGGGCTGGCTGTCTCCAGGCCTCTCCCCTCAGTGACTGCCCCTGCTCTCCTCTGCCTTTCACAGCCATTTCATTTTACTTCATTCTAGTTTGTTTTGAAGTACTGTAGACCTTCACACTGAGCTATAATCCCTGGCCATTTTTGATTTTTGACTTTGAGGTAGGGTCTTACTAAGTTGCTAAGTTGCCAGTGCTGGGCTTGAACTTGTGATCTTCCTGCCTCAGCCTTCCAGCTTGCTGGGATGACAGGCCTGTTCCTCCTCCCTTCAGTCTGAGATTCTCTGATGTCTCTCAAGGTGAACTTTGGAGACGTCTGTTATCTCCACCATTCTGTCAGAGGCATGCGGTGCGGAGAGGTCACAGCAACCCTTGGTCACTTGGTGATGGTGGAGGGGTCATGGTGACCTGGGCCACTTGGTCAGGGCAGAGCGGTCACGTTGACCTCAGTCACTCATTGAGGGTAGACGAGTCACAATGACCTCAGTTACTCAGTGAGGGCAGAGGGGTCCCATTGACCTTGGTCACCTGGAGAGGGTGGAACCTCCTGGGTTCTTTGGGTGTGAAGTTGGTATCTTCTCTATCATAATGAATAAGCATTTGGGAGGTGCTTTGGGGAGAATTTTGGTGGTGTATGTCTCAGCTACTGTCTTGTTGCTGGGACACGATGCCCAGTATCTATAGCCTAAGGGAGGAAAGGTTTATTTTAGGTCAGAGTTTCAGAAGGCCTCAGTGCATGTATTAGTTTGGGTTCTTTCAAAAGACAGAATTTAGATTTTATCACAAAAAGTCTTATCAGGAAGGCTTACAAATCCAAGGATAGAGATGGTCCAAGATGGCTGCTCAGCCGTGAAGTAGATCTCCCGTCCGGGACGGCAGGACAGCCGGTGAGGTGAGAGTCTGCTGCAGATCTCAGGTGAAGACCGAAGCCTGAAGAGCAGCGATGGGCAGACAGGCGCAAGTCGGGACTGGAGCGAATCTGTGCTGACGATCTGTGATGTGTAGCAAGTCAGCGTCCGCAGACAATTGCGAAGGCGAGAGCTTTCTCAGAGGAAGGGCTGTGACAATCTTCCCTCTTCCTTTTATACCCTTGGAGTTCCAGTTGGCCCTTCCACATCTGGGTGGGTGTTATTCTCTCATTGGCCAGTCCACGAATCACTCACACTCTAATCCAGACCAGTTCTTGATCCCCAACCTAGAGTGGTTGACAAATCCTAATCCTAACGGAGGTGTGGACATAATCCACACAAGTTGACATGATCCCGTCAACGGACACAGTCCACTTTGGAGCAGCTGGTGATGGTGGAGCACGTGGTGGAGGCCTTGCCGGACAGGAGCCCCTCAGAGAGTGGCAGACAGATGGGCGAGTGAGGAAGGATGCAGCTGGCGTGTCCCCCGGGTCCCGTCCCAGCGACCTTCCCCACGCTGCCAGTCCACCTCTCAACAGCACATAAATACATAGCTGTTCCATAACACCCAGATACACTAGGCTTGAGGACATTTCAGACCCAGACTATGACAATATGCACATATCTATCTGCTTACATGTTTCCCGCTAATGTTTGCTCTGTCAGTGGGTTGCACGTGCATTGGTGTTACGTGGTACTTCGGGCACGGCGCTAGCTCCTTTCTCTGGCCACTCTGCCTTCTACTTGAATGTAAGCTGGCCGGGCTGGGCTGCCAGGTGAGACTGCTGCACCCTCCCATTTACTTTTTTCTTTTCCTGGTACTGGGGGTGGAACCCAGGGCCTGAGCTACATCCCCAGCCCATTTTTGGATTTTAATTTTGAGACAGGGTCTTGCTGATTTGCTAAGTTGCCCAGACTAGGCTCAAGCTGGAGATCTTCCTGCCTCAGCCTTCCAGATGACAGGCCTGCACAAGGCTTGGCTTTTTTTTTTAAATTGTAGCAATTTTATATATCAGTACTACCACCTCCATAGGCAAAGCCTTAAAAGAATACAGCAAACGTTTTCCTACAGGCTGTATTAGCAAACGCCAGAGAGTGGTAAGAGGCAGAGTTGGCAGCCACAGATAGAAGAGGCCCAGGTGGCTAACACACACCTTGGGGGTCAGCACTCAGGAGAGCAGGGCACAGGCACCCCACGGGCGTTTGTGTGCACCACGCGGTGTTCGTGCTCTCCGCCAGCCAAGGGCAGCACAGGCCTCCTTCCTGTGCCTGCCCTGGCCCCAGTGTTAGTACTTAAACGCGTCAGGGGAAATGCGTAATAAATGTAATTGGTGCAAGCCTGGAACTAATTTGGAAGCTCCTGTTCTTACTGGGGCGCAAGCAGAGAGAGATTTGGAGGTGGCGAGTCTCCCAGTAGTGGGCGATACGCAGGTGTGACACGCAGGTAGGAGTGTGAGCTCGTGGCCCGTGGGTCCCTGAGGGGCCCAGGCGCTCGTTTGAAGAGATTGTGGGGACGAGCTCAAGCCCCCGAGCTGGCCAGCTGCCAAGCCCCCCAGCTGTATAATCCCAAACCATCGCTGGCGAGTTTGCTTCGCTGACAAACAGTTTACATGTCTGAATATGCTGAACGTGGAGCACCTGTTAGCAGTAGAAGCCAGACTGTTTGAATGCCAGATGTATGCAAAATATTTAGACACCAGCCAGGCCCAGTGGCGCAGGCGTGTAATCTCAGCCCTTGGCAGGGCTGAGCAGGAGGATTGGAAGCGCTAGCCCAGGGGCTGGAGGAATAGCGCAGTAGTTGACATACTTGTCTTGAAAGCTTAGGCCTTGGGTTCGATTCCCCACCACCACACAAGCTGGGTGTGGTGGTCCATGCCTCTAATCCCAGTACTTGGGAGGCTGAGGCAGGAGGATTGCCATGAGTCCAAGGCCAGCCCGAGCTCCATACTAGGACTAGCCTCAGCTACAATGTGAGACCCCCCTCACAAAAAAAAAGAAAGAAAGAAAGGATATCTAGACACGATGTCATTGGTTGTCAGAAACAGCAACTGTTCACACTGAAGTAATTAAATACTGCGCCAGGTTCCCTCAGGGGGGTTGTGAGGATAATACCAAAGATCTGCCTGTTGTTCTATAATTTCTATAACTTAAAGCCAGCAGCTGGAAACGTAGCCGTAATCACTGTTTCTGGGTAGTTCTCGTGTGTAATTCGGGGTGTCCTGCTGAGAAGACAGGAAAGTGCTCTTAGATGGCACAGCTGCAGACCAGCAAGACACGGCTGCATTCTGGGGGTGCGGAGAGGAGAGCGCTTCTAAGGACCTGGTCCCTAGTAGGGATGTACCCTGTGACCACCTCGGCGCCCACCGGCAAGCCCACGTCCCTGCACTCCTCTCCTGCTGACCCTAGCCTGGCCCTGCCGTACCTGTCCCTGCACTGTAGCACGTCGAGGTGGCCTGCCCGCTCCAGGGGCATGGCTGGCCGTGGGCCTTTCCCACCAGGTAGATTGTTAGTGCGCTACAGAGAGACTCAGACATTCTTGCACAGCCACATAAGTATCTGAGCATAGTCTGTGCTTGACCCCCTTCCTGTCCTGTCCCTTCCTCACACGGAGGCGCTGTGTCCGCAAGCCCTATTAGTGGCTGCTGACAGGGTCTGAGGTCGTCTTTGTCTCATAGGACCACCGCTCGGAAATGGTCACCTGTGCTACTGTCCTGATTTGTGTCCTCTGTGTGACTCCAGCAGTCTCAGCATACTAGGTCTTATGTGTCGGTCTCTCGTCCACTTTGAGTCTGTGTTGTAGAGGGTGAGAGGCCAGGTCAGTCTAAGCTTCTGTGCGGGGCGTCCAGTTTTCCCAGCAGAGGCTGGCCTTCATCCACGGTGCCTCTGTGGACCGTCAGTGGCTGTAGGTGCGTGGTAGGTTTCCTCCTGGGGTCTCTGTTCTTCCCGTCTGTCCGTGGTGTCTGTACCAGTTCTGTGCTCGGGGGTTGTGCTGTCATGAGCCTGCAGTGGCGCCTCTGGGTGCCTGCAGCTTTGTTCTTTGTGCTCAAGATTTCTGTGGCTCTGGGGAGCCGTTAGCGTGTCCATAAGAATCCTGGGATGTCTCTTTCTGGCTGCGGGAAGGGGATTGCTGTGCTTTGACGGGCTCTGCCTGGGCCCTGACTTATTCTGGGTGGTGTGGCCACTCAAACAGCTGTCACTCTTCCTGCCATGAGTATGGAGTCTCTCTGTTCTTGTCCTCTTCAGCATTTGGTGTTTTCATATGTTTACGTTCCTGATGTCTTTCTCAGCAAGTGCATTACCGCAAGCCACTGGCTGACGGGGTCTGGGGCAGGGAGGAGGAGGCGGGGCTCTGGGTTCTGGAGCCGCTGGACCAGGAGACAGAAGCTAGCCCTGCAGCTCGGCGGGTGCTGGGCGCTTGCGGCGGTAGCCTGTTCCAGATTGTGGGAGTGACTGTGGAAGAGAGCTCACGGGCTGCAAACATGACGCAGTGAACGGGTCACGAAGCTCTGATCTCACCCCAGCGCGATCAGCACTCGGCCAGCGTGAGCTGGAAACCGTCCTGTACCCCATCGGCACGCATGTACCGTCACTCAGGTGTTTAAAAAGTATTTGAGAACACAGCTACTGAGACTCATTTGGACGTGTGTGTGTGTGTGTGTGTGTGTGTGTGTGTGTGTGTGTGTGTGTGTGTGTGATGAAATATGTCCGTGCACATCAGAACACAGTCTGCATGTGCACACCTCGTTTACACTGAGTACAGCATGGTCTCGCGCTCTGAGGCGCCCTCTAGGCGGCTGTGACCTCGCGAGGCGCTGGCGAGGTGGGGAGGAAGCCTGCTTGCGCTAGCGCGAGGCCCTGGCTCCGATCCCTGGCACTAAAAAAAGTAAAACAAAATGACAGGAACGTACTATGTGCACTTAGCCCGTAGAACGCAAATAGGTGCAGCTCCGGTGGGAACCAGCATGGTGTTCTTCAGAAAGAAACTCTGGCCTGAGCCCGGCACCCGCCAGGTGGTCTGGGCACACACCAGGAAGAGCAGGTGCAAGCTGACACGCCCAGTGTGTAAATAGCCGGAGGGAGCCAGTGCACGCGGCCCTCAGGAGGTCAAAACACCTGGCGCGGACGAGCAGGGTGAGACTGTTCAGCCGCGTGTGAGCGGAGTGGCTGGGCCGGCTGCAGCTGAGGGAAGGTGGACACAGAGGCCCCGGGTCCCGGGAGCCAGTGAGCAGGCAGACCCCAGGTACAGAGGCCGGCTGGGGGCTACCCTGGCGGGACGCAGACGCCGCCGCTGGTGTTTGATGTACGGAGTGGTAGAAGCGAATCCTAATTAGGTCGTGGAGACAGTTGTACAGGAAAAGCCCCTGAGGTTCACGCTTTAAAACGATGACCCACGCAGCTGTGATTTACATCTCAGTTTGTAAAAATGAGTACCTTGGGTGACTTCCGGCCAACCAGATTTGGCCGCCTGGCTGCAGGTCCAGCGCAGTGGACAGGCCAGCTGTGTGAGGTCAGGCAGAGCAAGCCGGGCCCACACGGGGTGACGCGCACTGGCACCACCCCTGGAGTCCTGGGTGGTGCTGGACCGTGCTTCGTGTGCACTTGGCGCCTGCTGGGTTCTGCCCATCCCACCCACCCTGGAGCCTTGCCCTGGGGCTGCTGAGAAAGTGCTCCTTAGGGAAGAAGAACCTGTGTACCCTTACGGACTTAGGTCACTCTTTGCTTCCGCTATTGAATGTCCAGGTTTCCCCCAGATGTCGCCCTGTGCAGGTGTCCTGGGTATTCCTGCTTTCCACCTTCAGCGTGCTCCTGATAAAGCGCGGTGGTCGTCGGGCGGGGGGGGGGGGGGGGTTAAGAAAGGAAGTGAAGGCGGGTGGGGAGGTCCCCAAAGCCGCAGGCCTAGGGACTGTAGAAAGGTGAGCAATGGGCCCACGAAGTGCCTCTGCATTTTAGGGTGCAGCAAGTGTGTGTGTGTGTGTGTGTGTGTGTGTGTGTGTGTGGGTGGGTGGGTGGTTTTAGGGATTAGACCCAGGCCTTCTTACTGAGTTACCTTCCAGCCCTTTTTAATTTTGAGATAGGGTCACACTAAATTTCACCGTTGCCCTAACTGAGCGCAAGCTTGGAGTCCTCCTGCCTTGGCCTCCCCGGGCACTGGAATTCCCAGCCTGTGTCACTGTGCGTGGCTGTGAACTACTTTTAACTCAGAGAAAACATTCTAGAGGTGTAGAAAAAATCGTTGCTGGTGCAGATACCTTCTCTTAAAATCACAGATCGAACGGTTGCTGTCTGGGGTCAGCGCAGGAATGCCACGACAGCGCGCTTGGGTTCTGCCTCTCGGGACGACTTCCGGCTCACTCTCTCCATCTCGTTCACACCTTCTTGGGCAGTAACCGTGTGCCAGTTCCCATCACAGCCACGGAGGCCACAAAGGCAGCCAGTAGGACTCCCGACTCAGGCCACCGTGGGGGGGGGGGGGAGGGACACACGAGGTTGCCATGAGAGGTCGCCATGGGGGCTTGGTGTCCTGTGGATCTGGCAGGTGGGCCACCAGCCAGGAGGGGTCAGAGTATGACATGTAAATGGGCATTTTGTTAGTGGATGTGCCTCTAGGAGGCCTTATGACACCCCTGAGCCAGGGTTCCTCTTCCGTGAGGAGCCGTTTCTTCTTCTTCCACCTATGACAGGCCCCTGCTGACAGCCTCTCTCTATGTTACACTGTGTGCGACAGTGGCCTTTCTCCCCTCCCAGAGTGCCGGCATGTGGACAGACCTGAGCCACTGCCCACCACGCTGTATTGCTAGACCCTTAGGCCAGGGAGCTGCAGGACACCCAGGGCTGACACCGGCCCTGGCCCAGAGCCCAGTTCCTTCCGTCACCTCTCCCTCTTCTTCCCCCTATCAGTGAAGGACATGGGGTATATCCTCCTGCCTGGTTCTTGAACTCCCAAAGATTCCCTCAGGTGCCCGCTCGGGACCCGCCCCATCCCTCTTCCTCCATGCAGCCCTGGATCCTGTGGAGGGGGCGAACACAGGAGACAGAGACTCGGTACAGTGACATCAGAGTGGGGACTCCAGCTGGCCCTGCTGTGGTGGGGAGCAGCGGGTTGGACCCCTGCCCCCTTCGTGGCCGCAGGATCGATGCAGCAGTGTGCGTGATGACCAGCAGCTGCCTTCTTTGAGAAGCAGAGACTTTAAACGAGTCCCAGTGAAGTCATGCTGCTCCTTTGAAGGAATGATGGCTTCTAGCCAAGGTCACCCAGGCAGAAAGTTCCCGAGCCAGGATTCCTGTCTGAGCCAGGCCTGGCTCCTTCTCTGTCCCTGTCCCCTGACGTCCTGGGACATGAACATCCACCAGAACCAGGCTGGCTCCTCTCACCACTGTGCACACCCCTCAGGAGACTGGACGCCTCTCAGACCCAGCCCCTTCTCCCAGAGATCCAGCCGCTGCTTTGGGTCCCTCACCGAAAGCCTTGCTCATCATGCTTGTGTGGGGACCCCGGGTCACTGCCCACCAGGGCGCCTTTGCTTGGTGTGCAGGTGGCAGAGGGGCGTGGCCAGGAACCCCACTCTGATGTCACTGTGCCCAAGCCTCTCTGGCCTATGTTAGACCAGGGATGGACATGCCCAGTTCGTGCTCAGGGCTTCTGCTCTGCACGGTGCCCCTCGTCCTGCCAGCACCTGTGCCGGGTGTGTCCCCTGGGGCGCGTCCCTGGGGCTGGCCCGTCAGGCTCCTTGTGTGCTGTCAGGTCCCAAGGGCTCCTCCAAGCACAGACCCTTCCTCTTCCTGTTCGCTCCTCTCCAGGGCTCCAGCAGGCCCACCCGAGAACTTCTGTTTTTCACTTCAGCTGGAAGGGTTTCGGCGGCAGATGGTGTGTGTCTTCTCTTCAGCTTTTCCCCACCCCCTGATTCCTGTCTCTGCTGCCGCCCTACCCGACCTCTCACGCTTGGTGGGCCAGCAGGAGCCAGGCCAGGCCCAGGCTGCTGCAGCTGCCTCCTCACTGCGGCCCGCCGCAGTGGGCGGGGAGCAAAGCAAGGTCAGCAGGTCAGGGACAGACATCAGGGGGCGGTGTTCCGTGTGCAGGCACTTGGCGCGCATGCAAGGGAGAGTCCCACCGGCCCCAGGATGAGCGTCTCTCCCGGTGCCCTGAGCCTTGGGTGGCCTGGCTGGGCAGCTATCCCTGCCAGGTGCTCCACGCACGACGTCCCAGGTCCCACGGAACAAGCGCCCTGGTGCTGTGGTCGTGGCTAGAGCAACCCCCTGGGATGACCTTGCCCTTCCAGCCTCCTTTGTCCACCCAGGGCTGACCCTGGCCACGTCAAGGGCCCCGTCAAGGCTCCTGTCACCCTGGCTTCTCCCCGTGCTACCCTGACTGATGTCACTGTGTCCAGGTCTCCCTGGCCTCTGTTAGACCAGGGATGGACATGCCCAGTTCTCGCTGTGGGAATGACGACGCTGCCTCTCTGGGTCTGACTGTGTCAGTAGATGCCATGTTGGGCTGCTCAGGGAGGGCGGGGAGTGCAGCGTCTGAAGTGGGAGCCGTAGCCGTGCCCTGGTCCCGGTCCCGCCACGGTCCCGATGACAAAGGTGGTTTCTGAGTCTTTAGGAGACAGTGGGCCGAGTATGACTGAAGTCCTTGCCTGCGCGAGACCCTCCCAGGCCTTGGCCCCTCTGCAGGGTCCCCTGTGTGGACAGTGCTGCCAAGAGCCAGGCAGGGTGGAAGCCAGAGCTGAAGGTGCCTGGTGGGGCTGCCAGCAGCGGACGGCTGCATCTGCACCTGGCCTTTGACCCAGCTCCTCATGGCCTAACACCGGCTGCCCACCGTTCCAGGTCTCACCGTAGCCAGTGAGGAGGGAAGGCGAGGTGTGCCAGCCACCAAGCGCTGCCCGTTCTGAAAACCCCGTGTCCAGGGCTGAGCAGGCGGAGCCCGTGGTCAGCCTCAGCTGCCTCCCCGCACCCAGGGTCTCCCACTGGCCGAAGCGGGTTTGTGACTCGTGGAGGGGTGAAGTGACGCCGCCAGCGCCCTCCCTCCTCTCTGGCTCCCTGGCAGGGAGATCGCAGCAGCTGGTGCTTGAATCTCTGGAATACAGGATTCCCAGGGCTCTGGCCAACTGGTCCTTCCCTCCTCCGCCCTCGCTCTCCAGGCAAAAGTCGGTGAGGCAGCCCTCCCCAAAACAGCTCATCAATATTTAAACCCCTGGTGACCCTGAGTCTCCTATCTGAGCCCCCGTGGGCCCTACTGAAGTCAGACAACACCCTGGGAGGGCTCCCGTGGGCAGGCAGCGGGAAAATGCCGCGTGGTCTGGACTCCTCACTTCAGAGGGTGAGGGGAGCCCTCAAGGTCGGGGCCCTTATTCCCAGAGGCCTTGAGACAAGGACAGCCGATATTGGGGGGGGGGGGCGGAGCCTCTTACAGACAAACACGCACACACACGCACACACACTCTGGCACTGGTGACCTTGGTCCCTCCCACGAGAACAGTGAGTGGGAGAAGTGGGAGAGGCGGGTGGCAGGGGGAACCCGGCCTCCTCTCCTCTCATCTGGCAGCCGTTTTCTCATCCCAGCCCCACACCCCACACCCAGCCCATGAGGGTGGTTCTAACTCGATCCCACCCCAGCACTTCTGGGACCCTCCCTGGAAACCGAGAGCCCGTGTGGGAGGGTGCATGTCCCCTGAGGAGCAGACCCCAGAGGGGTCGGCCCCCACCCTTGCCGCTCTGAATCACCCCCTCCCTTTCCACTGAACCAATGAGGAAAACACAGGGCCAGGCCAGCGCCTGCCAGACCCAGGGCCTCCCGCCGTGACAAACAGCCTCTCCTCCGCAGCCCGGGCCATCCATCCTTCCTCCCGGCCTTGGCTCCTGTTCGCAGCTGCGTGTGGCCCACCAGAGCGGGCCGGGTCGGACCATGAACCCTCAGGACCCGCGCCTCCCACCCTCGGCCTTGTTGGGGCCCTGACCTTCAGAGGGAGGAAGGAGACGGGGAGAAACCCGATCCACCCTGCCTTCACCGGCCCTCACCCGCCCCGCCCTGCCCTGTGGTGTCACCTGCCAAGAACCCTGGCGCTGGAGTCCGGTGGGGCCCAGAGGCTCTCAGAGCCTCCACCTTTTTGCAGTTCTTTCTTCCTTTTTTCCCCCTGGTGCTTTGAGGCTTCTGGCGCCTGAGGGAAGGAAGCGTAGTGCTGATTGCTAGTGGGGTCACCAGCGGGTCGCACACCCCTGCTGGAGGAAGGCTGAAAAGCTGGAATGTAGGAGTAAATGGGACCTCCTGTCTCGGTCCCCCCTTGTTTGGTGGTGTTGCACCCTCTTTGTTTGCTAAGTACCTAGAGGCTGGCTTTACGAAGCAGCCAGTTTGGGGCAGGGCCTCAGACCTCTCCAGGCCGGCAGGGTGGCCCTGGGTTGCTGGACCCCCATGGAGGCCAAGCCTGGCTGGGAAATCCCAGCCTTGATCCCCTGAGTAGATCTCACCTTCAAGGGACCACTAACAGGGATGTCCCAAGCCCTATTTTAAGAGTTGCTTTTTAGCCAGCCCCTGCCAGGAACACCAGATTGGGAGCAGGTGGGGGAGCCCCTGCGTCCCAGCCGGGGTGGCCGGGGTAGGCGGATTGCTACGCGGTGGACTTCAGGTCAGGGATCTGCTGCCCGGACCTGGCTCTGAGAACTCTCTTCACTCCACACCCAAGTGAGGAAGAGACCCACAGGGTCTGTTCTGTTCTATCCGTGGTGCTGAGGGTTGCACCTGGGCCTTCACACCTTGCTGAAACCCCAGACTTTTTTTTTTTTGAGACAGGTTCTCACCTAGTCATTAAGTTGCCCAGCCAGGGCTCGAACTTGCAGTCCTCCTGCCAGGGTGGCGGTGGGACAAGACTATGCCACCATACCTAGCAAGAGACAGTTTTCCTAAAGCTAAATGTAATCAGGTTTCTAAACTTTCCTGTGTACAGAGGTTCTGTGTGCGTGTATGTAACGTGTTCTGTGTGTGATGTAGCATCCACTGTTAAGGTGGGACGGCGCTTGGTAACCCCAACCCTCCCAGTGAGTCACCGGGCAGGGTGGTGGGGGCAGGGGCTAGTCACACCCCCCAAGGCCTGCTGGTGACCTGGGTCACACACACACATAGACACACACACTCACACACCCAGAGGCCCTCTGGTGACCTTGGTCCCGCCTGTGAGAACAGTGAGTGGGAGAAGTCAGAGAGGGGGCAGTACGAAGAGGAGGAGGGACCCCCCCATCCCTGGGGCCTTCTCCTCTGTCCGCCGCCCCAATCCGTATGCGATCGCAGTTTTAACTAGCTCTCTCCCCAACTCCTCTGGGAGCCTCACTGGAATCTGAGAGTCTGTGTGGGAGGGGAGCAGGTCCCCTGAGGAGCACAGAGCAGGGGGAGGCTGACCTGCCCCCCCCCCCCGCGTGTGCGCAGATGGGAATAGAGGGTGGTAACCCATGCTTGTAACCCCAGAAATCGTGAGGCCAAGGTAGAATGCCCCGAGTTCAAGGCCAGCCGTGGCTGCCTAGTGAGTTCAGGACCAGCGAGGACTACAGAGTGAGATGGAGAATAGAAAGCCCCTGTTGTCCCCTGGCTGCACGGGGAGATTGGGAGCCGGGGTCCAGCAGACGGTGGTGTCAGGAGCACCCATCGCCAGGGTCTTTTTTCCCCAATATTTATTAGTGTATGTACGTGATCAACCCGGGGTCTGGCATGTATATCCCTGGCGCTGAACTCTGCCCCCAGTTCAGCCCACCTGCTCTCGACAGGTGTCAGTGCCCCGAGGCCTCAGCTCTGGCCTGGTCTCTGTGCAGCTCAGGGCAACCCCCACCTCGCCCCCATGACCTGGCCATCTCTGCTACGGTCTCCAGGCTCACCCAGGACGGCCTCCAGCTAGCTCCGTTCCCTGTGCCCAGCCAGTCGCCCATCTAGGGCAGCGCTGGCCAGTGTTGACTTTGCCTGCCCCAGTCTTCCAGACACGTGGCCGGTGGCCACAGCCCCGGCCCACCCCTGCCCGTCTGCGTTTCTGAAGAAACACCGCTTCTGCTTGCGTGGACACGCTTTCCTTCCTCCGGGGCCTGCCGCCCACCATGCCCAGCTCCCATTTGCATCCTCTTGTGCCTAGCGTGCCCCTATCTGCCCTGCTATCCAGGGCTGGGGAGGGGCTTGGCACAGAGACCCCTTCCTGCACTCTTGAGCCCCAGGCTGGGCTTGAACTTGAGACCTTCCTGCCTCGGCCTGCCACCGGTGACCCCCAGCTAGAGACTTTCTCCACCTTTGCACTCGGTGCCCCCCTCCTTCCAAGGCTTGCTAGCCCCGAGGGAGGACACGCCTTCCAGTGAAAACCTGGAGGTCAACCTTGAGTGTAAAGAAGTAAATCTTTTAAAACGTCTTTTGTTTAGTTTCAGCACCAAGCTCCTTGTGCCCAGTAATAGAAACAGACGTTTAAATCCACCCCAGTCAGCCTGGCCAGTGCGGGATTTTCACGAGGAATTCAGGCCTGCTGCTTTCTCTCCGGGGCCAGGCGAGCTCCCAGCGGCTGTGGGGCGCCTGGAGGGGAGGAGGCGGCTTGGTGGGGCAGCGTGTGCCTCTGCCCGCTGCCACCGCCCTCTCCCCTCCGTGTTCGGAGCTGCCCAACAGATATCCATTTAATTGCTCGAATTATTTGCTACACTTCAGCGTTTAGCTGTAACTTTGCAAACGGTCGTGGAGAATGTGTTACTGAAGCTTCCACCTTATTTTCAAATATTGTTCTGTTGAGAAATTCCCGGAGATGCAAGGAAAGGGCATGGAAAACACTCTAACCTTACAGGGCCGTGTCGGAGGCTGAGCTACCTGAAATTCTGAATTTTGGAACAGTGATACAAAGTACAATGGAAAAAAAAAGAGGTTGAAATGAATGACAGTCTGACCGGAAACAGCTGGGAGGCTTTTACCCGTGCAAACACAGGGTGGACACGGGTGGGGGGGTGGGCGCCGATCGACAGAACACGAGGCCTCAATCATCTTTTCGCAGAAAGCGTGGCCTTCCCACGTGCAAGCGAGGGAAGGCACAGGGAGAACGTGGCGGGTGGCGATTTACATCCCTGGGTCGCAGGTCCCGCCCCTGCCTTTTCCTGTTGGCAGAATGCACAGTCTTCGCCCGTAAGATCTACGGCATTGGCTCAGGGCCAAGCTGTTTAGAATGCTGTGCCCTTAATCCCTCCTTCCGCCCTTGTCTGGTCACCCAGTCAGGTGCAGTGTGAAAATGTAAAGATCGCCCACCTTGAACAGTGTGCCCCGGCCGCCGCTAGGTGTCGCCCACAGGGCCGACCGGCAAGCCCGGCGCTGGCCACCAAGTCTGGCTTTCACTGCCCACCGTGGCTCCAGAAGTTGTGCTTATTCACCTCGGCTGATGAGACCGATGGGGACAGCACACCATCGCAGCGCGCGGAGACCCCAGGTAGACGTCACTGTCCAGGAGGAAGACGGGCTCGATAAGCTGTTTCTGTTTTGCTGAGGCTCCAGCTTGAGGCACCTTACGCTTAAGATGTTAGGGTGCTCAAAGATCAACGGCTGTATCTTCTTTCCCTTCGTTTCTTCTTTTCTGTTTCTTTGTCAGGTGGGGACCCAGGGCCTCACGCACGCTAGGCAAGTGCCGTGCGACTCAGCCACGTCCCCTGCCCAAGGGTCTCTCTGCATTCTGTCTTAGCTACTTTCTCATTGCTGTGACAGAATACCTTGCACCACAGTGTGAGGGAGGAAAGATTTATTTAGCTCAGTTTCAGAAGATCTCAAACAGTCGGTTCACAGGCAGCCCGCAGTGGTGATGCCCGTGGCAGACGCTGCAGTGCCGCTCACCCCGCCACAGACAGAGCCAAGTGAGTCTGGAGACACGGGTCAGGCCAGAGCTTCTCCCAGGACAAGGCTGCGACGGTGTTTCTTCTTCCTTCTTGGAGTTACCTCAAGCTGCAAGTTGGGCCCTTCGTCCAGGGTGGGCGGCCTTCCCTTACTTCCTGGCCCACAGGTAAACAGCCACCTCAGCACCCTGCCCTGGGCAACCCCAATCTCAACAAGTTGACAGTCTGTCCAGATCTGGCCCTTCCAGCCAGGCGCTACCTAACAGTAACACACTTCCAACATTGCCCTGCTACGTGCAAGTCTGTGAGGCTTTGGGGGACACTCTCTGTCCAGATCATGCCACATGCACTGCCACTAATGGCAGAAGGTGATACCCCTGTCACAGCCTGTCATCCCAGGACTCTGGGAGGCCGAGGAAGGAGGATGGTAAGCTGGAACCTGGCCCGGGCAGTTTAGCATCTTAGACCCTGTCTCAAATGTATTGAATGTACCACGGAGCAGCTGACATGGAGAGGGGAGGGAGGGGCAGGCCCCGCGCCACTGAGGGGTAGTGGGGGAGCCACCCTCTGAGGAGGAGGCGGAAGTGTCCCCAAGCCGCAACACGCCCTTCCCGCGTGCAGGGCAGCTCCCAAGTTCAGGCAGGAGCCATGCAGGCACTGTGCCACTGCCAGCCCTTGGGACCCTCGGAGGCACTGCCCAGCCAGCCAGGCCCACATGGGCAGCGCAGAGGCCTGTGCCACAGAGGTGTGTGGCAGGTGCCAGGGAAGGCGAGGAGAGTGCCTGAGCGTGACCCGGGCCTCAAGACAGAAGCCCGCGCCACAGGACATCTTGGAAGGGAAGACAGCCCTGCCCACCCTCGGGGGCTGGTCCCCCCGGTGTCTTGTCTGACCAGGGAGGAAGGGTTCGGACACCAGTGGGTGTTTAATGAGCCTCTTAGTGCCAGGCACCGTGTGTGTGCTGGACACCGTGGTCATCTCACGTTGGGTGGCAGGTGTGTGCTGGCTGCCTCAGTGGTCAGATTCAGTCCTGCAGGACGGGGAGCAGGAAGCACAGGTAACTTCCTCTGAGGCCAATGCTGGGCAAAAAGAGGCAAGGACATGTGACCTGGGACAGTGCCAGGCTGTCCAGCCGTGCCGCCCTCCCCTTCCACAGGGCAGTCGTGGGCCAGCTGCGTGGTGAGATCCTGCGTGCCAGGGCCGAGATCTGCCCTAGTGCCCACTCTGCCCAGCCCTCCCTGCTCGTGCCCGGGTGGTGGGAGTCTGGTGCAGGCCCCCGGGCCTCATGTTCCTGCTGCTCTGTCTCCTTCCTCTTTTATAGTCCATGTAAACACTGGGAACTGAGGTTTTTGAACTTGGAGAATACTTTACGATAGTTCTCAGTAGTTCGACTGAGCGAGTGTTTACTGAGCAGCAAATGTTAGCAATGCCGTAAACTCTCAAGTAGATGCCTGGCTGGTCAACACCCTGGGGGGCCAGGTTGCAGGGCTTGGTTCCCATGCAGGCACACAAACACACACAAGCGTGCACACACGCGTGTGCTGTAGCGGGGAGATGCCCTCCTCCACAAAGAGTCAGCTCTCTGCTTTAGGAAACCCAACGGCACTAGGAGATTGGCACACTGGCTCTGGGGTTCCCCGGCCCCCTGTGGAGCCATAGACTGGCAGAAGGACCCTTCTGGGCAGTGTTGCCAGAGTAGATGAGAGAGGAAGGGCAGGAGGGGGCGGGGACCGATGCGGAACCCGACTGTGGTGCGCTGCCGGCACGGTGGCGGAGCCACGTGTCTGCCCTCACATTTATGAATTACTCCTGTAGCCGTGATGTGTCCGCCGTGACTTGGAGGATCATCCCTTAAGTGATTTCCTGCTTCTGGCTGTGAGGAGACCCCAGGGTGACCTGGTGCCGGGCACCCCGTCTGTGCCTCGGAACCTCATTTTTCAGCATGCTCATGCCTTCTGATCCCTGATTCCCACTAGCGTGCTTCCCGTGCGTGTGTGTGCGCCGACAGTGGAGGCCTCGGAAGCCAGCCTCCATCCGCTGCCGCCGATGCTCCATGCTCAGGGGCCGCCTCGAGCCCACAGCCGCTTACTCAGTAACTCATGGTTCCAGCTTCACCTGCGTGTCATCTGAGTGGAGCCTCAAAGCCTGCATGTCCCTTCCACATGTGTCAGCGTGGGAGACACGGGGGACGGGGTGGAGCACTGTGAGAGGGGCTCAGCCCCTGCCCTGGCTCCTGCCTCAGGATCTCTGTCACACGTGGGGACCCAGGGAGAGCATGGGTAGGTGTCAGTCTAGTTTTGAGAACACACAGCAGAGTTCCTGGCCGTTTCTCATTCAGCTCTCAGAGGCTGCTCTGCGCCCAAAGCTCCAGGATGCTCTGGCCTCCCACCTCAGCCACGCCTGGAATCGAGCCTGCTAGGCGCAAGCCATGGGCTCGGCTGTAGTTCCGATGTCACTGTGGCCCTAGAATTCCTGGTCAGTGCTCCCTGAGGTCGCTTTGATGTGCATCCTTGATCTAATCCGTTTTCTCCCTTTTATAGAAAAAAAAAAAAGAAAGCAAGCCCAAGACTTTGGGCATGCCCAAAGCTGGTCGCCCAGAAAGCAGAAACCCTCCACCTCATAGGGTTATTGTGGGCACTCGATCCTCCACACAGGAGGAAAGAATGAAGAATTCAAGGCCAGTCTGTCACCCCAGCTCCCTCGGAAGCTGGGGCAGGAAGACCACAAGCTTGAGGCCAGCCTAGACAACTCAGCAAGACCCTTTTTCAAGATAAAATTTGAAAAAGGGGCTGGGGATGTAGCTGAGGGGTCGAGCCGGTGGCTGGCACTCGTGAGGACGTGGCCAGCCCCTAGCTGTGGGGTTAGTTGTAAGTAAAAACAGTAGAGCTTTCTCGGGCATCAGCATTACCACCTGCTAGCCGTGTGCCCCGGCGTTATTACTGCTCTGTACCTTTGGTCACTCGGCGTGTGCACGTGTGTGCATATGCGTGTGTGTGGCGTAAGCTGGAGGCACACAGATGGGACCATTGCAGTCAGTACTGCCTTTTGGCTCTGCTCCATCCCCTGACAGTGTCTTCGCGGGACACAGGTGTGAGTCCAGTCCCCGGTGTGGCCTGGGGCGTAGCTCATAGCGTAGCCCGTATCGCTGGCCAGCAGGAGCAGGGACACCACCCGGCCCCCTTGGAGGACTCGTGATGTCCGGTTCCCTGCAGTGTTAGGCAGACGGGACTCACGCACCTCATGAATGACCACAGCCACGGAGCTGGGAGCTGCAGCGCCAGGCTGCCAGGCCCAGTAGGCTCCTGGCATGGGCTCAGGCCGCCGGCCAGTTCCAAGCCACACGGACGTGGGGACGGGGCGGGGTAGGGCCAGGGATACAGCAGGTGCTGAGGTGAGGGGACAAGGTGCTCATGGACCGTCGTCTTTTGCAGAGGCCCCCCTCCCTGCCCCTTGTCCCCGGGGCTGGCTCCTGGCTCCCGCTCTCCTGTGCTGGCGTCCAGCAGGCAGGCAGAGCAGCCAGATGGTGGCCTAGGAAGGGGAGACCTCAGGCAGCCCGTGGAGGAAGCAGGGGGAGGAAAGGTAAAAATACAGCTCCACCCAAAGGAAAACAGGCGGACTTGAGCGGTCACGACAGGCTTTATCTTGAGTCTGGACAGGAGGCAGAGGCCAGGCTACGTCTGGGCCTCCTTGGCCTCTTGTCCTGGCTGGACCTGCCCTCCCTGCTGACCTGGGCCATGGCGCAAGGCCGCCTGGCCACCAGGCACCAGTGCAGCGGCAGCAGGCCTTGGCCTTGGCTTCTTCCTAACCCTCAAGTTTCCCAAACAATAAAAACAAATTTCCTCAGCACTGCATGGCCACGCAGAGGCTGCCAGCACCCCCTTTTCTCCCTCTGCTCCCCCGAGGTCCGGAGGAGATGGTCAGGTGGGCAGGGATGACCGTCCCATCCGTGGCTGTGGACAGAAGCGCAGGGTGCTGGTGCGGGAGCCCAGGTCAGCGGTAGAGCTCGGCTGGGACCTGGCATCGCAGTGCCGCTCACCGGGAGGGGCTTGACCTCCACGCTGTGTGTCCCTAAACCTGCACTGCCTGATGTGATCGTGGGGTGAAGCGGGGCCTGGGAAGTGAAGGCGAGATGGGACGCAGTCCCCTTCTCCTTTGTCGGAGGACTTGGGGGGCCGCAGAGCATCAGCACTTAGGAGCAGAGATGTGGTTCTGCTGGAGCTTTGCTGTCCGGGGTCACTCAGCTCTTTAGGGCCTGCAGAGGGCTTGTGTGTGTGTGGCCCTGGCCTCGTCCCCTTCCCGTCCCTGGACACAGTACCCAGCACCCTCATTGTAAAGGAAGCGAGGTCTGTTTGGGGTCAAGGTGTCAGGCCACGCACGCCAGGCGCTCCAGGGCAGAATCGGCTCCGTGGAAGGGCTGGGCCTGGAGGAACTGCCAGCAGACCTGTCTCCGCATCGAGAGACGGTAGACAGGTCACATGATAGAATCGGCTTGGTTCCGCCTAGCACGCTGTCTTCAAGATGAATACGTGTTGAAACGTGTAACAGCGCCGTGTTTGCTTCACTGCTGAGTAATGTTCCACTGTGTAGACTGCGCATGGATTGCTGGCTCAGGTGGAATTCCTGCCTTCAGCATTGTTGCTGAGCTGCTGGGAAAGCCACCACCGTGTCTCGTGGATGAATCCCTCACCTCACAGGGGCTCCTGCTGGCTCCCCTGGAGGTGGAGGAGACCCTGGGGGATCCCTGTAAACACCAGCTCACCGCTGGAGCTGAGGACGGATGCATGGGGGTTGGGGGGCTTCTCCCTGATGCACAGGTAGTCAGAACCACGGAGGGTAACGAGCTGTGGAGGTCAGTGGGCTGTGTTCAGGGAGGTCAGGTCACAGGGAGGGCACGGCGGCCCTGTCAAACCACCATCCTGAACACCCCCCCAGTGGCAGCCCAGTCTCTGACCGTGGCTTTAACCTCTGTGTCTTTGGCGGGGTGGGGTGTGCAGGGGCTCAAGCCCAGGGCCTTCACACTGAGCTGCATCCCCAGCCCATTTTTATTTTTGATTTTGAGACATGATCTCGCTAAGTCACTATGTTGCTGAGGATGGGCTCTGACTTGGGACCGTCCTGCCTCGGCCTCCCGGAGTGCACCAGGTGCGGCTCCTCGGTGCTGCTGAGACACAGCTTTGCTGCCGGCACTGTGGAACGCCGGGGGCCTGTTTACCCGGCACTCTGGTGCTCATCCTTGCTGTGCAGATGTGGGGACCCTGGAGTCGCGGTTATCGGCTGAGGAAGCCCATGGCCATGGTCGAATGGCAGCAGACACACGTGCTGTGGGCCCTGGGAAGGAGACGGAGTCCAGGGAGGTTTGAGACAGGGAGGCATCCAGGCAGGGAGCGCGCAGCGAAACCCAGGAACGGCGGGCACTACAGAGCCGCGGGGAGGCCGAGGCCGGTCGGCCCTGCGCCTGGCAGGGGCAGCAGGAAGTAGGCCAGACCAGGCCTGAGGTTGCACCGGGGCGCTGGCTCTTACCACCCCACCCACCCACTTCCAGCCCTACAGAGGGAGGTGGAGACAAGAGGGGAGGCGGCAAGCTGGCAGGGAAGGGGGACTGTCGGGCGGAGGAGCCGGTCCAGGCCGAGGGACCGTGTGCGCGTTCGTGCCTTGCTCTGAGTGCACTAAGGACGGTTCTGGGCCCTGGGGAGCTGGGGGAGCGCAGTTTTGAAAGAGTGGCAGTAGGAGCCACCTGGAGAGGCTGGGGCACGTGGCTCTGGGGCCCCACAGGTGGAGGGGCAGCACCAGCCCAAGTTCCGTCAGGGCAGTGGCCCCCGCGGGGCCCAGGGAGCGCGGTGGCGTCGCGGCCAGTCTCGGGGGAGAAAGGAATGCATGCTTGGGACACCACTTTAGGATCAGGCCCCCTGGCTTCCTTGGTCACCCAGCTCTCTTCCCCCTTCCCTCCCAGACGCCCTGAGGAGCATCACGGCCACCCACGGCCCCCGCTCGTCCCCGGCCGAGCTCAGCAGCTCCAGCCAGCACCTGCTCCTGCGGGGGCGCAAGTCCTCGGCGCCCTCTCACTCCAGCCAGCCCACGCTGCTCACCTGCGAGCCTCCCACCCCCAGCCACGCGCAGCCCGCCCTGTCCACCAGCGCCCCTCAGGAGTACCTCTACCTGCACCAGTGCATCAGCCGCCGCGCAGAGAGTGCCAGGTAGGACCCTGCCTGGGGACCACCCCCGACGCTCAGCTTTGGGTCAGTGTCCTGGGAGGCTGAGGCAGGAGGACTGCGAAGGTCGTGCCTTGCCAGCGCACTTTAGCAAGGCTTTGACTCAAAGTCAGCAATGAAAATGGACATGGGGTGCAGGTCAGTGTGAAGGCCCTGGCTAGCCACCACCAAAACAGAAAAAAAAAAAAAAAAAAAGAGGAGGGCTGGAGGAAGGGCACAGCGGTTAAAGTGCTTGCCCCGAGTTTGATTCCTCAGCACCATAGAAAATGGGGCGTGGTGGTGCCTGCTTGTAATCCCAGCACCCGGGAGGCTGAGGCAGGCGGATTGTCCCGAGTCTGCGGCCAGTCTGGGCTGGACTAGTGAGTTCAGGACCAGCCTGGGCTACAGGGTGAGACCCTGTCTGACAAAAGAAAAGGTGAAGGAGTAAAAATGAACTGTACCTGTTCAGGTCAGCAAACACACACACACACAACAAAACAAACAGTTTCCGAGTGTGACCTTCCCTTTTATCACATCAATCTGGGCTGCTGCACAGTGCGGTGGGGCTCCAGCAGAGGAGCTGCTCTTCTTCAGACCTCTGTCACGGGCTGGAGGAATGGCTCAGTGGTTAAAGCACTTGCCTAGCAAATGCTAAGTACCCAAGTTCAATTCCCGGCAGCACATATGCCAGGCATGATGGCTGATGCCTGTAATCCTAGTGCTCGGGAGGCTGTGGCAGGAGGATGGCTTGTGAGTTCAAGGCCAGTCTGGGCTACATAATGAGCTCAGAACTAATCTGAACTGCAGAGTGAGACCCTGTCTCAAAAACCCAAGAGCAGAATGCTGTCAGCAGCGGAAGGTGGAGGTAAGAGGCCACAGGCACGCAGGCCCTTCGGAACTGCCAAGTAACAGAGTCCATGTACAGGTTGCCTTGGTTATAGCTATTGGCCGCTTGGTCCCTGGACAGCACTTCTGTGGAGCACCTGCCCCTCCTCCGTGCACAGGTGCTGTGACGCCAGCTGCAAGCCTGGCACTGTCTGGCAGAGCGTCCCAGGCACTCATCTGGCTCACTCGTGAGTTCCCGTGGCTTTCCTCTCCCCTCACGGGTGAG
>PVKB01002548.1:0-188765 GCA_004027205.1 Ctenodactylus gundi
AGCTGAGACTCGGTCTAACAACACAAGAGTTGGGCATGTAGCTCCGGGAAAAAATGAGCCCGGGAGGGTCGGTTATGGCAGGGAAACTGGGATCAGAAGGCACAAAGAAAGAGCTTCAGAGATAAAGTGTAGCACACTGCAAGCCACGCCCTGCTGAGGGCCAGCGCTCGCAGGCAGGGCCGCTCCTGCGTGCAAGGACCCGCGCTTGTGAAATTCTGCTCCGGGCCAGCAGATTGCAGTCGCACAGAAAGGCCCACAGGCCTGCTCCTTACACGAGGGTAGAGCTGAGCCGGGACACGTGCCAGGACGACTGCGGGTGCAGCCACGTGGGCAGACCCTGGGTTTGGTTTTCAGTAATAACAATATCGACCACACCACGGGGATGATGATAATGACCGCAGAGTAAGGAGGGTCCCATGAGACTAATGAATTGCAGTAGTTTGTTCTCCTGGCTATTTGTTGAAAGAATTTCTATTTGACGATGGATGTGCTAAGTCAGGTACCCCAGAAATGATGCCTGCTGGTGGCTGGTGAAGAGTGAATGTCAGAAGGCAGCTTAGGTCCAGTGCAAGGCTCTCAGTGTCAGAAGTCTGGTTAACAGCCCTCTTCACACCTCACTACTGTGTACCATGGACAGGCTACTCAACCTCTCTGAAGTTCCTCTCATTTTGTAAGGAGAGGAATGTATTTCCATTTCCACTGGAGATGAAATATGAGTAGGCCTGGCTCCTTCTAGTGGTGTTTTCTTTCTTTTCTTTTCTTTTTTCTTTTCTTTTTTTCTTTCTTTCTTTTTCTTTTCTTTTTTCTTTCTTTTTTTTTTTGAGACAGGGTCTGGCTCTGTAGCCCAGGCTGGTCCTGAACTCACAATGGATCCCAGGCAGGCCTTGGACTCCTGTCTCAGCCTCCCAAGTGCTGGGATTACAGACGTGTGCCACCATGCCCAGCTTCTGCTTGTGTCCTCATAAAAGGTGGCATTATAATCATTTGGTCCCTGTGGTCTTTCTGGAGACAGAATTCCTCAGCAAAGGCCCATTTGCTTGACAGCATGACTCTGAGCTGCAACTTGCTGGTGGGATTTGAACTCTGATGATGTAGTGCCAAGGCTTTGAGTATGGCCTCCTGTAGAGACACATTTTGAAGAAGACAGCACCCCAGTTTTTAGGGAAATGTTAAGCTATTCTTACGCTGTTATCCTTTGCTCTTCATATGAACCAGTGAGACAATGACTGTGCAGGGCCAGGAGGGATTGTGCTATTGTCCAGAGTAGTAAGGCGACCTGCCCAAGGTCACATATCTCAGAAGTAAAGGCTTAAATCACCTTGAGGTATAGCTATTCTCATGCCTCGGCCAGGGCCTGCTAACATGTTGCCACTGAAGGGTACCCAGAGCTCTCACAGTTGAGAGCACAAGGGACCTTGGTTGGGGAGTCTGATTGTACCCCTGACTCAGGAAATGGTATGTGAAGTTCAGAAGGGGCACAGAGCCTTGCAGAGGGATCTGCCCTGCAGCTCAGTCACCTTCCCACTGCTGTCTGGGTGCCAGATCTTAGTGTTCAGGGCCTCCACAGGACAGGAGGACACAGGGTGAGAAACGAAGGTGAGAATCTCACTGTGCAGTCAGTCACCATGAGTGCCAGTCTCACCTGTGTCATTCATACTTGCACGATATAACCTTGTTCTAGTTCTGCCTCCTTTTATATAAAGGGGAATTATAAGGGCCAGAGAAATAGCACAGCAGTTATAGCACTTGCCTTGCAAGCACAAGGCCCTGGGTTCAATTCCCCAGCACCACAAAAAGCTGGGCATGGTGCCACACACCTGTAATCACAGCGTTTGGAAGGTTTAGGCAGGAGGATTGCTGTGACTCCAAGGCCAATCTGGGTTCCATAATGAGTTCAGGATGAGCCTGGGCTACAGAGTGAGACCTGTCTCAAAAAAAAAGATATATATATGGCATAATAAAAGTCTCCATTTTGTAGTAGTAAATGACTTAATACATGTAAAGAACTTAGAATGGTGCCTGGAATGTGATGACTTTTATAATAGTATTATTTCATTATTTTTTGTTTGAGCTGTTGGGGACAGAAATCAGGGCTTCAAGTATATTATGCAGATGCTATACCACTGAGTTTTGTCATTTATTTGAAACAGGAATCTAGATAAATTGCCTCAAATTTACTATCCTCCTGCCTCAGCCTCCTCAGCAGCTAGAATTAGGTGACTCTACTACTTCACCAGTCACAAATCAAATTCTTTACCACTAGTGCTAAAGAGCATAAACCTCACTTTCAGACATAGGAGGGTATCATGAAATTATCACTCTTCTGTACCACATTTGAGACTTCTTTGATGAATTCTGAACCTGCCCTTGTCTTAAAGATTTCAAGTACCAGACCAGGAGGTGTAATCCTAGCACTCTAGGAGGTTAAGCCAGGAGGCTTGCAAAGTTTGAGCCCATCCTAGGCAATTTAGTGACTCAGTGAGGCCCTGTTTCAAAATAAAAAATAAAAATGGGCTAGGAATGTAGCTGAGAGTTGAAAGTCCTTAGCTTAATCCCCATTACCACTATCCAAAACAAACAAACAAACAAACAAACAAACAAACAAACAAAAAGATTTCAAATATTTGAGATGTGCATGGAAGGCCTATCTAGGCCAAATGCAGCCTTTATCCTTGACCCTTTGGTCCTGTGAATTTAATTTTATTTTTTTTTCCCTGAGAATTTGACTGGATTTAGATCTAGTGATCTTAGGATCCTAGGCCCCTGGGCTAGGAATTTAAGTTTCTTACACTACAGATATCTTATTAGTAAAGTGGTTTTATAAATAGTATTCATCTAAGACTTTCTGAGAGTCCCAAGACCCAAACTGACCTTACCATATAGGGCCTGACACACAAATTCTGGTTTTTGTAATTGTTGCTTTATTCTGTTTTTGACAGAGTTTCTCTAAAGGCCAGGCAGATCTTGAACTTGCTACATAGCCCAGCCTCACCTCAAGCTTGTGATCCTTCTGCCTCAGCATCCCAGGTGCTGGGATTACTGTTATGTGTCAAGCACACATAGCTTGGAAACTTTGTCGTCATCAGATTGATTGCAAGGGAGCAGGTGTTGTGGCTTATTTATGAAACCCCAGGTAACCAGCAGGTGGAGGCAGTCAAATTTGAGGCCAGCTGGGCCATTAGAGAACACATCTCTTACGGTAAAATACAAAGGGCTGGGGATGTACCCTAAAGGTAGTGTCCCCGGGGTTCAAATCTCCAGTAGTAAAGTTGGGAGCAACCTATCCACCTATATAAATAGATAAATTCAAGATTAAGGAAGCATTTACCATATATATATATATATATATATATATATATATATATATGATAGACAATGGTTACACTGAACTTGAGAATTTTGTATATATATATATATATATAGAGAGAGAGAGAGAGAGACAGAGAGACAGAGAGACAGAGAGACAGAGAGACAGAGAGACAGAGAGACAGAGAGACAGAGAGACAGAGAGAGACAGAGTCAACTTCAACCCCTCCATCTTTTTTGACCTCCCACCCCTGCCCTCATCTCCCCTTAACTTCGAGTCTGACCAGCTTCATTAAACATGATAGTCTCAAGTTGTGTCCATTACCTACAAATGATTCAAATGTGTCTTTACTTAAGAGTAGTACTCCATTGAGTACACACACACACCACAATTTTTGTATCCATTGGTCTGTGGATGGCTATTTCAGCATCTTCTACCATCTGGCTATTTTAAGTTGCGTCCTCAGCTTTCAATTTAAGTCTGTCTAACCATCACTGAAAACGGCCCGTTCCTGAGGCACCCGCGCCTGGGATCCTCCGTTCGCGTGTCGGGTGGGTCGCCAGGTTGCACTAGCCCAGCACAACCTGCCTCCCCGCCCTGTGGTGCACAGGAACGACGTGGCCGAGGACCTCAGTGTGGGCGATTCTGGAGGGAAGATGGGGCAGTACGCAAATGTCACCTTCTGGCTAGCTCCTCTAAGTGAACCCGGGTACAAATGCACCTGGTACGGGAGCACCCCTTGGCAAAGAAGCACCGGAGAAACAGGGCGCCCGGGCTGGGGGTGGGGCGCTGGGGCCGAGTGGCTGGGTTCCCGGCGTCCTGTCCTGGGAGAGCGGCTGGCCCCCTCAATACATTGCAAAGCGACCGCCGGGAAGTTCCGTGGGGGCCGCTCGGCGCTGCACACGGGGCGGCCCGCGTGGGAGCCTGCGCCCGGCTCCCGGGCTGCTCACGCTCGGCCGGGCGGGGCGGGCGCAAGGGTGTAGGCGGGTCCGCTGCGCTCGGGCCAGTCCGGGACTATAAAGGGAGCCGGTCGCTGGCCACAGCTTCACAGGCGCTTTCATCCTCGGCTTGGGCTTCTGCTTCCTGCGACTCGACATGGACCCCGACTGCTCCTGCGCCGCTGGTAAGGGACGCCAATTTTTTGAGTATTTGGGTCAGCATTTCTCAGCCAGAGGACAGACTGTTTCCAGCGGACTCAGTTTGCTCTTTCTCCTGGCCAAGAACGTTCCACGCCCTCTGACGTTTTCAGCGCCCAGCGGGTCCGGTTTCGGGGGCGAAAGGATGGGGGCTCGGAGATTTCCTGCCAATTCCCGTATCTGGTCGGGAGCCCGGCTTTTCCGGGACAAGGCTGTGTTGCCCCGCGGCGGGAGGCTTTTATCCAGTTTCTATGGGCTGGCGCTGTTAGACTTTGGCGGCAAGAGATGGGTGGAGGATGTCAGTGACCCCCACCGCGTCCCCTGCATCACACCCAGTACTCAGCGCCTGTCCTTGACTTTCTCACAGGCAGCTCCTGCTCCTGCCCCGGCTCCTGCACATGCCAAGCCTGCAAATGCTCCTCCTGCAAGAAGAGTGAGTATGGGCCTTCTTGGGTAACATGGGGCTGTGCCCAGGTTGGGAGGGCGGACTCTGGGACCTGGCCCTATTTTGCCGTGGTCCATCCCACCCCCTGTTTAGCCTTTCTGCACTTTCCTGAGATGAGTTGGTGCCTTAAGCTCAGCTGGAACACTGAACTTTTCTTTTTCGTGTTCATTAAAATCCCAAAAGTACCGTCTGTTCCAGAACAGCCTTGCTCCCCTATAAAGGGGCCTGGAGGTGAGGCAGTGGACAGGTCTTGGGTCAGGATTGGTGTTGGGGTGGAGTCTGCTCTGACCTCTCACTGTCCCCTTTCTTCCACAGGCTGCTGCTCCTGCTGCCCCGTGGGCTGTGCCAAGTGTGCCCAGGGCTGCGTCTGCAAGGGAGCATCGGACAAGTGCACCTGCTGTGCCTGATGTGGAGAGACCTCTGCCCCTTATGTACATAGTAACCTGTACAAGCCCGCCTTTTTAATACATCCCTGACTCATTTGCCAAGTTCTTTTTTCTATAAAATATGGATGAATAAACTCAGTGATTTTGTTCCTACTTTGGCTTCCTTTTTGTGGCTTGGCCTGGGGACAAGAGCTAAAATCGGGAGAGCAGAGACCTGGGCTTGGGAATTAGGTGTTTGCCCCGTCAGTGCTTCCAGCAAGTGTTGGGGGTTAGGGTTCAGTCATCACCCTGAGCTCCATGTTCTATAAAATGGAAGAGAAGTGGGCCAGATTATGAAGGGGTAGAGGGAAGGTGGCAGATACGTGGTCCCCCCAGTCCTTGTTGGTACAGAAACTTCAGTCTTTACCCACTTCAGTTCCTTGTTAGATTTTAGGGTTGAAAGTGACAGCAGGATGTGAGATCTAATCCCCCAACTCCACAGTGATTAAGAAGTATTTTTATTGTCTATCCATCACAGACCTAAGCCTTGGTAAATGACATGAAGTTTACTGAGCAGTTAATGAAATCAAAATCAAAACACAATATATATCATTACAGTTTTAACAGTGTCACTGAATATATGAAGGAATAAGGAAGCTAAAGATTTATATGCTTTGCACACATTTTCGTTCGATAATGTGCTATGATCACTGAACGCAGTGTGCAGATCAGCCCTCAGCACCACTGTCCCAGATAGTCCCAAAAGGAACCAACATTCTTGGCTTGCACGGGGACCCTGATGAAGGGAGGCAAAGCACGTGCATTGACAAGACTGTGCTATCTTCCAAGGCAGGAAAGCTACCTGCCCAAAGGCATACAGCTCAGAAGTAAACATGTAAATGGACTGATGTCCAGACCTAGCAGACTATGGTGCCCCTGGATGGTGAAGATTGCCCGTTCGTGCTTTACCATGAAGCAGACTTACCACTACAGCAAATGAGAACCTGACTCACTTCCAGATAGAAGGTAGTCAGTCATGAAATTACTTATTTATCTCTCCCCCAACTGAGCATGAGCTTGCTCTCAAAAGATTTCAAGGGGTAGAGATGTGTGGGAGACACATCTAGACCAAAGGGAAGCTTTATCCTTAGCCACGTGGATCCCATGCAGCTGCTGGGGTCAGATGTTTCTTAGGCCTGTGAGTCTGAGTTAATTACTTAAACTTGTGTTGAGGTTTTCAAATTAGTAAAACAGGCTTATATGCAGAATTTCCATTTAGGATTGCTGTGAGACTTCCAGGATGGAAAATGACTAAACAGGGCCTTCCAGGGAAACTGTCTTGGCAATAGTCAAGAATATTGAAGGACACCAGGTCGTGGTGGTGCCGTACCTGTAATCTTGGCTACTGGGCAGGCTGAGGTAGGTGGATGATGATCTCAAGGCCAGAGAAGAAAAAGTATTACAATAAGAAAAGCTTAGAGATCGAGACCCTGCCTCCAAATAAAAAATAAAGAAGGCTAAGGATGTAGCTGAGCGCAAAGACCCTGGGATAATGAATCCTCAATACGGGAGCGGGTGGAGGGTGAGGGAGGCTGAAGTAGCGCTGGCAGGGCTTAAGATGACGCGCCCATAGCCAGGTTGGGGTTGGGGGGACCGTCAGGACTGGCTTCCGGGAACGCTGGGAGCAGGAGTAACTGGCAGACTTGCGGGAACCCGAGAGGGCTGGCGGGACGGCAGGGACAGGGCGTGGGGCTGTGCGCACAACCTCTCCCGCCCGCGCTGGAGACGGAAAGGGGCGGTGCGGCTGCGTGCGTCAGTTGCGCGCGGGAGATTCTGCGCCCGGCCCTCAAGGTGCCGGCCCGAAAATGTGGGCTGGGCTCGCAGAGCCGGGGCGGGCGCAGTGGCCCGGGCGGGCTTTTTGCACCCGGTCTCTTCCTGGCTTAAGGTGAGGCGGGCGGTGTGAGGCAGCGGGAAGCTGTTCGTAGTCTGTCTTTTACTTCTACTTTTCCTTTGGGCCTCAGGTGTCACTCTTACCTCCCTCAATGTGGACCCCAATTGCTGCTGCGCCCCTAGTAAGGGATGCCTGGCTTTGGGCTTCCGGAAACCCGATTCCCGGCCGTGAGGCAGCGAGTCCTTGGGCTTGAGGCCACTTTTGAGTTCTGAGCTGAGCGGACTCGCTTTGTGTGATACTTTCTGGCTGGGCACCTCACAGGGTTTCGGCCTTCCCTGTGCGTCTGTGTCAGAGTTTGGGGCCCAAGGCAGTCCTACTTGGTGTCACGGTCACGCTGCTGGTCAGGGGCTGCTGGCTGAGTCCCGGGGTTCTCAGGGGACCTCCTATCAGGTTATGGAAGGCAGAAAGGTTTTCTCTTCGGAGTTCAGGACAGGAGGCCCTGGCCTCCACGTCAGGTAGTCGTGGGCTGGGTCAGGAGTCTTGGGCCTTTCTTGGAGAGTAAAAACAGGAGGGTACTCACCCTTCTGAGATGATGGGACACAGACATTGCTTTTCTCTTCCCCTGAGTGGGGAAGGGCCCTAGGAATAGTCCTGCTCACAGGAGCAGAGTTAATGACCTAATCCGGTGTCTCCAGCAACTTACTGCCTGTCTCCCTTGTGCCCACAGGTGATTCCTGCACCTGTAAAAAGTGCAAATGTACCTCCTGCAAGAAAAGTGAGCAGTGGCCTTCCGGAGCGTTGTGGGGCTGGGCTGAGTCAGAGGAGGTGCCCAGAAGGGAGCAAGCAGGAGCAGGCCACGGACTTGCTTCTCTGACCCCTTTCCTCAGCACCACATTAAGGATCAGAGCTCAAAATCCATAGAGATGAATGAGTTCCAGTCTCTCACTATATAAGTGGGAAACTAATCCCTGAGACCTCACCGACTTTTATCAGAGTCTGAGCCAGAACTTAAACCTAGGTCTCCTGCCTCCACCCTCACCCCATCTGGGGGATTTAGCCCAAGGCTTACCACTGAGTTGCATCATAGCCCTTGTTGTATGTTTTGAAATAACCCCACACGAAATTGCCAAGGTTAGTCTTGAACCCGTGGTTCTGCTTCAGCATCCCCGTCACTAGGATTACAGGCCTGCACCTGCTTATTATTATTTTTTTTTTTGAGACAGGGTCTCTCTCTGAGTAGCCTGCACTGGTGGTGTCTTTGTTACTTTTTTCATTGCTGTGACTCGATACCCTACACTCAAAAACTTAGGGGAGGAAATGTTTTTTTTAGCTCAGTTTCAGAAAGTCACAGTCCACTCGGGTGGCCAGCAGCAATGGAAGCACATGGCAGAGGCAGAGGTGGAGGCAGCTCCTCAGGGCATCACACACAGGAAGCCAGGTCCCATCAAGTCCAGTCTGTCCCCCAGAGGAAAAAGCGGTAACAATCCTTCTTCCTTCCTTTCATACAGCTCAGGTTCCCCTTGGTTTGGTCTCCTAAATCCAGGTGGGTGCTCTTTCCTCCTTCACTGGCCCACAGATCACTCGCACTCTAATCCAGGCTGGTTTCTTTTTGTTTTCTTTTTTGTGGTCTTTTGTTTTAGAATTGGGGATTGAACCCAGGGTCTTGCCAAGTGCTGTACCACTTGAGCTATATCCTGGTCCCCAGGCTGGTTCCTAATTGTCTCAAGTTGACAATCTCGCCAATGGTCACAGCTGGTCCTGATCTCACTTTGTTTCTCAGGGCAGTCCTCCTGCCTCAGCCTCCCAAGTGCTGGGATTATAGGCATGCATGCGCCACCACACCGGGCTTTATGCGGTGCTGGGGAATGTAGCTCAGGGCCTTGCGCTTGTAATGCAAGTGCTTTAACTGCTGTGCCATGTCTCCAGACCCTGTTATGGTTCTTTTTGTTTGTTTTTTACCAGTACTAGAGGTGGAATCCAGTAACTTAGCAGTAGGCTACATCCTTGCCCGTGTTCTGTTTTTTGATTTTGAGACGAATGGGGTCTTGCTGAGATGTCTAGGCTGGGCTCCAACTTGTTATCCTTCTGCTTCAGCCTCCCAGAATGATGCTGGGATTATAGTCCTGAGTTACCCAGCCTGTCTTTCTGCTTTTTTTTTTTTTTTTTTTTTAAGACAAGGCCTTGCTCTGGAGTCCAGGCTGGTCCTGAATTCATTATGTGGTGCAGGCTGGCCTCGAACTCATGGCAATCCTCCTGCCTCAGCCTTCTGAGTGCTGGGATTCCAAGTGTATGCTACCACACTTGGCTAACCACAGCTGGGCAGGCTCTAACCACTGAGCTACACCCGCAGCCCTGGCTTCCTGCTTGTTGGTGCAGCCTTCTCAACACACTTAGGTCCCGAAGTACGTCGTGCATCTGATCTTGGAGACCACATGTGGTGTCTGACATGTGGGATCAGCTGTTCGCTGTGAGGCACATCTAAGCTTCCCTGTCCTTCCCTAGAGCTGCTTTGTCAGGAGTTTGTCAATGCGCCCCCCCCCCCAACTCCCCCACCAATCTCACCTTAGATTTCTTGTTTGTGGAGTTGCAGGGGCAGGTTTTCCTTTGACCTCCGTAGTCTCCTCAACTGCTTCTCCAGGCTTTCTGCCCTGTCGTGGACTCAGGTGAGGCTGAGCACCTTCCCATAATTCAGCTCACCCCAGAGATTCACGAGCTTCTCTTGACAGTATTTTTCTTTAGATGAGGCCCCTTCAGGGCTGGAGGCACAGGTTGGACCAAGCCTGCTGTTGGGGTTAGTCTGCTCTGACATTTCACTGTCCCCTTTCTTCATCAGGCTGCTGCTCCTGCCACCCTGTGGGCTGTGCCAAGTGTGCCCCAGGCTGCACCTGCAAAGCGACGTCGGGCAAGTGCAGTTGCTGTGCCCAATGTGGAGACAACCCTGCCCCTCACGTATGTAGGACTACAGACCAGCATGTTTGTTTTCTATATATCCCTGACCATGTTCCTTTTCAATGAAATATGAATGAAAATACATCCAGACTATTTTGGCTGCATGTGTCATCTCATGGTATGTGAGAAGGTGCAGTCTGGCTGTAGTTGGTCTCTAGGGGACCCAGGATGAGGAAAAGACGATTAGTGTAAGGTGTCCTGCAGCCATTTCTAGACTCTGCTTTCCTTGGTGAGCAATGGCAGGAGATTTTCTACACTACCTTCTAGAAACAGTCAACTGCCTATTTTATATGTGTAAAAGTCACTTATCGTACACCTCCTGCACACACAATTAGGGATGGAGTTCTTGGGGTTGAGAGGAATATGGAACTTATACACTGCTGGGGAGAGGTAAGGTAGGAAATCTAGTAAAACAGTGATCAGGCCTCAGAAGAACATAGGTGACCCTGAATGAAGAGTGAGTTGCCTAGACACTTGGGAACTGCATTTCCTGCTAGGACTCATTTTGGGCAACGGCCTGAAAGTGGGGAAGAGCTTGCATGTTCAGAAAGCAGGCCAATGTGTGGTAGGGCTGGAGGGAGTACAGTGCTCCCTGAGATAGTGAGGGGTAGATACTGTGTCAGCTGAGTGACTCCCACCCTGGGTCTTTAGCTGGGTCACTACTCAAGCCATGGTGGCGCTCCTTGCTCCATGCCCCTTTTCTCATTTCTTAGGTCTAAGATTGGCCTGGAAAACCTATAATTCTAACAAGAACCTAAGGTGATAATCCATTGATGCAGGGTTTTTTTCTTTTGTTTGTTTGTTTGTTTGTTTTTGAGACAGAGTCTCACTTTGTAGCCAACGTTGGTCCTGAATTCACTAGGGAGCCCAATGGGCTAGACGTGGACTCACAGCAATCCTCCTGCCTCAGCCTCCTGAATGCTGGGATTATAGGTGTGCACCATCGCACCCGGCTTATGTGATACTTAGCTCTTAATTTAGCGCTTGCTAGGGAAGCGCTGCTTTAACCTCTGAGCTATTCCTCCAGCCTGTTTCTGTTTTCTTTTGAGGCAGGGTCTCACTCTGTAGTCCAGGTAGGTCCTGAATTTACTATGTAATCCCAGCTGGCTTGAACTCATTGAAATCCTCCTGCATCCGCCTCCCTAGTGCTGGGGTTACAGGCATGTGTCACCATGCCCAGTTTACGTGGTGACAGGAACTAGATCTCAGGACCTTGAGCTTGCCAGGCAAGCCCTGTAACTGCTGAGCTATTCCTCCAGCTCCCATTGAAGCACTTATATGGAAACATTTGGTGAAATAAAATGGTTTCTGTCATTTCCTCTGGTCTCAAACCCCAGAAATACTACAATCCCAATGGATATTTGGAACAACTCTCCTGTATGTGGCAGCCAGTACCAGTGGCCAGGGGACCTAGGTGTCCCATGGAGGTCCCCAGCTCCTCTCTGGCTGTGGAGGGGAGGTGAGCAGGCCTGCCACGAAGAGGTCATGTGTCTTTATAGACACCAAAGCAGACTCAGAGGGCAGAACCAAGCTTCTTTGGGTGCTTCATTCCACCCCAGTGTGTTTGAGCTAGTGTTCTACTTGGACCTCGTGGAACATGGGTAGGGCTATGATGTGTTTATTTCATACTTGGTCGGGAAGCCTTAGTGCCAACTAATGTACCCAACCACGCTCTTTCATAACTGTTTCTGGGGAATTACAAATTACAGCTGCCAAACTTCTCAGGAGATGGGTACGTAATGTTTTTACCAGACCTGACAGACTCATTCATTCAACTTGCGGCATTTTATTTTCCTAGTCATGTGTAAGATGGTATCCCCGTTCCATCCTGTACCCTCACTCCTGAGCCCTGCCTCCACAAGGGATAGGAGGAGCACGACCATTGTGGATATCTGTTGGAGAGTTAACTTCAAATTAATTTTTTAAAAATTTGCTGTGGCTGGAACTGAAATCTCCTCCTCCTCCTCCTCCTTCTCCTCTTCCTTTTTGAGACCAGGTCTCGCTCTGTAACTCAGGCTGGTCCTGAACTCACTATGGAGCCTAGGCTAGCATTGCACTCAGGACAATCTGCCTGCCTCAGCCTCACAAGTGCTAGGATTACAGGCATGCCCATTTTTATTAGAATGCTGTTTTTACTTCATTATTTATTTATTTATTTATTTATTGGAATACTGTTTTTAATCCCAGATGTTTCTGTGCCAAGTTCACCACAGAGAAACATTCTGGTAAAACAGGTAATAACGTTGGCTCTGAAGCCAGATTGCCTGGGCCCAGAATCCCAGCTCCAATAGCTAGGCAAATTGTATGGCTGTCTGTGTCTCACATGTCTTGTTTGTAAAGTGGGAATAGGAATCCGGCCACACTGTTTGGGTTGTTATGAAGTTGAATGTGTCTAGTTCAGTCCCCGGTGCATATGAAGCACTCAGTAAGTACTGCTCCCTCTTTACCAGGCATTGTGTTGACAAATAATAGTTGACTTGTTAATTGCTCTCCACTTAATCCAATGGAGAATTATTAGACACTTCTCTGGCTCTAAATGTTGTGGTCACAGCAGACTGAGAAGAAAAATAATATATAAATATGATCCAGTCCCTTTGTTGGAGATCTTATTCAAGTCCCTTTTTGTGCCAAAACAACTTAGGCCTGGTCTGTAAGGACTAGACTGCAGATGCCAGGAGACCCAAGAGAGGCAGACAGAGCAAGGACTGCAGAGTACAGTATATAGAGGAACTTACTGATGGAAGCATGGTCCTGGATGGCAGCAAGACCACTGGGATCTCTGCAATTTGGGTCAGAAGGGGGACATACACATGGGCTGGGGGAAAAGTGACTTCATCCTGTCTGAAATAAATCTGGTTTGTCTTGAAATCATATTGAAAAGTCAGGCACATCCCACAAGCCAAGCTCTGGTTGTAAAGCTTTGCATATGATTTTAATGATTTTATCTAATTATGGTTTGATGGGAAACTATGCAAGAAATATCAAGGGTTACACTGGAGCAATCATGGTAGTTATGACTCAAGATGACTGCAGTTATGTCAAGCTGTATGCATACACTGAAATTCAGGGAGTAATTACTACTTCAAGATGCAGAAGCTGAGGTAGGCAGAGCCATAGAGTCTGTACATTTCCACCTTCAGGATAAGGACTATTCCACAGTGACTGTAGGTTAGATTGAGTATAAAACAATCTAAGATGGGTATAGAGGCTGAGAAAGAGGCATGTGATTTACTCCTAACAAGGAGGCTGGGAGAAAACTCCAGTTGGTCATTCATTTATTCATTCATTCACATGGTCATTGTGGGCCACAGAAGAAAACATCAGTGTGTAGGCTGCAGAAGCAGGAGTTTAATGCTTCCAGAGGGGCTGGCATGATACCCTGCCTACACAGATGATTGGTATTGAATGAACACAAATTGAGCCAACCATATTCTCTCTTCTGAGAAGTGTATATCAAAGTGCAGGTGAGGGGATCTGAGTTGATGTGTATATAACATGGAGCAATGCCATGAATACAGTGAAGAACCCCCTTTAAAGGGTAGCCATGGGGATCATTAGACCAAGCTTCATGCCTACTTTCAGTGAGAACCTCTGTACTTCTTAGTCTTCCAGGGAACCTGAAAGGCTAAACATGCACTAAGGGGGGACCCAGGAACACTTTATTCTCCTGTGCATCCTGAAAGTGAACCTTGTAGTCAGTCAGGATTCTTTTAATACCAGCAACAGAAATGGATTTCAGAAATGGCTGGTGCAATGGCTCTGTGGTTAAAGCACTTGCCTAGTAGGCACTAAGTCAAGCGCTAGGTACTGGAGTTCAATTCCCCAGCACCACATAAACTGGACGCTGTAGCGCATGCCTGTAATCCCAGCACTTGGGAGGCTGAGGCAGGGATTGTAATGAGTCCATGGCCAGCCTGGGCTCCAAAGTGAGTTCGGGACCAGCCTAGGCTGCAGAACAAGACCCTGTCTAAAAAGAAAAAGAAAAAAGGAATGGATTCCAGCTAAATTAGGCAAAACAAATCCATTGGATGTCAGGGATTAATGGCAGGTGAGAATTCTACCATGAAACCACCCATATGCCAAGGGGAAACATGGAATTGAGCAACAGGAAGGAAAACTGCACAAAAATGCTAAAGAGCTAAGAGTACCTATGTAGCAGGTCATACTAGCTGTCATCACTGTTTTTTCTGTCTCCAAGTACCTCCCTTGCTGGCACAAAGCTTCAATGAATAAATAATAAACTATTCAGGTGGCTGACAATGGAGAGGGGGATTATGTAACTACCTTCAGATTTCCTACAGAGACACAGGTCCCTGCATATCCCTGACACTCACTGTGTGGTCTCTTCCAGTAGAGTTTGGCAGGAAATCAGTAAACATTTGGGAGAGTATAATAAGGAGTAGAAAGGTTTAAGAGAAATGAAAAAGAGATGTAGCCCAGGACTGCAATAGCGTGGAGCAATTACGAGGCCTAGGCCTGATATTCCTGGGTCAGAGTAGCTGCAGGAGACTGTCCCTAGAGGAGCCAGTCTTCAGGTTGCCACCCAACCTTCCAAGATGGAGCCCAGCGAATACATTCTTGCTTTTCCATCTCCTACCAGTATGCTTCCTGGCTGAACCCAAACAGATGTTGTCCCTGAGGCTCCCACTAGTTTCTGGCTGTTGCAAGCAAGGTGAGGATGACTCTAAAATACTCCACCCACCCCGAAATAAGTTCTCTCTCTTACCAATAGCCATTTGTGTCTCATCTTTATCTGCTGCTAGAATTGAACTAATCTAAGGCTGAATTTGGCTCCCTACACCCAGGGTGGGTGCTCATCCTCAATTCCTGACCCCCAAATCAATAACAAACACCTGAAAGCTCTGCCCTAGGCACTCCCCAGTCTCAACAAATTGACACAATCTTTCTAGATCAAACCTCAAACATCTGTTCCACTTGCCAATATAGTTCTCATTCCCATCTGAAATGTCTTGAGCCTGACCTTTCCAATCCACACTTCTCTCAGCATTTTGCCAGAGTTGGAGGGAGGGAACATGTCAGGGATGATGGTGGAAAGTCTGTATTACTAGAGGTATGAAGGAAAGGCAGTGAAGTATTTGAGTTCTGTCAGACACCTGTCTCCAGGTATGCTCAGCAAGGCATCAGAGAGTCTCATGGAGAATAGTGGAAGGGAAGGCATGACTCCCACACCTGGATCTCCAGGGGACACTCACCTGACCTTGCCTATAGCATCTTAATACCTACTGAGATACTCTCCCAGGGTAATTCTTGTGGCCATCCCTGCCTGGTAGAAGATCCATGTCCACCTCCTGCTTTGGACAAAGTCAAGAAGTTGTAAGGTTCTCTGACCAGGATTCTTCAGACTCACTTGGTTCCTGCTTCACTTGGCTTTGTATTTTCAATGATTGGAACAGACCTTGGTACCATGAGAGTGGTGTTGTTGCTATGACTTTACCTTACCTTGTGATTTGGAATCCTTTGGAAGTGGTTTGTGGGAGGTTTAGAAGTTGTTGGGTCTGTTTGAGGTTGCCAGCTGGAGAAGCCTTGGAGGGCATTGAGCTGTGCTTGATGGGAGATTCTGGTCAGAGATCAGAAAACCAGAATGCTGATAGAAGTGTGGATTGGAAAGGTCAGGTTTAAGACATTTCTGATGGGAAGGAGAACTGTATTGGCAAGTGGTCTAAAAATCATTCATGCTATGCAGTGGCAGAAAGTGTGTCAGCATTTTGCCCTTGTCCAGAGACTTTGACTGAAATTGAGATGAAGGGCGGTGGATTACTTAACCTGGTGGAGGAAATTTCAAAGCAGCCCAATGTTCATGTTTTCACAAGTATCGTTTGCAACTTTTAATGAGCTCTGTGCTGAAAAGCAGAAAAACATGGCAGAAAGAAAGATGTGAAAAGTTTGCTGTTATGCAAGACTAGAAGGGACTGCAAAGGTGGAGCAAAATAGCACAGGGATGTTAAAGAGATTAGCATTAAAAAGCCAAGTACTTGGAAGCAGGGCTATAAAGAAGATACTGAAGAGTGTCTCAGGTATCAGCAATATCCCACTCTTTACCTATTGTAGGGTGCAAAAAGCAAAAGACCTTGTTCTGAGAAGAGTACCTCAGGGTATATCATGTAGGGTCAAAAAGAGAGGTGTTTGTCAGAGTCCAGCTGCCTAGAATTCAGCTATCCAGGCAGTTGAAGGCTGCTGTAGCCAAATACCAGGAGGGCTAAACTTCTGCTCCAGCCAGGAACAGACCTTGGTAATGCCCTTGTGGTCCTGATTTTACAGGATTGCAGAGTGCAAGAGTTGTAGGGTCATGGAAGCTTCCGTCTGGATTTCAGAGGAAGGCCTTGGAGGTCAGGCAGTGTGTACCTGGCAGACCAGTGTGTAAAGTTGTAAAGAAGAAGCCTAAGGTGTAGTGGAGATCCCCAAATTTTGGGGAAGCCAGTGCTGCAGGAATGGTAATTAAATAGTAATTAAACTCAGCGAAATCAGGATTCAGACCTGAGACATCAGGGGAGAGTAGAAGATTTATTATCCTAGTGAGCCACCGCCTGGGTCTCTCCAAATTGGCCTGGCCCTGAGCTTAGGGGTCTGGCTTCTTTTATACTATGGAAATCCGAAGCAAGTAAGCAGGAAGTTTATGTTGCATGAAAAGCACTCAAGAACAGGCAGAGGTAGAATTTGATTTATTAAAGTCACTGGAGAGTGAACAGCAGGCTGGGGCACAGATTCCTTTCCATCCGAGTCCGGCCCTGAATCAAATTTTTAGAGATTTTAAAATAGTTAAATTTTACAATCTACACAAGATTTCATATATCAAACAAGATAGATGATTTTACAATACACACAAGATTTCATGTAACAAACAAGATACGGCTCATGTATTTAGGATAATACTTATTGGGTGTAGCTGGGCCTGCTTACATCCTTGTTTCTACTTTGGTTTCAGGTACATTGTTACTTTCTTTTTGTTCCATGGTGTTTAGTGGGGGGTATGGGCAGGGTGGCCTTGGCAAGCAGGCTAATTCCAGAGGCCAAAGGAAGCTGGTTAGTGGCCAAAGGAAGCGGGTTAGCAATAGGGAAGCCATTTTACTCTTTCACTTACAAGTGGCAGGGTGGCTGTAGCAGTTATACAACATTTACAGAACTCACTGAAACATTTTACAGGTTGTCCTTGAGCATAGTTTCACAGTTTAGTAGTAAGCAAGCTCAGTCCTGTCCTTGAACACAGCTCCACAGTTTAACTGTGGCAGGCCCAGAGGGAAAAGGAGCTCCTTCCTAGGGATTTCCCATAACACCAGAAACATGAAATGTCCCCCAAGGAAAACCAAAGTGTGAGCACAGCCATCCCCAAAAGAGGAAAGATGCAGGCTGCAGTTGGAAGCAGTGCTGCAGTTGTGGGGCCATCCAGGCCCTTTGGAGCTCACATCTCTCCACAGTTTACCCCAGGTGCTGAACACAGAGCCTTAGAGTTAAATTCTTGCCCTGCTGGGTTTAGAACTTGTTTTAGTCGGATTGTTTTCTGTCCTCCTTTCTATTCCTCCCTTTTGTAATGGGAATATTTACACTGTGCATTGTATGATGGAAGTGTTTAAGTCTTTGATTTTTCACTGGATTTTGCAGCTAAGGATTTGCCTTGAGTCTCAGAGGAGAATTTGGAGGAGACCTTTTAGCAATGCTGAAACTGTTAGGATGTTGGCAACTCTTAGAAAAGGACTAAATGTATTTTAAATAAGAAAGTGAACATGAGTCTTTTGGGGGCCAGGGGCAGAATGCTATGGTTTGGATCTGGATTATCCCCCAAACACCTCATGTATTCAAATGTCGTGGGATAACTGTGGAACTGTGTGTTATTGGGAGATCGGGCCTGCCTGAAAGGAGTAGATGTTTGGGGGTCTGACCTGGAAAGATTGTGTCAATTTGTTGAGATTGGGGGTTTCCTAGGACAGAGTTTTTGGGTGTGGGCTGTGGACTTGTGGGCCAGGAAGTAAGGAAGGGCACCCACCCTAGGTGTGGGGGCCCCAACTGACAGCTTGAAATATGTAAAAGATGAAAGAAGAAGCATTATTACAGCTTCTTCCTGGGAAAGCTCCAGCCTTGCCTGAGTCTCCAGACTAGGATCCTAATTCACGTGGCTTTCTTCTGCAGTAGTGTAAGCAGCTCCAGACTCTGCCATGTGCTTTCACTCTTGCCTGCTGCCTATGAATGGATCGTGTGAGACCTTCTGAGATTGTCAGCTAAATAAATCTTTCTTACCTTAAGTTATAGATGTCTAGTATTTTGTCCCCGCAACAATATGTATCTAAGACAATGTCCTTTCACCAGGAGACACAAGGCTGCTGCCCCTAACTCATATAAGTAGCAGAAAGGATAGACTGGACCTGTGGTTAAAGCATTTTTACCTTCCCAGGGGGTAGAGGTCTCTTCCTGAGCCTCTCTGCCTAGACAGACTTGGAGCCCCCCTGTAGGCAGACACAGTAAGGTTAGGACTGTCATTGCTCCTTGGCACTATGAGGAACTTCAGGGACTAGCCCTCGGGGGGTTCCAGAGGTTGTCTGGCAAAGATCAGGATGGTTGAGGAGCCTGTCTGATGCATCATTGCCATTTCTGGGGATGAGGACAGCCACCCTAAGCCTGAACAAGACCAATCTAGAGACTATCCCAGAGGTCAAGGATCTTTGATCGCTCAGCCAGGTAGAGTTTTCCAGTATGAGTAGCGAATCAGAGAGAAAGGACAAGGCTTCACCTACAGAAGTGACCCCGGGGATAAAGTCAGGCTTGTAATTGGCATTTAACAAGTTTGACTATAGATCATCTGTTATGGTTTGGATCTGGGATATCCCCTGAAAGCCTCATGCTCATGGATGTTGTGTAATACCTATGGAACTAATGTTAAAAGGTAGGGCCTGGCTGGAAGGGGAAGAACACTAGGGCTTGACCCAGAAGATCACTAGGACCTGACCTGGAAGGATACATGCAAGCTGCTGTCTTCTATTCTATGAACATATTTTCTTTCTGTTGGGCCTACTGAAATTGTGAGCTAAAAATAAATCTTTCCTCCTTTAAGTTGTGGATGTTGGGTATTGCATCCCAGCAACAAAAAAGTAACTAAGACAGTATCTGTCCCCTACTTCCTTTTGGGGCATTCCCTTTGTCCCATCAAGCACAGCCTGGTGGGATGGGAGAACAGGGACCTGGCTCCAGCTGTAACAGCTAGAGGGCCATACTCTTTCTAATCTGTTGGTTGTTCACCCTGGGAACTCTGAGATGTGGGGTAGAAAAAGATGAAAAGATGAAAAGACATGGATCCCAGGCAGATAGCCCAGTCAGATTATTTGGGCCTCCAGACAAGGCCAGTGGACCCTGCATCCCTTCCTGAGGGGATTTCCTTGGTTCCTGCCATCTTTCCTAGACTGGCACCATGGATACTCACCATTTACCTTTCCAGAAAATGACCTTTACAATAATTTTGTTGCAACTACAGATGCTGGAACATTCCTTTGGTGGGCAAGATGTTGGTGGAATGAGGGACATGTACCAGTTCAAGGACCACCATCTGTAGTCATGGCTGTTCTTATCAGCACCCCAGGGCAGAACAAGCCTGGGGCCTGGATGTTACTTCCTGTCCCAGCAACTTTCCTCCATGCCTGGGCCTGTGAAACACCCAAGAGTGAGGCTCTTTCTGGGTAGATAAGCACTTTTCTTCTTCTTCTTCTTCTTCTTCTTCTTCTTCTTCTTCTTCTTCTTCTTCTTCTTCTTCTTCTCCTCCTCCTCCTCCTCCTCCTCCTCCTCCTCCTCCTCCTCTTTCTTTTTTTTTGGGGGGGGACAGAGGGGGGAGAGACAGGTTCTCGCTCTGTAGTCCAGGCTGGTCCTGATCTCACTTTGGATCCCAGGCTGGCCTTGGACTCATGGCAATCCTTCTGCCTTGTAGGGGTCTCCGTCCTGCAGGGACCCCCGGAACAGCCGAGGAGGGATCGGACAACAGAGTAACACACTCTGGGGAGTCAATTCAGTGATCGCTGTCTCCCGTTTATTCAGGGAAGTACAAGGGCTTAAGTAGACTGAGGTAGTTATCTTGGGCCAATCAGCAAGGCCTTAACCAGCGTGGGGTTGCCCAGGGGAGGGAAGGAGTAGGGGCGGGAGGATGCAATAAGGAGCAGTTTCAGGAGCTTAAGCAAAACAACACCTGGCTTAACTTACAAAGCAGTAACATTTGTTTGTGGGAAGGAAGGAACTCGGTCAAGGTCAGCGATGCTGAGGCTCTCGGGCCCTGAAGACCCCAACATCTCCCCCCTTTTTTTTATTTTTTAAAGCTAAGCTTTCTTGGTGCAAGACTGTGCCTGCCTTAGGTCGTTCCCCTCACAGCTAGGACTTACCCGTCATTGGACTACATGCAGCATGGCGTGTATTCTGTCTTAGGTTGTCCTGACTGTAGAGAAATCTTACCTGTCCCTGACTGCCTCAGCCTCTCAAGTTCTGGGATTACAGGCTTGCACCACCATGCCCAGTTTATGTGGTGCTGGGGAATCCAACTTGGGTGCTTGATTTAGTGCTTGCTAGGCAAGTGCTTTAACCACGGAGCCATTCCTCCAGCCCCAGATAAGCATTTCTTGCCCTTGAAGCCTGCCACTTTCAGGCCTGGGAAAGCTTATTTTCTTGTCAGGAAATTAAAGTTTGTATCAATCTGAAGTAGTTCCTCAGAGTTCTATACATTATCTGGAGTTGAGTCCCAAGGACAACTGAGAAAAACAAGGTAAAGTATAAGAATAGCTTTTTAAAAAATCATTATTGATCATTGCTTATCACAGATCCAGTACAGTGGAAGTAACTCAGAGTGAACAAATAAATAGCCCCCATCACACTGTCCCTTTACCCCTTAGCTCTCTATGGCCCCCTAGTATCATACAAAAATCTTTCAAAATGTCCCTCAGGGCTGACAAAGAGCCTGTGGATCCACGTGCTCTACTGGTACATCAGCATTTACAGTTTCTCCAATGAGATTTTTTTTTTTTTTTGAGACAGGATCTCACTCTGTAGCCCAGGCTGGTCCTGAACTCACTATGGAGCCCAGGCTGGCCTTGGACTCATAGCAATCCTCCTGCCTCAGCCTCCCAAGTGCTGGGATTACAGACATGTATCACCACACCCAGTTTAGGTGGTGCTGGGGAGTTGAACTCTGGTACTTAGCGCTTGACTTAGCGCTTGCTAGGCAAGTGCCTTAAATGCTGAGCCATTCCTCTAGCCCTAGAAAAGACACCTCATTGCAGGTGTAGTGTACGTATTCTCAGTGATGAAGAATATGGCTCCATATATTGTTACCTCATGTGTTTCCTTCTGAGTTGTGCCTGTCCATATTTTGTGCTCATTCATTTTGCTGCATCTGGGCTTCATTCAGATTTTCTGTTTTTCATCTTCAGTCATTTTTTTTGTTTCAGAACCCCACCAAAATACCACATTATGGATGTTCCTTAGGCTGCTATTGGCTATGGAACACTGGGTGACGGATGGACAGCAGAGGTCCCAGCAGCCTCTTGCAGTCTGTCATCTGCGGCGCCTCAGAGCTGCTAGGAAGGATGTCCAGTGGTGGGAGTTCAGATGGCAACTGAAGGGTATGGAAAAGAGGAAGTGGCTCTGGGGACACCGGAGGATAAGGGTCTTGTTTCCTTACCTGTAAGCCACATACCTTCACCCAGGGACAAGATGAAAAGCCTCTCCCTGGGGATCATCAAGCGGTCTGACCTGCATGGCAGCCACCTGAAGGGCATCCTCTCTCTGCCCTGTCCTTAGACCAACTTCCCGATCTCCATGACAGTGTCTTAGAAAAGACTCAGGGTAGGGAGTCACTCACTCCTGGCAGCTTCATGGAAACCGAGGAAGGACTGTGCCTATGCCAGCATGTGATCACACAGGCACAAAGGGACTTTTTCATTAGGCGAGTTCTTAAGAGGAGTGTCATGGCCAGCACAACATAAAGCTGATCAGGACACTGGATTAATCGGGAGACTGGATTGGCTGCACAATTAATAAATGATCCATTCAGGCAGACTTGTGGAACTGTCTCATGTATGGGATGGAACAAGTTTATTATTTCCTTCCAGACTTACCCAGGGAAAAATGAGGGTCCATGTTTAGGGGGAGCATTTTAGCAGATTTCATAAGTGATTTGTGTGAGGTCTTTGTTTTATATATATAGCTGCATCTCAGCCACCGGACTAGCAGTCTTCTTCTATTTTCTCGGAGGAGTCCGAAGGCCATCCTCTTTGCTCTGATCATAGCAGCCTTCTGCTAGAAATACTGGAGGACAAAAAAAAAATTTTATTTTCACAGAGTCATAAGGAATCTCTTAAAAGGAGATATAAATAGTTTGAGTCCTCACAGGGGAGGCCTCTTTTCAGATGCCGCAGCCCAGGTGAGACCATCTGTCTAGGCCGCAGCAGTGCCAGGGCCTCTTCCTGTCCAGCTCCTTGTGTTCTTCACTTGGGCTCCTGTCCTGCAGCTGCTAGAGGAGATACGGAGCCCTTGTACCCCCCAAATCCCTGCTTAAACCCAAGGAAGGCCCAACCTCGCTGCCTCCTCCATTTTGAGTCTGTGTATGGAGGGTGAAAAGTGGGCTCTCAGTTCCCATAGTTCCTTGCAGGCCAGGTTCCTTCCCTCCTTCAGCTCCCTGTATTTCTTTTATGACCAGGAACAACTGCCATCCAAGAGGGAGAGATAGAGTTTCACAGTAAGATTAAAGACAGACATCTGAAGACAGGCTGTACTTGAGGACACTGAGGATATCAGCTTCCCAGAAGTGTAGCGGATGTCACCATGGGGAGGAGCGATGAAGGGCACACAGGTGACCTTATGTATGTCTTTGCACGTCAGTGAATTTATCAGTACTTTGTAAGTTTTTAAAACTCTTTATTTTTAGTACTGTGGAGTCAACCCAGGGCCTTTGTGTTGAAGTATATCTCCAGGCCATTTTTTATTTTGAGACAGGCATAAGTGATGTCTGAGTGGTTGGCACATGGCTAGTGAGATAAGGAAGTGAATTTCCGATAGTATTTAATCGACAGGTCATTTGAATGAATGTAAAGTAAAAAACAAGTATTAAAATTTCATTTAACATAGTTTTGTAACATTGCAGTTTTCTGTGTAACAGAGTATAAGGTTATTTTATGCTTATTTTTGCATGCCCTATTTCTTAAGTTTTCGAATGTGGCTACAAGAAAGTGTTTCAGTTCCGTGGGTGGCTTTCATTCTGTCCCTATTGCCCACCGTGTCCCTACGTGCCACCGCCATCGGGGAGAAGGGGCACAGAACAAAGCACGTCATATGCAGACACAAAGTCCACAAAAATGCAGACTGAAGAAAATGCTTCAGAGGATACAAGTCAAAGACAAAAAAGGAGAGACTGAGACAGGGAAGGAAGAAGAATGAAAGAAAATAACAGTACAGGAGACTTTAAGTACAGAACCAACTGATCCAAGTCTGAAAATTTTTATTTGAATATTTTCTGAGAAACAAACTTAAACAATAGGAATCTGAATGCTGACTTAGAGCTAGGCATTAACAATTTAAATAAAGACATTACAATGCAATTATGATAATACTTCCAAAAGTGTGATATTTTAGGAAACATATCCATGTAACTAAAGATGAAATATTTTTTCAGAGTTTTGCTTTAAGTAGTTTTTATAAAGGTAAGCATGCAGGTATTGTACTAAAGACATGCAGTCATAAGGTGGTAAATTTTGACTCAGGCACATGAGCATAGGACTGTTGTAGTATGAGTCTGGGCACTTTTGACCACTGTGAAAACTTATCCTGAAAGAAGTGTGTGATGCTAAGTGAGTCATGCAGAGTCAGCACTACAGCTCACAACAGGCAGGGTCCAGAGAATCCTGGGAACTTTGAGTGATTTTGTTTGGCAACTTGTGGGAGCCAGAAAACACCACGCAAACAGAGAAGACAGCTGGGAATTCCTCTCCATGACAGAGCCCAGGTGGAACTAACCCCGGAGGGAAATGGGAACACACTGAAACGCTCCTGACAGTTGGCTGGCCACCGGGAAAGTGAAAGGAAGGAGCTTTTCCAGGAGAGAGGCCAGACCTTGAGAAGGGACAATGGCTGAGGAAGGGACAACACCTGAACAAAAGAGGCATCGTCTGGAGATAAATAACCAGAACTTGTGGAAATTTTCCAGAGCTTAAAATGCCCTAATTAAAAAATTTCTTTGTGTGTTTTGCCAGTAATGAGGATTTCTGCACTTGAAAGATTCCTCGAGGCATAACCACCAAAGGGAGTTAATGAAAAGCATGTGCGCACCATCTGATGTACCCAGCGGCTCTCCAGGGCCTGGCAGGGCTCTGCCTTGCTTATTAGAGCAGCATCTTACTCCTCCATCCCTTTTTATATCAGTGTTGCATTTGTTTTCTTTTTCTTCTCCTCCCCCTACACCCTGTCTTTCTCTTCCTCTTCTTCATACCTGTAGTTGAAACTCAGCCTTCACACTGACCTACATCCCCAGCCTATTTTTTACTTTTTTGAGATGGAGTTTCTCCCAGTTGCTGTGCAGCCCAAGCTGGGCTTGAATTTGAAATCCTCTCGAAGAGTGCTGCAACTATGGGCAAGAGCCTATCATGCCCCGCATATTTTTAACTGTGGTTTGATTCCATAGCTCAGTTGTAGGTTCTGGCCCATATTTTAAAAACTGCTCTTTAAAAGATATGTTACAGAGTTGGAGGAACAGTTAAGTTGTTAAAGCACTTGTCTCACAAACACTAAGTTCCTGAGCTGGGTGTGTTGGCATACGCCTGTAATCCCAGCACTTGGGAGGCCGAGGCAGGAGGATTGCCGTGAGTATGAAGCCAGCCTGGGCTCCACAGTTTAGAACCAGCATGGACTACACAGCTAGACCCTGTCTCAAAAAAAAAAAAAAGTTATATTACAATCTTCATTAGTTGTCAAATTTCTTCCCTGTGTAAGGTATGTAGAAAAATAAAAATATAAGCACAAAATACCCACTTAGCCCACTTTTGCTTGTAACTCTTTGAGATGCTGTCTATGTTATACCATTTAGAAGATGGATAGAGCTAGGGCTCAGTGTGAGGTCCTGGGTACAATGCTAAGGTGACGGGGTGGGAAGACAAGGAGCAGCAAGTGTTCAGGGCACTGGTCCGATCACACTAATGGGGAGGGGACTCAACTGTCCCCGCAGGACGCAGCAGGACAAGCAAGACATCCGGGGAACCACACGCCCTCCTGTGAATAAAGGTCCTTGAGGCACTGCTGAAGCAACAGACTTTGCTATGGTTTGGATTTGTGGAACTGTCTGCTATTGGGATTGGGGCCTATTTGGATGGGACCAATGTTTGCAGTTTGATCAGGAGGAATTCTATTAATTTTTTGAGATTAGGGGTCACCCAGCAGAGCTTTAAGGTATGTTACTGGTTTGTGGGCCAGGAAACAGGGAAGGGCCACCCTCTTTGGGTGTGGGGGTCCAACTGGCAGGTTTAACTAAATCAAGAAGAAGAAACATTGTTGCAGCTTCTTCTGGGGGAAGGCTCTGGCCTTGCCTGAGTCTCCAGACATGGACTTGCTCCTGGCTCACTTGGCTTCTGTCTGCCATGCCATGAGCAGCTCTCCAGCCTCTGCCCTGTGCTTCCACCGTGGCCAGCTGCCAATGAGTAGACTGTGTAAGACCTTTTGAAAACTGTGAGTTAAATAAATCTTTCCTCCCTTAAGTTGTGGGTGTTGGATATGCTGTCACGACAACAAGAAAGTAAGACAGACCTTGTTCTCAATTTTGTGATTTAATATGATTTTATTTTTTGGTCTAATCTTTTTGCTATGCCTTTTGGGATACAGATTATGATCATTCCAAGAAGAGTTGGAATAAGACTTTCACATATAGGGTTGGAGGAACAGCACAATGGAAGGTCATGAGTTCGATTGCCCAGTTACATAAAGATGGGCATGGTAACGCATGTCTGTAATCCCAGCGCCCAGGAGACTGAATCAGGAGGATCGCTGTAAGTCCAGGGCTAGCCTTGGCTACGGAGCAAGACTCGGTCTCAAGAAGAAGAAGAAGAAGGAGAAGGAGAAGGAGAAGGAGAAGGAGAAGGAGAAGGAGAAGGAGAAGGAGAAGGAGAAGGAGAGGAAGAGGAAGAAGAAGAGGAAGAAGAAGAGGAAGAGGAAGAAAAAGACTTTCAGTAGCCTGATGAAGATGAAAAGGAGTGGTCCCAGGAGGTCAGAGATATGACTTTCTGAGAGAAAGAAGATCATCCTCTGAGGAGGAGGGCAGAGTGTGGCTGCCTGAATGACAGGAAGCAGGAGGAGTTGCTGGGGGCACAGGCTAGACAGCAAGCTGACAAGAAAGGAGTTTCAAGGTTCTCCCATGACATGTAACATGGCACAGACCCTTCTCTACAATCCGGGTTGACTTTTCTGTGCATTTCAGTCAGTGTTCTGGAGACATTGTAGATTTCAAGAGATCTTGCACATCTAGTACTCTTTCCATATGGGATTTTAAAAATTATCTTGTCATATTTCTTGGTATGAAGTTCCTGTCCACATGCAAAGACCCCATATAGACATACAACCTACCCTCAGTCCCTCTAGGCTGTAGAAGAGAGGAAATGATCTGAGTTCTACATATTTGTGAGGCTGAAGAATTCCACTTAGGATCAGACAAGGACCATGGGGATAAAGGAAAATCTTGTTAAGAGGTGTCCGTCCTTTGTAGAAGGCATGCCATCAAAGAGGCAGTGTTTGCTAACTTTAGCCTATGGGAAGCTTGGATACTTTTGACTTCTTGGTTTGTTCATATGGGGACCCTCTTCATATTTTACTTATCTTATTCCAGGCCCTGAATATTCTTTGTTACTTACAGGCCAGTGAGTCCTGAGAAATGAAGTTCCTAGGGAACAGCCTCACTCATATCAAAACTCCTACAGATTATTAATTGAACTCCCAGTAATTTGTGGGGAGTTAGGTTATAGCTTATATAGCTAGGTCACCAGGGGCTATTATGGCCTTTCTGTGTGTTGCCAGATCTTGAGTTGGCTCCTCATCTGACTTAGTATCCTGTGACAAATCCTTTGAAATGGACGGAGCAGAACCCCTAGCTTTCCACCAACCTGAGAGCAAATAATGTCATCTGGTAGCAACTGAGGAATATAGCAAGGGTCACTCCTGCTTCTCTGAATGCCAACCAACTGAGGATCTCACCATTGTACTGAAAGAATGGCTTACTTTATAACCCTCCTTTGTTCTGTAATCACAAAGCTCTGTGAAAATATCAAACCAAAGGAACATAATTCAAGGGCTGCCTGAATCTATGTTTCCCCAGGCCAGCATTACTCATATTTGGCTTGAGAATAAACTACCTATTATTCTCTCAGAGGTGAGAGCTGTGTTTTGTGACAGCCCTGTTCTTGGTCATTCTCTGTATCTTTTAGATGTTTTGCAGTCACATTCAGAAGTGTCCAGGCAGGCAGTGATGCCCATTGCCCAGGACAGACCCTGTATCCTTACTGAACAGGGAGATGTACATGTATATGTAGGACCTGTGGAGTGAGTGTATGCATCCTCCATTAGGACAGAGCACCAAGTCCTCTATGACAAAGAGAACTGCACTCTTACCAGTCATGTTTTTTGGGTCCAATGCCAGTTCCAGGTAGTGTCTACAGAGTGGAGAGAGGGTAGGGACACTGAAGCTATTTGGAAGTTCACATAATAACATTAAAAATGGGACTGGAGGAATACCATAGCGATTAGAGCACTTGCCTAGCAAGCACAAGGCCCTGAGTTTGATTCTCCACCATATAAACTGGGCATCGTAGCACACACCTGTAATCCAAGCACTTAGGTGGCAGAGACAGGAGGATTGCCTTGAGTTCAAGACCATCCAGGGCTACATAGTGAGTTCAGGACCAGCTTGGACTACAGAGCGAGACCCTGTCTCAATTTTTTTTTTTAGAAAAAATAAGTGGTTTGCAAGTTGGACACCTGGAATCTATGATCTACATAACAAGAGCCATAATCCACTACATGAAGAAGTCTTAACATGACACCAGGACATATTGTGAAAAAAGTCACACAGAGAATGTAGTGTCTCATCATCTGAGGACAATAGAGTAGGTCATTGTCATCAAGGCTAGGCCCCTTAACCTGTACTCAACGTGTGGACAAGGCTCTCAGCCATTCTGTACTCCTTAGCCACGTGCTCATGGAGGCCCTTGCCCTGGTTGTCATCAGGGCCTTCCTAGGTGAGGAGAACCTGAAGATGCTGACAGAAGAGAAACGACACGTCTCTTTGCTGTTGTAATGTCTGCCTGAGCTGGGGCAGGTTCTGGTCCTGATCCTGAGTGAGGAGACTGGATTCCCCTGTGGGAGCGAGAAAAAGGAAACCTGCCAAGAAGTGCATGAAGAAGGTTGTTGATATTGACAGGGATTGCAGACGAATGTCCCCAAGGGGAAACAAAGCAGAATTCAGACACATATTTGGTGAGTTGCTTGTGGCAAAGGACAAAAAGAAGACAAAACAAAGGCTGCTGGGTCTAGGAATGTGCTTCAGCATCATTTTCCACCATCCTTTGCTCAGCTTCTCTGGAATCAGAACTGGAGGGCTGCCTCCGTATCCTTCTTAACTACATGCTAGAGTCCTGCCTTTGGCCACAGGCATTTCTATGGCAACAGAGACATACAGAGGTTGCTCAAAATATATACTGAACTTTGAATAAAAAATTACAGAAAAAGACATATTGCTATAGCCCCTCAATGCCTCCTTCCCTCAGTTCAACACACCCTGTTTTTCTTGCCACTTTCTGGAGCAGTTCTGCAAGTCCTCTTTCACGTCTTTAACTAGGTGTCATCAAAAATGACACCTTCCTTCTTTTTTATTTAGGCCACCCATCATGAATGCTGCTGCCAGGTGTTGTGCAACAGAAAGGCAAGCTTGTAAAACAGTGATGGTGGGTCGTCTTCATCTGCTTCACTGGATCTGACACTGGGCAACATTTGCCTCTTCCCCAAAGTCAAAATGATCCTGAAAGATGGACATTTTGAATCAATTCAGGGCATCAAGGCAGCCACAAAAGTGCAACTTCACATGTGTTGTTCCCTAATTGTGCTGAGTCACTGCCCACCGTGTGATCCCCTCCCCCTCTCCCCTGGTCCCTACACTTCTTGGTCCTCACACCTGAGTGGCCCCATGTGGAGGCTTCCATACTGGCTCACCTGCCCACCCTGCAAGACCCTCAAACCTTAGCCTCTCCTCCGGCGTCTGCAGCTCCGCCAGCTTCCCCCGTACATACTGCCACTTCTTCCCCAGCACTGACTTAATGATATTTCTGAACATCACATTCTGAGAAGACAGGTTCGGTGCTTACTATATTGCTGCAATTCAATGGCCAGTCTGTAGACAGTAGCTTCGGATATAAGAAAATTGCCTTAGAGTTTTAGAGCTACTGTTGGCTCTCTTCCAGCTAAGACTGCAACTCTTCATTGATTTTTTGGAGGTTCATTTCAGCCCTGAAGCAGAAGAAGGGCTCAGAAATTCTGCCATGGTAACGTCTGCAGCAGAAGAGGTGTATCTGGGGCCTGGGGAGAAGAAATACAAACACACGATGATTTAAGTCAAAGGAAATCCACTAAGTTTCATCAGGACAAAAGTATGACAACTATGGTGATGAACTCACTGTGGAGAACAAGTTGATCAATGTCCTATAACCCTTGAGCTATAAATCAGAGCCTGGCGGGAGGGAAGGAGGTCAGGCCCAGCATGGCAGGTCATGGTCTGTGGTTGCAATGACAGAATTAGAAGATGTTACGGAATGCCACTTAGTCTTTGAAAAGTTACCACTGAGGAGGACCTCTCCACTCATCCACCAGTCTTTATAGTTGTGGGTGCTTAGACCATTAGCCACAACCTTTTCCTCAAAAAACCAAAGAGCGTTATTTCTCAGTGTTCATTATTATGTATAAATCCATACAGCGGAAATCATTTCCCAGCACATTACATTTTCTTCAGGGCTATCTGGAAGACACCCCACCAGTTCTTTATCATTAATGCAGATTTTAAGCCTTTTTTCCTCAGGCAAAAACTGTTAAACTATGCAAATATAAAAATATAGAAGTATCATGATGTTCTTTTCTGAATGTTTGTCCAATGTTTCTAAAACTATTAAAATGTATACAACACACAATAGTATGTAACACTAAGAAAGGGGCTGGGAGCCCAGTTCAGTAGTTAAAATGCTTACCTAGTATGCCCAAGGCCCTGGGTTCATTTCCCCAGCACTACATAAAAATTAGCCTGGTGGGTGGTGTAGGACAGATGCAGGAGGATTTCCTTGAGTTCAAGGCCAGGCTGGCCACATAATGCATTCAGGACTAGGCTGGAGCACAGATTGAGCCTCTGTCTCAAAAAACAAACCTGAAGAATAAATTTAATATTAACATTTTTGTTCTTTATTAATATTATTCTTGCTATGATCTATTTTCCATTCATTTCTTTCCCTTCTCTAGGGCAAATATTATCTTTTCATTAAGTCTAAGTTAAGTTTTACATTGATTTCTACATTTTCCCTTCTTCCTCTGTGTTGAGTTGTTTTTTGATTGTTTTGTTTACAATCTGTGTTGGATGGGATTCTTAGGCAGAATTAACAGAAATTAAAAACCAAGGGAATTTACTAGGAGGGCTGATAAGTCCAAGGAGAGAGGTAGTCCAGAATGGCAGCCCGCACACACAAGAGCTGGGGTGTCCTGGAGAAGACTGGAGACTGGAGCAAGTCTGTGATGAAGATCGGTGATGTGTAGACAAGAGCAAGTCGATGTCTGAAGACAGTCACGAAGGCCAAAGCTTTCCTAGGAAAAGCTGCAGCCATCTTTCTTCTTCCTTCTTTTGTGTTTAGTTCAACCTGCCAGTTGGACCACCCACATCTGGGAGAGTTATTCTTTCCTCATGTGCACATCTGCAAGCTCTACCCTGTTTTCCTAATCTCTTCAGGTTGACATAGTCTTTCCAATGGTCATGATATCACTAAATACTATAGTCACTTTTATTCCTTATGTATTTCACTCTAGACCCAAATGGGCTTTTCCCAAGCTGTCAACACAATTGAGATACTAGTAGGTGATGTATATATAATACCTTGAGTATGTGGAGTGACCATATTGAGAAGACTTGGAGACATGGCTGGATTTTTATGTCTGCATACAGTCAACAGACATGGCCCTTCAGAAGTTGTTATGAGGGGCTGGAGGAATAGCACAGCAGTTTGAGTGCTTGCCTAGTAAGCTCGAAGACCTGAGTTTGATTACCCAGTGCCATCTAAAGTGGGCGTGGTGGTGTACTCCTATAATCCCAGCATGCAGAAGTTGTTATTGAACACTGCTGATGGACCTGTGTGAGTTACCCTAGCTGACCTGTGTCTGGGGTCTACTAATAGAACATGGTAGATCAAGGGCATGACACAGTGTATTGTTGATCTACAGATGTGCCATGGTACCCAGTGACACGAAGTTGAGGTTGGAAAGAGAGGGACAGGTGAGTAGAAAGCATCAGTGCCCTGAGCCACCTCCTCACCACCTCAGCTGCCATCCCCACCCACGTCTGTGAGGCTGAGGCTTCAGCAGAGGTGCTCATGGGACCAACGTTCTTCACTTAGTATCTGGACTTACCTGAGTAGGGGATGCAACAGATGTGATCATGGAGCACTGAACAGCCAATCCAAGAGAGGAGGGAGAGCTGTACCTACTGCCACTTCCTATGCCAGTTTCTGCCACCTCACACCATCTTCTGATTGCACTGGTCCCGGTTTGGAGATGTAGCTAAGACGCTAAAGCAACTCCTGACCTCTATTACAGAAGGTATTATTGTCCCAGGCAGATGCAGGATACATTTAGTGACAATGATTGAAGATCATGGGCTACAGCTCTAGTGTCGAGTGGGCCCAAATTTTACTATACACCTTTCCCTAAGACATCATATTAACCAGAAATAAGTCATTTGGAGTTCCAGAGCCATTTCTTCACTCACATCTGGTTATTTCTACAATGCTCTTCCTGAGCTTCTGAAGGACGGACTTTGTTGTGTTGGTCATACCTCATCTCCATGACTTCAGAAGACACCGAGGAGAAAGAATGTCATAAACATTGCTCAGTGAGTAAGTGGCAGTCACTGGGAATTTCGCACTTTCCCTTTTCCCTCTGCCTTTTCCACAGCATCCAGTCCTGGTCTCTGGGGAAGCAACAGAGCAGCTTGAGCCTCATGGAGTTGATATGTGCACACCAGCTCACAGGTTCATGGATGTGAATGGACAATGTCACACCTTGTTAGAACCCATCCTCCTCTCATGGTGAGCAGACAGAGCAGCAGTGACCCCAGAAGCATGGGTGGTTCCATAAAGCACTGGTGGCAGGCAGAGCTTCCGATCTTTCCTGGACCTAGAGCTGAATAAAGCTCACACCCTCAGTCACTGCAGGACTGCGTAAACATCTCTGGTACAAAGCCCGAGAACATGCATGTCATCAACGCACTGAGAGGTCCTATGCAAGGAAGCAAGCCCTTATACCCAGAGCCCCCTGCCACAGACAGTGACTTCTCCAGAGCCAAGCAAGTGTCCTATCTGTGAGGACCTTTGCAAGGGCACGATGACCTTTCCATCTAATATCCTTCCCAGCTGCTACCTTGCAACCTCCCTGCTAGAAGTCTCCCTGCTCTTCCCCATCCCAGAGCCCAGGTGCCTTTTCACCTTTAATCCTGCATCTCCCAAAGCAGCAGGGGAGGAGCCGCCTTCCTCTCCCATTAGGCCTCCTGCCATCTTGTTTGGTACCAGACGTCCCTGGGAAGTAAAACCAGCGAACCCTCTATCCCACCTGGATTGTTTTGGGACATACCACTGAAGGCTTGAAGTCATCTGTACTGTGGCCGACTGGCTCCAGACTGAGATAAGGACAGACTACACCGTAGTCCACCTCAAATGACCTTCCAACGCTGGAGTCCTGCTGATGGGGTGGGCCAGTCTGGACCCCTGCCTCAGTGTGCACCCTCCAGCTACCCAGGCTACATTTTCCTGCTTGCTCTCACTTCCTTTGTGAACAGACCCGAGTTCAACATTATTTGTTAGATTTATTCCTGGGTACTTGGTATTTTCTGGTAGTGTAGGTAGTATCTACTTTTTAATTTCAATTTGTTGTTCATTTTTAGCATATAAAAATAAAACCACATAAACCACATTTCACACATAAAGTCACCTCACTAAACTATTATTTCTAGCAACTTAATTGTAGATTTTTGTATTTCTATGTAAATGATTATCTACCTCTAAATAACAATTGCTTGCTCACTCGCTTGTTTTCTTCCTTCCTTCCTTCCTTCCTTCCTTCCTTCCTTTCTTTCTTTCCTCCTTTCTTTTTCTTTCCTTTCCTCCCCCCTTCGGTACTGGGAATTGAACATAGGGCCTTTGCTCTGAATTACATCCCCAGCCGCCTTTCTATTGTTTATTTGAAATAGGATCTCAAGTTACTATACTGCCCAGGCTGGGCTTGAATTTAGGTCCTGGTTCAACCTCCCAGAGTTCTAGGATTTACAGACTGGTGACATCAAGCCCAACTTCTCTCTGTCTCTGTCTGTGTCTCTCTCTCTGTCTGTCTCTCTCTCTCTCCCTCTATCTCTCTTCCCTTCTTTTTCCAATCTTTATTATTAAAATCTCTCTCTCTGTTCTTTTTTTATATCCTGTGTGCTAGGACCTCCAGTAGAATGTGAAGTAGCATAATTTTCTCATTCCTGACTTCAAAGAGAATGACTTTGGGGGGATTCCCAAGCCAGCTGAAACACACACACATAAAAAATATCAACTTCATAATTTTGGCTATTACCTAGTGATAGAATTCTCACAGATCTCAGCTCTTTTGTTCTAACCGGGTAGACCTCGCTTTCTGGGGATTTGCTGCCATCTCGTGGTCATTTGTCTTCATTGCAAGTAGGGATAATTTTCGGAGGCAATACTGAGTATGTCAAGACAGACACCAGAAAGCAATTGCAGGGCCCACAGCTAAGACAGTGTGAGAGAAGAGGTAGGCCCTTGGGGATGTCATTGGGAGTTATGAGCTGGTATAAGCAGTGACCTGTCAAATTTCCTAGGCCTTATCTTTGAATTTTAAGGTCATCCACGGCACCCTCATTTTTCCTACAGAAAAAGGGTCTTATTTAGAATCCATTTGTAATTCATAATCAAGTGAACTCATTATGTGAGGACTTTTTGGGAATTGCCGAGTATACCTGGAGAGTGCTCAATGCATCTGGGATGCCATGCATTGACATCATACTAAAGCCGTGTTTTCTAAATTTGTCGGAACCCAAGAACCAGACCAATAGATGCTGTAGACCTAGGCAGCTGCCTCCAGCAGGCTAATAGGAGCAAGGCCATCTGGGAACACACTCTGTGGGGCTCAGTGGTGTTGCTATAGCGACGGTGCATCAGTGGACCTTGAGGACGGTGAATTTTCTTGAGACTCAGTTTCCAGGTTTGCAACCCACCCCCACCCCATCCACATGGACCCGGATGAAATGCTTATTCAGGGCTCAGGCTTGGGCAGAAGCCAAGTTCCACAGTTGTTATGAAAGAAAGGGCTATTTCATAGTTATAGCAAGGTGCTCCAGAGGCTTGGCACCGATTCAGGTGGGCGCGACCAGAATGCTTATTTTGGTCTACTTTTCACGCAGCAGCCGGATTCATCTCTGTTTCACATGTCGCCCCTGTGTGCCTCTGTCCCGAACTTCTCAGCTACTTGCTGCTTCTCCCCAAGTGGAAGCCACAGTCCTTCCCTTGACCGCCAAGGACCTTTCACTCTCTCCCGTCAGCCACAGTTTCTTCATCCCGTTCCTCAGGATTATCAAGACCTCGCTCCTCTTGTCCCCGCACCAGGAATGTTTGTTGGACTGACTCCCTCCCTCGCCTCCCTCAAGCCTTTGCTCAGCCCCTCTTGCTGGAAACCTACTCCATCACTTGTCCAAGCTGTGTTCTTCCCTTTTTTTCTGCATTCTCATGGATTGACTGAGGCTTTGTGTGTGGTAGGCAAGTGCTCTACCATGAGCTACATTCCCAGCCCATTTTCAATTTTATTTAGAGACAGGTCTCACTACTTTGTCCAGGATGGCCTCTAACTTACGATCTTCCTGCATCAGGCTCAGATATAGCTGGCATTAAATGTATATGCCACCATACCTGGCTTCCGCCCCCCCCCCCATTTTATTGATATGTGTAAGTGCAAAATTTAAGGTTTACAATGAAGTTGAGCATTTTGTGCACATACATATCTTGTCAAGGTGACAAGGACTTTCTCACTCTCCATTTGCCCCTCCCCGTACCCTAACCCTCTCCCTCCCCTCCCAACCCCCCCTTCATTTTGTTTTCCATTTTAAGTTCCATAAGAGTTTTAATGAAAAAGCTTTTCTTGCTGAAGATATTATTAAACGGCAGGGTGTAGACATAAGAAATAAGTCAGATAGGCCAAATTTATGATTATAATCTTGCTCCTTGAAATAGGGAGACAGATTTTGTGGACAGGGAGGGAAAGGGATGTGGGGAGGCGAGAGGGTGGGAAAGGAAGCAAACATGACCAAGATGTGATATGTGTGTGCACCAATTCATCACAATGAATGTAATTGTTAAGTTGCAAATACATACTATAAAGACATTTGAGGGAAAAATAAATTCACTAGAGTGGCTTAGCAAAAAATCTTGTTCTTTGATAATAGGGATATTATATAAAGAAAATAAGTTAAAAGCCACAGTTATAGTAAAAAGACACTTTATAGTTATGATTACATTTTTCATCTTTTTATTTAGCTCATGAAACCATATAATATCCTAAATATGTTGGTCTCAGAGGCCCAGTGTCTTAGTTACTTTTTTATTGCTGTGACTCAATATCTGACATCCACAAATTTAGGGGAGGAAAGTTTATTTTAGCTCACGGTTTCAGAAGGTCACAGTCCATTCAGGGGCAACTGGCAGCAATGGAAGTACATGGCAGAGGCAGAGGTGGAGGCATCACAACATCACGACATCACAAACAGGCAGGCAAGTTGAGACTAGTTGAGACTAGTCCAAGTCCTCACGCTAGTCCTCCAAGGAAGGCAGGATGCAGCTTATATATCCTCCCAGGTCTCCGCCCAGTGATCAGCCCCTCCTGCATCCAGGTATGGAAGGTGTGGCCACTATACATCGTTAATCCTAACTTACACACCTGTAATCCACCCCTCCAGACTACCCCCCCCATCACATGGTTCCATAGACAATCCATTAACATTTAAATACATGAGACTTTTGGGGGACATTCCAGAGCCAAACCACAATACCCAGGTACCACCTGACCTATAATCCCCCTACTTGTTACCTTAAGACTTCATTCAGTTGAGGAAGAAACAGAAAGGGCAAAGGGCAACTGTGACATCACTACCTCAGACTTCAGCAGAACCACCTGGAGAATGAGTGTCAGGAAATATCATGTGACTATTGCTGTAGCTCTAACAGAACAAGATATTAATAGTAACCTAGTGAGTGTGGGGTTAGCACCTGAGAACCTGTCTCCATCGCTCCCTGGGCAGGTCCCTGGGGGTCAACCGCTTCTTTTGTCCACCTCAGTGCCCAGAACAGATGGTAGGTGTTCCGTGAAATAAAACAAATACGTGAGGCAAGGTGGGGTGGTGCACTCCTGTAATCCTGGCACTCTGGGGGCTGAAGCAGGAAGATCATAAGCTCACGCCCACTCTGTGCTTTTTAGTGAGTCGGTGACACCGTACCTCAAAATAAACTAAATTAAATTAAAGGAATGGGGAGGGGAGAAGCTGCACTGACATGGCACCATTGTGGGGACAGGATGAAGAGTAGGAAGGGGAGGTCGAAAGACCCCTGAGACCTCAGAGAGCCCAGGTGGGAAGGGAAAGGTGCATTTGAAGAACCCCCTCCTCTTCTCTTTTGAAGGATTCATCGCAATGTGACTTCCGCTGATGATTATCGATGCTCAGGGGTCAGAGGGAGGCGGGAGGAGGAACTTCCAGAGACCGTGCAGCACACAGGGCTTGCTGAGAAGTTCACTGCTAAGCACAAGGCAAGAAGCCTACACCCCATGCATGTGGATCATGTAATCTGTGCCTACCATGAGTCTTACTGAGCTCTGGGAAATGCCGAGGGGGCAGTCAGTGCTTGGGTGGTGGGCTGGGGACTAGGACACCTTGGGTCGGGGTGGGAGAGTGAACTGGATGCAGCTAGGCAGGTGGAGGGTGTATTTTGGGAACAATAACGATGTTTTAGTGTCTGTCTTCTCCCTTCCTCCCTTCCTTCCCCAACCCAGATTTCTGAAACCACAAATGCTCATGATAGAAAATTCATTTATTAAAGATCTAAGAAAATCTTACCATATAGAGGCAAGCCTTGCTAACATTTTAGTGCATATTCACGTATTTTTGGTATTGTTAATTTTTCATTTTACACAATAGATGAATGTATTCTTGCAAAAAAATTAAAATGCTCTAGACGGGCCCCAAGTCGTTGGCAGCCACCCTCACTCCTGGTCCCTCTGGATGACTACTTCATTGGGGGAATTTTATTCCAGGTTGTTCTCTATGTACATATAGAGGTAAAAATTTTTTTGTGTGTGCACTTGGGATTGAATCCAGCACTTTCACACTGAGGTACATCTCCAGCCCTTTATTAAGCTTTTGAGATAGGGTCTCACTAGTCCATTAGGTTGCCCAGGCTGGGCCTGAACTTGTGATCCTGCCTCCCCAGCCTCCCAGAGTGGTGACTAGTGACTGGAGCAAAAGGGCTGAGAGTGCAGAATCTGGAAACCAACAGAGATTTAAACTGTGTCTCTATCACCTCCTATGTGTGCAACCTAGAGAAGTTGCTTAGGTTTTCCTGAGCTGCAAGTTTTCTGTGTGGCAGAGGGCTTTCAGCAGGTATGGTTTTCCTCCTTGAGGAGTTGCCAAGAGGACAAATTGAGACCATATATACCAACTATTAGAGACTTTCTTGCCTTGTGGAGACCTACAAATAAATATTAGGTGGGACAGTTTTGTTAATACTGAGAATCTGTCATTGTTGAGTGGGGAAATACCATAATAGCTAAGAGACTCTTCAGTAAGACAGAATGAGCCTGGGTTCAAAACCCAGTACTCTACTGATCCATGATCTTGGGCAAATTCCTTAGCATCTTTCTTCTTTATAAAGTGGCTTAATGGTAGTACCTAATTCAGAGATTGAGAATTGTGTTAGCGTGTCTGAAGTATTTAGAAAGTTTCCTAAACCTAAGTGTTAGCTATCTGTTGCTTACTAGCTTGGAGAAATAATATAACATGTTCTCAAATGCCTTTTCCTACTAGTAGACATTTAGACCCTTTATTTGCTTCCTTTCTGATATGAGTTTCTCTATTGGAAGTGAAGTTGCCAGGCCAATGGGAAGATACATTTTAATTTCTTAATATTGAGAAATCTGCCTGTAGACTTAATAGTTCAAGAACTTGGACAAACAGTCTCAGCAGGTTTCTCGCTTAACTACATTGAGTAATTTCCAAATACCATTAAATATTCTACAGCATTTTCCTTATTCATGTTTCTTTTTTTGAGAGGGTCTTTGCTGTGTTCCTCAGGCTGGCCCCCAGCTCCTGTGCCGAGACGCTGCTCCTGCCTTAGCCCCCATGTAGCTGGGACTGCAGGTGCACACAATCATCCACTTTTAATGAACACTGTGCAAAGTTCCAAACACGCAGAAAAGTAGAGAGACATGGTTTGGATCTGAAGTGTCGCTCGCAAGCCTCATGTATTTGGATGTTGTGGGTTACTTCAAAAAACATCATGAGCTGTGGAGAGGCAGGGCCTGGCTGGAAGTGGGGGAAGCTTGAGGCTTGTCCTGGAAGGGTGTGTGCTGATTCTGTCCTTCCTCACTCACTTAGCTGCCTGCCTGCCATGCTATAAAGAGCCCTCCAGCTGCGCCTCCGCCTCATGTTTTCACCATGCTGGCTGCCCATGTATGGACCGTCACCCTCTGAAACTGTGAGCTAAAATAAATATTTCCTCCTTTAAATTGTGTGTGTCAGGTATTCTGTCCCAGCAATGAAAGAGTAACTAAGACAGACAAGTATAATAAAATCCCATGTAACTCTCCCCAAAATTCAACAGATGTCATCATTTTGCCATACTTTCTACAGCACTGCTAATGATGGCATAATATACATTGTAAGCATTTACCACAACTTATTAAGTCTGTTCTTTATTGTTGGAAAATTAATATTATTTACTTTGTTGAAGTTTTTTGCAGTAAACATTATTTACTATAGCAATAGGATTTAAGTGTATTGCCATCAGTAACAGAAGGACAGAGGGGTTTGCCTTATTCCTCACTGAGCCTCGCACTGTCCCCCTTTTCCCTACAGATTCCTCTCACCTCCATTTTGAGTTGTTTCACCTTCAGATTTCTCAGATGCAGAGCCCGAGACAGGAGTGTGTGTGTGTGTGTGTGTGTGTGTGTGAGACATACTGAATGAGGGATGAATCCACTGATTAATGCATTGATGATGTCATGTGTTGTTAGAAGGTGGGGCCTGCTTGGAGGGAAGGGCCACTGGAGGTGTGACCTGGAAGGGTATATTCTTGTTGCTGGCTTCTACTTTGTCTCTTAGCAACAGGAAAATGACTAAAACAGAAGGGATGTAGAATGTGGGAGAGAAAAGGGAACGTCTGGATGTGGCCTGATCCCCGCAGCCTCTCTAGGGCCAAACTCACACCATAGGATTGTCCCCTCTATGAGACAGGGGTGGGCTTTTGTTGTGTCTGTTAGTCATTGTTTGTCTCAGGTTGGGAATGTAATCGGCCAGTCTTCCTCGAAAGCCAGAGTCTCAGACCCAGGTGGTGACCAGAGCTTTCCAGCATTTGGGGAACACTGAGAGCCTGTGAGGGGCTCTGGACTGCCTGCATGCCCACGCCCTGGCTGCTGAGATCCTTGTTGACACTTGCTTAGGAGGGAAGTTTCATAAGCAGTGTCTGTGAGCTGAAAACAAATCATCAGAGCTCTTGGATGAAACTGGGAGATTTGAGATTGGAGAGGCAGTGGCAGGAGGCAGGAAATGAATCTCTGCTTTTCGGTCTTGCTGCGACGGCCATGGATGCCCAGGCTCAAGCTACAGCGAGACATGGAATGAGATGAAAGAGTGGACCACATGATGGCCCAAATGGAATTTTTAAAAAAAGAAATGTACACACAAAATCAGACAAAAGAAAGACAGCAGGAGACCAAGGGTAAGGTGGAGGAGAGATAGGCCAAGCTTTGGCAGATGAAGAAGCCTTCAGAAAAGCCTCCCAGATGGGGACAGTCAAGAGTCAGCTGCCACTGGACAGGACAGACAGATAAGCAGTAGGAGCCTGAGAAAGATCAGGTTCAGTGATCACAGAGGGTGGGTTCTTCCAGGGACAAACATCCTCGTTCTCAGAAGGTCTGACCTGCAAAACACCCAGGGGAGAGGGAGGAGTGGACCTTGAAATCCAGATTTCTGGGCTACATTGCACCCTAGACGTGTTTAATTTGACTAGAATGTAGACTATCAGAACCCAAATCTCGAAATATCTGGGTTTCCAAGAACTTTGACCCAATGATCGCATAAGAAGGACCTGACCCCACGACAGAATAGAGGCAAGTAGGAGAGAAGCAACAAGCAGGAAGCAGTGAGCGAAGCTCCACCTCCTGTCAGCAGGCTCCTATCTGCTGCTGATGTGATGGCAGGCCGAGCTGCATTGTCTCTCCAATTCCCGCTGCTGCTGCCCCTTTCAAAGCTACTGTCTAACAACCTAATGCACGCAAGCTCATCCCCACCCCTGCTTCTTAGGAAAAATGACCTTCAACTAAACCCATCCCTGGTTAGGGCCCACAGCCCTAAGCATCACACCTGCTTTAGTCTTAGACCCCCTGGCGGGCACTGCACAAAGCTATTGCTTTGCATCCACTAAGGCTTCAAGAAGTCCTACCTCAACCACCTCTCTCTCTCTCTCTCTCTCTCTCTCTCTCTCTCTCTCTCTCTCTCTCTCTCTCTCTCTGTCTGTCTCTCTCACCTTCTCGCTGTCATCATTTGACCTCTGTTCTGTGCCTCTAGCTACAGCAACTGGTCCAAAGGAAATTGAAGGTGTATGAGGGGGAGGGGTGCAGTGGGTGAGGGAAGACCAGCATAGTGATTGAGGACATGAGCCCCGAAACCTGACTACTGGGCTCAGATCCCGACTCCAACACTAGCTGTGTGGACTTAGCGAGTGCCTCAGTTTTCACATCTATAACATGGAGATGTCAGAATGAATTAATGCAAGCTGGGCAAGATGACACACACCTGTAATCCCAGCTACTCAGGAGGCTGACGCAGGAGGCTCACAAGTTCAAGGCTGTCCTAGGCAACTTAGGAAGGCCTCCTCTAAAAAAATATAAAGAGCTGGGATGTAGCTCAGGACCCACTACCCTAAAACAAACAATCAAACCAAAAGAATGAATGCATGTAGAAGTCTGAGCACTCATGATGTACTCAGTAAGCATGTGTTAGCTTTATTGTGATTGTCAGCTCTGGATACTGGTGTCACCAGCCCTTCTGCTATACAAGGCCTTTCCCAGGACTGTGCTTCCACTGGGCATCGGTTACAGCTGCTCTTGTGCAGCCACAAAGATGCTGTTCTTTGACCTTCACCATTGACCACAGACCTCCATGATAGGGCCCACCCCCAGGGATTCCCCCCAGGGCCCCAGCACTGGTGCCAGCCTCCCTGGGTATTCTTGCATCACCTTGACCTGAGGATCTCCCCCAGGGCGCAGTGTGCCTCCCAGGGCCCTCTCTTCACTTCTACCTGCTCAGAGCCACATGCCCCTCCTGTCTACCTCCACAGTGTGAGCAGTCACCACTGGCCCTGGCTGCCTGCTCAGAGAAACCTGGAGGGGAGGATGATTTTTTTTAAGCCAATTTCTGAGACAAAATATACCCCCCAAATGTCAATTCCCCAAGTTCCACGAGTCAGGATCTATGAGGTCAAAGATTAACAATTCAGGGGCTGGAGGAATGGCAAAGCCTATCAAGTGCAAATGCCTGGAGTTCTTATTCTCCAGCACTACATAAACTGGGCGTGGTGCTCATGTCTGTAATCCCAGCACTTAGGAGGCTGAGTCGGGAGGATTGCCATGACTTCAAGGACAGCCTGGGCTACAGAGCAAGACTGCCTCAAAAAAAAAAAAAAAAGTATTAACAGTTTATATACACCTGCAAAAGTATTGTTTTTTCTCCCAGTCCAGGGTGTTGAATATAGAGCCCTTGCTCTGAGCTAATCCCCAATTACTTTCTATTGTTTATTTGAGACAGGATTGTTGCCCAGGTTGGGCTTGAACTTGTGATCCTCTTGCCTCAGTCTCATAAAGTGCTGGGAATATAATCCTGTGCCAGCAGGCCCAATCACACAGAATTTTAAAGATAATTTTACACTTACATTTGGGAAAAAAATGCTCAAAGCTTTCATTTTGATAAGTTTTGTTTTGTTTTGGTGCTGAGAATTTAATTCAGGACCTCAGGCTGAGCTATATCCCTCACCCTTTTTTATTCTGAAACAAGGTCTTGGCTGTGTTGCTACATTGTCCAGGCTAGGCTTGAACTTGAGATCCTCCTTCTTTAGTCGCAGAGTGTGAGCATTCCGAGGCTGCTCCATTATACCCAGCTAGTTTGATGAATTTTGACAAATGTACACACCTTTGTTATTCATACCTCAACCCGTCTCCTTAGAAATATCCCTTGTTCCCTGCTCCAGCTAATACCCCACTCTCCCTCCAGGAAAATGCTGCTGTGATTTCTGTTCCATGTGAGTTTTCTATGCCATATTCCACAGTTTGCTTATCTATTCTCTTTTGATGGACATGTAGGTTGTGTCTAGTTTGAGGCCACTGTGAGGAAAGCTGCCATGAGCATCCTTGTGCAAATCCCTCTGTGGACATGTGCCTTCTTTCTCCTGGATAGATACCTGGGAGTGGAATTGCTGAGCTTTTCTTAGAATCTGCCAAGCTCTTTTCCAAAATCTGTAGCCACACCTGGCAGAGTACAAGAATTTCAGTTGCTTCACTTTCCTGTCAACACTTGGTATTATAAAGGTTTTAAATTGAAGCCATCTAGTGTGTGTGAAGTGTTTTTTATTTGTTCGTTTTCTGCTTACTAGGAGTTGAGCTCAGGGCCTTCATACCATGTTGAATCCCTAGTCCTTTTTTTTTCTTTTTTCCCTTATTTTGAGACAAGATCTTACTAATTGCTCAGGCTTAAACTTGCAATTCTCCTATTTGTTTTCCCTGAGAACTAATGGTATTGACTGTTTTTCAGGTCCTTGTTGACATTTTCACATACTCTTACATGAGATGCCCATGCAAGACTTGTGTCCATTTCACAAAATAGGGTATTCTCTTAACTATCAATCTGTTGAAGTTCTTTTTACATCCTAGATGCATGTCCTTTGTCTTTTATGTGTACTGGAAAAACACTCTTTCGACCGGTGATTTTCTTTTCATATTACTTAAAGGTGTGTCTTAATGATCAGAAATTATATTTTAAATTTTTATTTGTGTAGTTCTGGGGACTGAACCCAGGGTCTCATGCTTGCCAACAAAATGCTTTACTGAGCCACTCTCCCAACCTGAGAAATTTTAATTTTTGATGAAGACCTATTATCTTATTTAGTGCTACTTTTCTAAGAATTTTGTATACCAACCATTCAGTTTTAATAAGCTTCTCAGGTAATTCCATTGTGCACTGAAACTTGAGGCCTACTGACATTCAGTAATGATGCATTATTGGTTTTGTTCCTATTACTGGCACCATTTCCCAAAATTCATAGATGTGTGAGTGCTTATGTACACACTCACACACACACGCACACCCACATGCCCACATACACACATGTATATATGCACACACACACACACACACACACACACACACACACACACCTGTGTCATGGAACAAGAAATCCAGAACTTAAAAACCTAATACATAGTCAGGTGTGATGGCCCACACCTGTCATCCTAGCACCCTGTGAAGCGGAGGCAGGAGGATTACAAGTTTAAGTCTCAATTTGAACAACTTAGCCAAAGTGTGCCCCAAAATAAAAATTAAACAAATAACAAGGTCTGTGATTCTTATTTAAGGATCTAAGTGTGAAGTTCCTGAGTTCAACCCCCAGTTCCAGAAAAACAACAACAACAACAACAAAAACTCAACCCAAGACATGGTGAGTCAGAAACAATATGTTTGCCCACTCTCTCTAAACCTTCTTCCACTTAATAATACAAGCACAACATGGAAATCTAGCCACGACTGGCCAGTGTTCTTTATAGCCAAGTGTATCTGTATGACTAAGGTTTGTCCAATTATTGGTTAAGTAGAGGTGGATGTAACATTTTAAGGATGAGTTCTTTTTTAAAACATTCCCAATCCTTTATTAATTTTTGATATTTTTAAATATTTTCCCCCAGGATAAATTCTTAAAGAGATGAAGAACCACTTTTGGTACTTATCCTTCTTTTTACTGACTAGAACACGGACATAAAGGCTCAAGCAGACATGCTTGGACAGTGAGGCAGGCTGTGAAGGATGGGGGAGCAGCAATGGGAGCCTGAATCCATGATGAATGACTGTGGAGCCATCTCTGGTATAGTTGGCTCCTCTTTAGACTATTTTAATGTGACAGAAAAAAATGTCTCATTTTGTTCAAGCTAATAGGTATTGGTGTTATTATTATTGTTTTTGTTTGCTTTGTGCAGCAGAATGCAGCAGAGGGGAAGACTAACTGCTACACCAGTCTTCTATTTCTGCGAGGGGACAGAGAAAGTTAACTTCAGGGTAGTAGATTCCACCTTAGACCATTTGAGCTCTTCTCCCAGAGGCAACAAGAGAATTTCCCAACATTGTGCCTGGGACCTCACGGGAAAGCCTGGAAATGTAACACCTTACAGTGCAGGTGGAAACCTATTCCCTAGTCACTGTGGGGTGTGCCGCGGCCAGGATAGGGAAGGCAAGTGAGTCACTTTCTCATAAAGTTTCACTTTTTTTTGAGTCAGGGTCTCACTGGCCTTGGACTCATGGTAATCCTCCTGCTTCAGCTCCGTGAGTGTTGGGATTACAGGCATGGCCACCATACCCAGCTTATGTGGTGCTGGGGAATCAAACTCAGGACCTTGTGCTTGCTAGGCAAGTGTTTTAACCACTGTGCCATTCCTGCAGCCCCTCTCTTTAAGTTTTACTTTATTTGGTCTCATTTCCCAGCACTGGGCACAATGCTCAAAAGTTGAAGGAAGAGAGCTATAATTTAGTTCATGGTATCAGGAGGTTCAGTCCATGACCAGCTGGCTACAAAGGCAGGAGCACCGTAGGGAAAGGGTGTGGTGGAGAAAGCTGCTCAATTCATGGAAGCCGGGAAACAGAGCAGGGGAACAGGAAGGGACCAGGTAGAGTACTCAACATCCACAACCCATCCAAACACAGTCAGAGTTGGGCTTTACTAAATCCTTAGGTGGCTCCAGACCAGTCAAGTTGGTACAACTCAGCTTAACTACCACAGTTGCCTAGGATGGAGCTCCTAAGGGGATGATGATCCTGCCAAAGGGCCGACACTACAATGTGTTAGTATCAGACCCTTGGCACTTCTCTGCTCACCTTAGTCTTCCTTCCTTCCTTCTTTCCTTCCTTCCTTTTGTTCTTTGTTGTTTGCAGTACTGGGGATTGAACCCAGGGCCTTCCCACACTTGCTAGGCAAGTGCCCTGCCTCTGAGCTACAGCTTCAGTTCCCTCTTCCCACATTAGTTCTAAGAGATGAATATTGTGACAAGACCCTGAGCTGCATGCCGCATTTGACTAGCCTGGGCTCAAATTCTTTTCTGCTCCTTAGCTGCATGACCTGGGTCGTATCCTCAGTCAACTCCCCTTCCTTCTTCTGAAAAGTGGGGATGCTTTGAAGGGAGTTAAACAGCATCAGTCAAGTGTCTGTCATGTGGAATTTCTTTCCCCTAGTTTTCTTTTATGATAGAATTCTCCAGTGTTCATTGTTCCAGAGAAGCAAGAAACAGTGTTAATTCAATGCATGCTGATCATGTACCTTCTAGGTGTTAAGTAGAGTGTCAAGATTATTTCCTAGAAACAAGATCCTGGCCCTGCATTTTGTTAACTCAAACCACCATGTTACCCGCTTGATAAATGGAGAGCACGAAGCAAAAAGCCTTCTTTGTCAAAATAGGTTGCAATAGATCTGCAAATGTCATTGCCATTGTCGACAGGTGTGAGCCATGAGGTAGCCAATCAACCTATAGCACCAAGTTGTTTCTGTTCTTCTCAAGTTATTGGAGGAAGTCCCCGTTCACTGGATATACCTGCTAAGTGCCTGTTGTATTCAAGGCTTTAATTGAAAGGAACTTGTTATTTGCTATCTGCCAATTAATTTCAGGAAAAGAAAAATGCAAATGTTAACTTTTGCTGGGACACTGTCTTAGTCACTTTTTCGTTGCTGTCACTCAATACCTGACATGCACAACTTAGGGAGGAAAGCCTTATTTTTAGCTCACAGTTTCAGAAGGTCTCTAACCTTTTATGGGTGGGTGGCTGAAAAATGGTGGAATCACATGGCAGGGCTGGACCTGGGTGCAGGGCCAGAGCCAGAGCTCCAGAAACAGAGATCCTCACAGCAGCATGGCAGAACTGAGACTAGTGGGAGGAAGGGTGGATCCAGCACATGCCCCTCCAAGTCAAGCCCAGGCATTCACCCCTTCCAGTCAGGCCCCGCCTCCCAACACTACACAGTATGTGTAGGAACACGGGGCTTTCAGGGGACACGTCAGATCCAAACCATGACAGACATATAAGAAAAACGCCAGAGAAATCAATTATTTTAAAAATTGAGATCATGTTGGAATAAAAATTCTCCTTTCACACCTTTTAGTTTTAATTGGGCCACAAGGGCTGGGGTGTATCTCAGCAGTTAAAGTACTTGCCTAGCATGTGCAAAGCCCTGGGTTCAATTTCCCAGCACCACATAAAAAACAGTAGCCAGGCATGGTGTTACATATCTGTAATCCCAGGACTCAGAAGGCTGATGCATGAGGATTGCTATGAGTCATAGCAATCCATGCTCATTGCTATGAGTCATAGCAGTCCATGCCCATCCACAGCCCATGCCTGGGCTGTGTGGTGAGTTCAGGACCAGCCTGGACTACAGAGCAAGATCCTGTCTCAAAAAAAAAAAAATGGCTAGAGATATGGCTCAGTGTGAAGTTTATTCCCTACTACTGTAAAATCAAAACCAAAAGCAAGCAAGCAAAGAAAACCCCTAAACAAACAAAAAGAGTCAATGCTGTGAGGATACCTATGGATTTAAAAAGTAAATAAATACAGTTTCCATTAAAAAATTGTTAACCAGATTTTGGCCTGACTCAGGACAATATTTCATTCTCTACTGTAAAACAAAATAAAATATTTAAGGCAGCTAGCAGCTGGGGTTAGAGCCTCCTCAGTATGTGCAGCATGTAGTTTATTGAAAGGTAAACGCTGGTGTTGGTTCACGAAGTCTGAATGTGTCCAGTGGTTAGTGTGCAACACAGTCTCACCTCTCAAGGCCAACCAGGTTGGGTCACACTGTGGCTTCAGGGAAGGATTCCAGTGTCAGTAATACTAGAGCCAGGTGAGCTGCTGACCACCAGGATAGGGCCTTATGGAAGAGCTGGTCCTGTGCGGCTATGATGCCCTCACCACAGTTAGCCCCAGTTTGGGTCAAATGCTGGGGCTGCTGATTCTATTGAGAAATTCAGGCCCTGACTTCAAGCAAATTCAGGCTTTGACTTCAAGCAACTTTGAGGTTGGCATCACCATTCTCAGAGTCCCCTGAAGGGCCATTTCCAGCTGACATCCTCAGAACCTCCCCCCCCCCCCCCCCCCCCCCCCCCCCCCCCCCCCCCGCCCACAGTGGGCACAAAGTTGAATGTGCCATACCACTGCATTCAAAGGCTTCCAGTCTACGGCTGGAGTTATAACTCAGAGAGGTTAAAGTGCTTATTTAGCAAGTGCAAGGCCCTGGGTTTGATTCCCTAGCATACCCCATATGCTGGGTGTGATGGCATATGCCTGTAATCCCAGTACTCAGGAAGCTGAGGCAGGAGGGTTGCTATGTGTTTGAGGCCATCCTGGGCTGCATAGTGAGTTCAGACCACTTGGACCACAGAGCAAGATCCTTCTCCTCCTCCTCCTCAAAAACAAAACAAAACAAACAAAAAACCCCTAGTCTAGTTCTTCGATGCATTTTGTCTTGTTACTTTCTTGTCTCTGTGACTCAACACCTGAAATACACAAATTAGGGGAGGAAAAGTTTTATTTTAGCTCACAGTTTCAGAAAGTCTCAGTTCTTTCATGAGTGGGCAGCTGGAAAAAGTGGAATCATATTGTGGGGCCGCAGCTAGAGCCAGAGCCGGAGTTGGAGCCGGAGTCGGAGCCAGAGCCGGAGCTCATGACAGCATGGCAGAAAAGAGAAGCCTGGGAGGAAGGGTGGACCAGCACAGGTCCCACCTACCAAGATTACAGAGTATACATAGGTACATAAGGCTTTTGGGGACACTCCAGATCCAAACCACGACACGTGTCAAGTGCTTGGCACTATTGTCCTCATAGGGCAAGGAAGTTGCTGCTCAGTTCTACAGTTTTCTGATCATAGGTTTTGCTGGAAATAAAAAAAGCTAATATTTACCAAGTATCCACTGTATACAAGGCTCTGCTTTAAGTCCTTAATTATTGTAACATTAACTATGTTAATCCTATAACAACCTGTTGAAGTAATTTATTATAAATAGTTCCTTTAAGAATACCTACAGTGTGAGTTGGTATTGTTGCCCAGGCCCCTAATCCCAGCACTCTGAGAGGTTAAGACAAGATTGTAAATTCAATCCCATCCCAGGAATCTAGAAAGATTCTGTCTCCAAAAAAAAAAAAAGAAAAAGAAAAAAGAAAAGAAAAAGGAAAGAAAAGAAAAAGAAAAAAAAGCTGGCACTATGGCTCAGAGATACCTAGATTCAATCCTCAGTATATATATATATATATATATATATATATATATATATATATATATATATATATAAAAAGTACATACAATTGAAAGAGATACTTGGTCCCAAATCCACCCGGGTTCACTAGTGACACCTAGACTTATGGGCTGATAGGAATTTTCTCCTGGGTTTGCTCATGTCTTGGTACTTTTTCACTGCTGTGAAAGAAATACCCAACATCCCCAAATTAAGGGAGAAAAGATTTGTTTTAGCTCACAGTTTCAGAAGGTCACAGTACATTCACAAGCTGCTAGTAATAGTAAAAACACAGGGTGGAGGCCTAGTTAGAGGAAGCTCTTCACAGCATGGCAAATGGAAGCCCAGTGAGGACATAAAGGGAGAACTAGCTTATCCTTCCAGGTTAAGCCCCAGTGATCTGCCCTTCCAGCTCACATGCCCAGTAATGTGCCCACAGCCATAATCTACAGCACGCCCCTAACTCCCCACATGTCTATAACCTATAATCTACCACACATCTGTCCAGGCCCCACCTTTTAACAGCACGTAGAACATCATCCACAACATCCAAATGCATGAGGCTTTGGGGGACACTCCAGATCCACAACAGCACAGAAGGAAGAAATTCTCTGATTTCTAAAATTGGCAATGGCCATAAGTCTGTTTTGTTTTCTATTTTCACTCTTGGGAACACTTTTCTTTTGTCCCTTAAGTTTCTTTTTTTTTTCCCCCTTCTTTCTTGGAACTCCAGCTGCAAATACATTTAATAATCAACCACAACAGAGCCCTTGACAGATGGGCCTCGAAACAGATGGCTCCATTGAAAGGCAGCAATTGGAAATGAAGCATAATTTGAACCAATCAAGAAGATGGGGTCTCTTGGAGGCAAAGTTTCTACAAAAACTAACTATATTCTCCAGGCTCCCTTGATAAATTTTTCACCCACCACTAAGGCTTCCTGGGGGTGGATCCAACTTTTTTATTTTTTTTTAACATCTGGAATGTTGAAGAGGAAGAGAAGGGAGCTCCAAGGCCTTGTCAATCAAATTCACTTTTCTTTTGGCAAATTCAGCACCAGTGACAAATTGCTCGATTTAACATAAACAAAGTTGATGGATGTAGGCAAAGCTGTTTTTTAGCAGCAGCAATGGAGATATGCGTAGGATGAATTATTTTTTTTTCCTTTTTTTTCACTCAACAGTCAATATGTTTAATAACAAATAAAACAACCAGATGTTTTGGGGGGAAAAAAGCCCTGCCTCCTTCACAAGGATAGCTGCTAGTGAGTAATCAGAGCATCAGATTCAGTTCAACCTCAATTCAGGAAGAAATGACTACTAAGAACCTCTTTGGATAACTCCTTAGTAGAGTTCACGAGGGGTTCTAAATTTGCCTTTGAGTTTGTTTGTTTGTTTGTTTGTTTGTTTGTTTGTTTGTTTGTTTGTTTATAGTGATGTTAGGGATTGGAACAAGGAACTCAAATGTGCTAGGCAACAGGTTTACCACTAAGCTACATTTTGAGCCTTTTTTTTTTTTTTTGTGGTCTTGTTAAGTCACCCACTCAGGCTGGTCTCAAACTTTTCATCTTCTTGCTTCAGCCTCTGGCATTACAGGCCTGAGCCACCATGCCTGGATACCCCTAAGGCTTTCCTGGGGTACTGAGTGCTGACTGCAGGAGCAGGAGACTTGCGTGCAGGTGCTGGTCTTGCACTATGGCCCTATGTGATTTTGTTTAAGGTATTTAAGTCATTTGGAGGGTTACAAGATGATAATAAACCTTGCTGTTCCCACTAGTAGGTGATACAGGTTCAAGTGGAAAAAATGATGCGAATCACATTTTCTTTCATTTTAAATTATCAGTCATTTAATTGAGAAATAATTTCATCCCTTAAAATGAACAAATTCTAAGTATACAGCTCAATAATTATTTTCAGTGCTGGGAATTAAACCCATGTTCTTTACATTGAGCCACATCCCCAGCCCATTTTTCTATTTTGAGACAATTCTCGCTGAATTGCTCAGTTGCCCAAGGTGGGCTGGTAGGTTGCCAAGACTGGGCTGGAATTTGAGATCCTCCTGCCTCAGCTTTCTAAAATGCTGGTAACAGAGATGTAGGCCACCATATTTAACTTAGCTCAATCAATTTTTGCAAACATGTACTCCTATGTTGATGCCCGTCTGAAGATATGGAATATTTCTGGCATTCTCAAGTGTTTTCTGTGCCCTTTGCTGGTCAGGACTTCTAAGAAACAATGATCCTCACCTCTCTCACGTGGGTTAGTTTTGCCTGCTCTTGGGGTTGATATAAATAGTATCCGTGGCTTTGTCTCAGTTGGCATAGTGGTTCATGAGATCCATTTATGTTGGTGCAGAAGTTTGGTAGCTCATTTCCCTTTGTTGCCGAGTACTGTTCCATAGTAGACTGCTCCACACTCTGCTCATACACTTATCTTCTGTGGATGGACTGATGTCTGAGTTATTCCCAGTTTTGAGTTATTATGAATACAACTGCTAAGAACATTTTTATATGTGTCTTCATGTCATTGTGTTTTCATTTCTTCTAAGTAGTAGAATGACTGGGTCTTGGGGCAGCGGGGTGGGGAGGTAGGTGTGTGTTTAACTTTATTCGAAACTGCTAGTTTCCCAGCCAGGCATGATGGCACATACGTGTAATCCCAGCATGAGAGACTGAGGCAGGAGATTCACAAGTTTGAGCCTAGCCTGGGCAATTTTGTGACTAGGTAAGCCCTTGTATCAAAATAAAAAATTTAAAAAGAGGTAGGGAGCAGCTCAGTGCAAAGGTTCTGGGTTCAGTCTTGAGTACATAAACCTGCAAGTTTTCCAACGTGATATGTAATTTTCTATTCCTTCTAGAAGAGTATGAGAACCCTAGCTCCTCTACATCTTTATTATGCTTGTCACCTTTACATTGTGGTTCTTTCTACAGTGTAGGAGATGTCACTATAACTGTGAGGGAGAAGATGAAGTGTTGGGATTTATAGGGAGTATGGGGCCTGGAGGGTTTGAATAGTCTTTTTGTGCTGGGCTCAACAAACAGCCTTTAGTAAACCACTGACTTCCCCTAGTCTCATTTTCTGTCCTGTAAGATGAGGCTGTCAACAGCACCTTTCCCATAGAGTCAGGAAGGTTAAATGAAGAAAGTCTCATAGAGACCTTAGTCCAGGATGTCGTATATGGTTAGTTCCAGTAAAAAATACTGTAGTCTTTACATACTTGGTCTTCCCTTTAGCAGATCCCAGTTGGAGAAATGAAGGCTGGCAGAGCCCAAGGACTGTGATCTGTTTTGCAGGGTAGATGCTGTCCACTTTAACTAGAAACATCTTAACTGCCTTGACATGGGGTCCATGTCAAGAATACAGAGGAATGGAAAGACCTAAGTCCCTGATGAGCTAGTGTATCAACAAACTTAATGCTCACCTCACTGCTGGCCTTCTCATTAGGTGAGTGAATATATTTCCGTATTGGCTATTTGCAATTCCAACATCCTGCCCATATGCAGCTTTCCTCCCCTGAGCCTGGACCCGCTATTAGCATCCTTCACACCAGGCCTCTGGCAGACCCAAGCAGTTCCCAGTAGCTGGTATGCTAGCAGGAGCTTATTTGCTATCTTCGCTAATGTCAAGACACCTTTTACGTAGCTGAAATTAAGCCCATCTGAAGGGCAAAGTTAGAGGCTTCCCTTTTCAACTTTTAATGACTTTGGAAGAATATTGCTGATCACCCAGCCACAGATTATAATGCTTTATGTAACTGGCAGCCACCCACAGAGAAATCGTTCTGGCGATGCCAGCTCAAGATAGGGGCAACTGGTGGAGCTGGAGCCTGTCTGTTGCTTAAGAAACATTTCTTACTTTCCTCTCATGTACTATATGCAGGGAATTAGGGAGAACACTAAAGCAGTAAAATGAGACGCCAGGCTGGAAACAGTTGGAGGACGGAAAGTGATGTGAATTCCGGGCCACAAAAGTATTTCATATTCTACAGCAAAGGCGATTTTAAAAAACTTTTTATTGTACTGTAATGAATAATATATGCATAGCAAAGTGCACAAATCTTGAATGTGCAGCTCAATGAATTTTTAAAAAGTGAATACGCCTGTGCACTCAGCATCCAGATTAAGAAACAGAACATTAACAGATCTCAGGGGGTGCTTTCTTCCCCCTCCCAGCCCACAACCCCTTCCCACTCTAAGGTAACCACTATTCTGGCATCTGTCACCACACATTAGTTTTGCCTGATTTGAACTCTGCGTGAATGGGATCACACTTTCTTGTCTGGTTTCTTGGCATACCATGATGTCTGTGAGATCTGTTCATCCTGTTGTTTGTGGTTGTATCTCATTCTTTTTGTTACTGCAGTATTTTGCTACATGACCGCAACATAATTTATTTATTCCTCCTTCTGTTAATGGATTTTTTGATTGTTTCCTCTTTCAGGCTAGTACAAATAATGGTGCTAGGAATGTTGAAATGTTCACCCAACTTAAATGAAAATGTGTTCACCAAAAACCTCGTATGAATGTTCAAAGTAGCTTTATTCCTGTGAGCTCCAAACTGAAAATAACCCAAACACTCATCAAAAATGAATATATGAGCCAAGTGTAGTAGCTCAATCTCTAATCCCAGGCTGAGGCAGGATTGTGAACTCAGGGTCGACCAGACTACAGTAAGGCCCCAACCCAAGAAAAAGACAAATGAATGCCACCTAAATTAACCTTCACACATATCCTCTTTTGTGAAATGCTTGTATCTTTTGCTTATGTCTAATTAGGTTGTCTGTATTTTTCTTCTTGAGTTATAGGTGCTTTTGTATATGTTCTAGACAGGAATCTTATTTACTTTTTCCATTTTATTGGGGAAAATGCACTTTACTATGCATGTATTATTCATTACACTACAATAAAAATCATTTATTGGTATAGATATGCACGCAATATAAATGGTTACATAAGCTTGAGAATTTTGTGCACGTGTATATCATGACATTATTACAATCCCTTTCCTCCCCTTTCTGGAACTTCCTGCCTCCTCTAATCTCCCTCCTGACTCCCAATATCTCACCCACTTTATTCTATAAATAGCCTGTATTTGGGGTTTCTCATAAGAGACAAACCATGCAATATTTAATCTTCTGTGTCCGACTCACTTCACTAAGCATGATGTTTTCAAATTGTGTCCATTTACCTAAAAATGCCTTGAATCTGTCTCTATGGAAGAAGAGTATTCCATTGTGTGTACAAATACCACATTTTTATATCCATGGACTTGTTGATGAATATTTTGGCATCTTCTATAATTTAGATATTGTTAGTTGTGCTGCTATTAACATGGTATACATGCATGTCTGTTATATATTGCTTTTAACTTTTGGAAAAACACTGAGAAGAGATATCACTGAATCGAATGGAATACTTATTTTCAGCATTTTGGGGAATCTCCATAATGCTTTCCATAGTGGCTGCACTTGTTTACAGTCCCACCGGCAGTGTAAAAGGGCTCCTGTTTCTCTGCAATATCACCAGCATCTATTGCTGTTTGATTTTTAGTATACGCCATCCTCACTGGAGTAAGATAGTATGTTACTGAGTTTTGATTTGCATTTCTTTAATGGTTAAGGTTCTTGAACATATTTTCTTGTATTTGCTAGCCGTTTGAGAACTGTCCATTCATTTCATTTGCCGCTTTTAACTAGGTCTCTGATTCTGAGGATTTTTTCTTCAGTTCCTTGTATATTCTAATTGTAGCTTCCTGTCTGAGGTGAAGGTGGTAAATTTTTTTTTCCATTCTGTTGGTTCTCTCTACACTCTGTGGTTACCTTGCCATGTAGAAACTTTTTAATTTGATATAATCCAATTTGTTGATTCTGAGGCTGTTTATTTTGCCCAAGGTGTCTTATTAAGAAAGTCCTTAGCCCTGCTTACATCTTGAAGATTTTTACCTATTTTGACCTCTAGAAGTTTCAGTGTTTCAGTTTTGATATCTAGGTCTTTGATCCTTTTTGATTTGATTTTGATACACGATAATAGGTGAGTGTCTAGATTCATTCTTCTGCATGTGAAGAAGCAATTCTCCCAGCACCATTTATTGAAGAGGCTATCCTTCTTCCAATATATGATTTTAGCCTCTTTATCAAAATCAGTTAGCTGATGGTACTTGAAGTTGGCTCAGCACCCTCAGTTCATTCCATTGGTTAACCTGTTTGTTTTTGTACCAGTACTGTTTTCTTTCTTTCTTTTTAAAAATCACTGTTACTTTGTAAAATAACTTAATGTCTGGAATCATAATGCAACATGATTTGTCTTGTTACTTAGGATTGCCTTGTTTATTCTGGGTCTCTTTTAGTTCCATGTGAATTTTAGAATTGATTTTTCAAGTTCTGTGAAAAAAGTTGTTGGTATTTTGATAGGAATTGCATTGAATATGTTTATCAGTTTTGGTAGAATGGCCATTTTGACAATATTAATTCTGCTTATCCAGGGACAGGGTATGTCTTTCCATTTTCTAATGTCCTCTTGAGATTCTTTCTTCAGCACAATATAGTTTTCTTGGGGCTGGAGAAATGGCACAGTGGTAAAGCACTTACCTTGCAAGTGCAAGGCCCAGGGTTCAGTTCCCCAGCACCATATAAAGCTGGGCATGATGTTGCATACTTGTAATCTCAGCACTCGGGAGGCTGAGGCAGGCAGGTTGTTCTGAGTCCAAGGCCAGCCTGGACTATACCAGTGAGTTCGGAACTAGCTTTGGCTACAGAGTGGGACCCTTTCTCAAAAAAATTATATACATATTATATATAAAATTATATACGTGTGTGTGTGTGTGTGTGTGTGTGTGTGTGTGTGTGTGTACACACACACACACACACACACACACACACACATACTTTTCTTGGTAGAGGTCATTCACTTTCTTAGGTGTACTCCTGGTATTTAAATTTTTTTTTTGAGACAGAGTCCTGCTCTGGTCTTGCCCAGGCTTGTGGTATTTAATTCTTTGAGGATCTATTGAAAATGGGATTATTCTTCTTAGCTCTTTCGCAGTGAGTTCATTATTAGTGCAGAGGAATGCTGTTGGTTTTCTGTGTTAGTTTTGTAATCTGCAATTTGGCTGAATTTGTTAATCAGTTGTAAGAGTTTCATGGTTGAGTTTTTTGGGTTTTCTAAGTAGGGAATCATTCATCTATAAATAAGGATAGCTTGACTTCCCCCTTTCCAATATGTATTCCCTTTATTTCATTCTCTTGCCTGATTGCTCTGGCAAGGGTTTTGAGAACTACATTGAATAGGAGTGATAAAAAGTGGACAGCCTTGTAGTGTTCCTGATTTAAGAAGAATGCTTTCAATTTCTCCCCATGTTGCAGTATGTTTGGCATATATGGCTCCTATTAGTTTTAGGTAAGGTCTTTCTATACCTATTTTACTCAAGGTTTTGTTTTATCACAAATAGATGTTAGATTTTGCCAAAGACCTTTTCTGCATCAATTAAGATGATCACCTGATTTTTGTTCTTGCTTTTATTAATATGGTTATTACATTAATTACTTTTCATATATTAGACCATTCTTGCATCCCAGCAATGAAGCTAACTTGATCATGCTGTTTGATCTTTTCGACAATTTGCTGGATTCTATTTGCTGGCATCTTATTGAGAATATTTGCATCTATATTCATCAAGGAGTTTGGTTTATAGTTTTTTTTCCTGTTTGAATCTTTGTCTGGTTTTGGTATCAGGGTAATGCCAACTTCCAAAAATGACTTTGGCAATGTTCCTTTTCTTTTAATTTCACATAACAGTTTGAGAAGCATTGGTGCTAGCTCTTCTCTGGAGTACTGATAAAATTCTGCTGTGAATTCATCTGGTCCTGGCCTTTTCTTTGTGGGTAGAAACTTTATTACTGCCTCAATTTCCATGTTTGTTATGGGTCTATTGAGGGTTTTTATGTCTTTTTGGTTCAGTTTTTGTATTTTATATGTGTCTAGAAATTTATCCATTTCTTCCAAGATCTCTAATTTGTTGGAGTATATTTTTAATTCTCTAAATTTCAGCAGTATCAGTTGTGATTTCACCCTTCTCATTTCTAATTGCATTGATATGGATTTTATCTTTCCTTCTTTTGATTAGTTTAGGTATAGGCTTATCAAGCTTGCTTATTCTTTTGAAGAACCAACTCTTTGATTTGTTGATATTTTATATTTTTTAGTTTCAATTTTATTAATTTCTGCTCTGATCTTTATAATTACTCCTTTTTGATTTAGATTGATCTTGATTCTCTAGGACCTTGAGGTGCATCATTAAATTGTTTATTTAAGATTGTTCTGATTTTTTGATTGAGCATTTATAGTTATGTATTTCTGAGACTACTTTCATTGTGTCCCACAGGTTCCATCATTATTTAACTCTAGGAAGTTTTTGCTTTCTTCTTGACTTATGTGATCCACTGTCTAGTTCTAAGTTATTTAGTTGCCATATATTTATATACTTTCTATAGGCTCTTTTGCTGTTGATTTTCAGTTTTATGTTTCTATGATTTGAAAGTATACAAGGAATTATTTTGATTCCTTTGTACTTAAACATGCCTTGTTTATTTTGGAAAAATGTTCCATGTGCTGTTGAGAAAGAGTGTATTCTGTTGGTGCTAGATGAAACACTCTGTAGATATCCATTAAGCCCAGTTTTTCATAGCATGGCTTAATTGTTGATTTCTTTATTGATTTTCTGTCTAGTTGACCTGCCTACCTGTGACAGTGGAATACTGAAGTCCCCTACTATGATTATATTGGGCCTATTTGGCCTTTCAAGTCTAGTAAGTTTTGTTTTACAAAATTGGGTGCCCCAATGTTGGGTGCATACTTATTGTTAAATTCTTCCCTTAACCAGTATATAATGTCCATTTTTGTCTCTCCTGATCTGTTTTGGTCTGAAATCTGCTGTGTCTGTGAATAGTATAGCTACCCCTGCTTGTTTCCTGGGTTTGAGTGCATGAAGTATTGATTTCAAACCTTTCATTTTCTGTTTGTGTGTTTCGTTGTGGGTTAGTGTATCTCTTGTAAGCAACAAATTGTGGGCTTTGGGGTTTTGATCCAATCAACCAGTCTGTGCCTTTTTCTAGGTGAGTTGAAACTATTAATATTCAGTGTTATTATAGTGTCATATTAGCTACATCCTGTTGTCATTATCATGCTTCAGTGTTGATTGTTTGATCTACAGTCTGGTCAAGTCTTCCTCCTCTTTCTATTGTTTTCTTTTCTCTGAAGTCTTTGTTGCTCTTGGTCTACCTATCTCTGTCTAAGATTCCTTTAAGTACTTTCTGCAATGCCAGTCTAGTGGTCATGAATTTCTTTATGTTTTCATTATCATGAAAAATTTTAACTTCTTTCTCTATTTTGAAGAATAGTTTTGGTGGATAAAGCAGTCTAGGTTGGCATTTATGTTCTCTTAGTACTTAGATGATGTTGCTCTATGATCTTCTGGATGTTAGGGTATGTGTTGAGAAGTCTGCAGTTATTCTATCTTTCTGTTTTCCTCTTAGGACTTTTAATATTCTCTTTGTGTTGAGTATCTAGGATTTTAATTATGACATGTCATGGGATGGATTTCTTCTGGTCAGAGTTATTTGGTGTTCTATATGCCTGCCATATTTCAATGTTTATTTCTTTTCCTAAATTTGGGAAATTTTTGTGGTATTGAAGATTGAACCTAGGACCTTCAAACTGAGCTACACCCCTAGCCTTTTTTTGGGGGGAGTGGGGGTCAGGATCTGGCTCTGTAGCCCAGGTTGGTCCTGAACTCGTATGTAGCCCAGGCTAGCCTTGGATTTGCGACAGTCCTCCTGCCCCGGCCTCTGAGTGCTGGGATTACAGGCATGTGTCACCACACCTGGCTTTAATTCGTGCTGGGTAATTGAACTCAGGGCCTTGCACTTGCAAGGCAAGCACTTTAACCACTGTGTCATTCCTCTAGCACCTAACCCTTTTTATGTTTTATTTTGAGATAGGGTCTTACTAATTTGCTCAAACTGGGCTCAGATTTGTGATGCTCTTGCTTCAGCCTCTCACAGTGATAGAATTACAGGCATGCTCACCATTCCTGGATTGCTTTTGTTCTTTCTAAATATCTTCAAGGGATATTCTTGGTATTTTTTCATGTAAAGTTTAGAATCACCTTGTCCACTTGCATGAATGCAATTGTACTGATTCTATAAATCACTATATTGCTTTCTGTTGTTTTTTTTCCCCAGGTGGGTTCTTCTTTCATGACTAATGAACAATTCAACGAAGTTTTAAAGGGTTAATTTCAGGGAAAAAAACCTCCTACAAAAACCAGCTGCATAGTTCCAATTCTAGCAGTAAAGAAAACTGAGTGAGTAGAACATCTTAAGACTTGTCTTGGTTACTTCCTCATTGTTGTGACTCGATATCCAACATGCACATATGAGGGCAGGAAAGATTTATTTTAGCTCACAGTTTCAGAAGGTCTCAGTCTATTCATGAGTGGGCAGCTGGAAAATGGTAAAATCACATCGCAGAGCTGGAGCTGGGTCAGGACCACAGCTGGAGTTCCAGAGACAGATCTTCACAGCATGGCAGAATAGAGAGAAGTCTGAGAGGAAGGGACAATCCAGCACATGTCCCTGCAGCTGAAGTCCCAAGCATCTTCCCCTTCCAGCCAGCCCCACTTCCCAATACTACATTGTCCATAGGTACAAGAGGCCTGTGGGGGGACACTCTAAATCCAAACCACAACAAGAGTGACTCATATGCCCCCTCATACAATCCCTCATACTGGGAATCAAACCCAGAGCCTTACAAATGCTAGGTAAACACCATACCACTGATCTGCATCCCCAGCCTTGAGTGTATTTCTTTGATCCTGTTGAGTCAAAGACCCATCCCTAGACCATCTGCTGTGGTCAGGGCACTGCAATGCTCTTGTAGGTTGGCCTGAATCAGCTGCCACCAATCAAAACACAGGGTCTAAGAAAGAAGGAGAAGAAATGGAGGAAGAGTACTGAATAACAAAACTCTATTAGAGACCCATTGTCTGGTAATACAATCTAACGGACTGTCTTAGTTACTTTTTTTCAGTGTTGTGACTCAACACCTGACATTCACAACTTAAGGGAGGAAAGATTTATTTTAGTTCACAGTTTTAGAAGGTCACAGTCTGTTCAAGGGTGGCCAGTAACAAGTTTAAGCTCCTAATCCATCATACACCTGTAATCTAATTCACACACCTGTAATGTATAATCTGCCAGAAGCCTGTCTTCCATCCCATACCTATAATCCACCATATACCCCTAATCCACCCCTTCAGACCAGGCCACAATCTCCTAAGAGCACATGGGTTTCGTAGATAATCCATGGCATCCAAATACATGAGACTTCTGGGGACATTCCAGATTAAAACCACAATGTGGACTAAATGTGCATCCCATATACTCAGTGAGTTAAATTGGAGATTGGGAATAACCAAAAGCACTATATGTCAACCAGACAAGAGGGCTTGCATTTGCTTGTTTGACACAATCATGCAAAAAAAAAAAAATGGTTAAGCTAGCTACGTACTTGGCATGCACAGAAGACATGCAAAATTTTTTGGTTTCTATAGGCTTCAACAAAGATTTCCTTTGAAAGGAAGGTTCTCAATATTAAAGAGTGCTTGGGAATTGAAAGGATTAAATGGGAGAAAGTAAGGACCCTCAACCTCCATTATAAGTAGAAAAGAGTGTGTAGTTACCTAACGCAAGATGAATGTGTACGCCACAGAAGCACTGGGGTGCATCTCAGAACCATCCTTGAGACAAAGCCATTTGGGAAGTTGATGTTCTTTTTTTATAACTGTTGTGCAAACAAAGCAAAAATGAAGAAAACAAGTATTCATGTATTTCTTTTGATTATGGAAGTGGTGCATGGCAATTTCACTGCAAAACTTTGAAAAGCACACTATGTTTAATTTTAAGAGCTCACTGTGGTTTCACCTCTTCAGAAACACTAATACTACTTTATCAATTCTCTCTCATGTATTTTTTAACAGCTGAAAACAGTTATATTGCTTCACATTTAGCCTCTTTTTGGGGATTTTTCCTTTATTATCTTAAAATATTATTGAACACATACAAAAGCGTTCATATATAATCATGATTAATAATATAAAGAACACCAGTGAACAACCACCCAACCCAACAACCAGAACATTCCAATGTCTTATATTTTCCCACATAGTCCTCTCATATCCCTTCTATCCTCACAGATAACCACAATCTGAAATTTCCTTTTTATCACAAATTTGTCTATAGCTAAACACTATATTTATTTTTTAATCTTTATTAGAAATTCTGAGCTCATACTATGCTATAATAGTGTCATTTTGTTTTTCCATTAATATGATGCTGTTTGTAGTGTAGTACATTCTTTTGTTCTGCTATATCATGTTCTGTTGTGTAATATTCCACAATTTATGCTTTTTATAGGTTAGTAGACATTTGACTTGTTTCTAGGCTTTTCTTGCAACGAACTATGCTGTTGTGAAGATTCCTGCCCATATTTCCTGATGCACACATGGTAAGAGTTTCTCTTGAGCATCTAAGAGTGGAAATGGTGCATTTTACAATATGTAAAGATTCAGTCTTAAAGGTGAATATTCTGATTTTCATGTGGCAACGTTGATGAGCATTTATCTGTGTCATTAAATTTCTTTTCTTTACATCAAGGAAATAAAAACAAGATGAAAGTACAACACATCATTGAAATTCTTTGTCGTGGACGCCATCGCGTCCCCAGCGCCTAGACTAAGGGTGCTTCGTAAGTGAGCGGAGCTCAGGGAACTGTGTGAACCGCTTCCTAGCTGCGGAGCTGACTCTAACCACGTGGGACGGATGAGGGAGGCGGCCTAGTGTTGTCCGCACTCACGACAGAGACCCAGGCCCCGCCTCCAGCCCCGCCCATGTCCTTGTCCTCCCCGACGGGTCTCCATAAAGTTCACTTGGCGTCGCGTCTCGCGGAGGCTTCTGGGAGCTGCCCGCCTCGGCCAATCAGGAGACGCGGGCGAGCGGCGCGAGAAGCGGCGGCCGCGTTCACTAGCCGGGACCTGGGCAGCGGGGAATCGCGGTAGAGAGCTCGGTAAGAGTGTGTGGTGCTGGTCGCCGTCTCGTCTGGCCGACCCGGGGCTAACTCTTGGGCCGGGGACCCTGACGCGGGGAGGAGCCCAGTCCCTGCGCCCCGATCGTGTGGCTTACAGTTTTGGTTTGCCTCATGGCAGCCGAGCGCGTCGGACGCCGGCGGCACTGCGCGGGGTCGAGCCGCCCCCATTGTAGCGTGAGACTGCGCCCCGCGGGCTTCGTATCCGTCCGGTTTCTGAACACAGGGTCTTGGCCTTCCGACTCCGCGAGCACGGCTCTCTGCCGCGGCGCGTCACGCCCCGCGAGGCGGTCTGCTTCCCGTCCTCCATACCAGATCCCGAGTAGTTGCCTGACTCCGCCCGGCAGCTCCCGTGACCCGTCCTTGTTCTCCCCCCGTGGGGGAGCCGTACCGTTCCAGGAGAAGGGGTCTTTGGGGAAATGGAAGGCGACACCGGGAGTCCCTGTCAGCCCTAGGCTTGCCTCGTGTACTAACGTTAGATGGGGTGCCAGGGATTGGGCCCGGGGGTGGCGGCTTTCTCTGACTCACGGCATCCTATTCTCTGCAAAGGCGATGGCCCAAGTGTACCTGGTGCCTGTTAACGAAATTACAGGGTTTATCCTGTAGTATTTGGTCAAAGTTTGGTGACCCGCAACTCAGGATTTGCCCCTCTGCTAGGCGGGGGGTGGGTGGGTGTGTGTGTGTGTGTGTGTGTGTGTGTGTGTGTGTGTGTGTGTGTCTGAGAGAGAGAGAGAGAGAGAGAGAGAGAGAGAGAGAGAGAGAGAGGTCTTTCAGCATAAGCAGAGGTCACCTTTCCTAGTCTGGAGGACCTGGGAGGGGATGCTCAGGCATTTAAGCTTTTTTTATTTCTTTTCAGCTATTTTTTGATGTGCATTCGTTTTTTCAACGTTTTCTTTTTTCACTCATTGTGATTTCATTGCTTTAACCACCTTCCATCTCGTATTTGTGTTTCCAGCCTAGGCCATCGCTGACCTTTATGTACCTGCCTGCTTGGTATCGCCAACTCCCAAATGCCATTATTTTTTTCATCTCAGAGTCATCCTTAACTGCTCTCTCTCTCTCTCTCTCTCTCTCTCTCTCTCTCTCTCTTTCTCTCTCTCTTTCTTCCCAGTCCTAAGGGTTGAACCCAGGGTCTGCATACTGAGCTACATCCACAGCCTTTTTTTTTTTTTTTTTTTCGTTTTTGAGACAGGCTCTCATAAGTTACTAGTTTACTCAGTTTGGGCTTGAACTTGAGATTCTCAGCTTTTTACAGTGCTGCATTACAGGTGTGTGCCACTATGTCTGGCCTCTCTCACTCCACATCCAGTGGTCAGTCCTCCGGGCCAAGTCACCACCATCTCTTGCCTGAATTATTGAAATGTATTTCCCTCTGTTCTTACTTCTGTCCTGGCCCCCTAGTCACAGCATAGCAGCACACCAATCTTTCTGAACCACAGGTCATCAGATCGTACTTCTTCCTTATGTACAAAACTCTACAGTGGATTCTCGTCTCAGTGATACTAATAAGCAAACTATAGTGGACTGTAGAACTTTATATGATTTGATCTATAGTGACTTTGCCAGTCTTAATTGCTGCTGCCGTCCCCTATCACTGTCAGATAGGCTCTGGTCTCTGGGCCTTTGCACTTCCTGTTTAATAGCCATGTGACTTTCTTTCCCACTTTCAGTTCTTTACAGGGGGTTACCTTGCAAGTGAGTTTTTCCTCACTTCCCGACTTGCTTTGTTGCTTTAGTTGTTCCTAGCACTTATATTTACTCATGTATTTTGTGTGTTGTATGTCTCCCCCAGAACGTGAGTGGAAGTATGTTTATTGTTTTATTCTATGAAATATGCCTGGCACCTGGGTCTGGCAAAAGTAGGTGCTCAATAAATATGAGTGAGTGTTCTTGGCACTGTCATAGGTGTGGGAATGTGGTTGTGAATGCAACAGACCTGCCTGCATAGAGTGATGTTCCTATGGAGTACAGCACATCTGTGAACACACACAAGCATTAAGTGTGCTGTGAGGCCTGTATTTAAAAAGAAGATAGGTATATTTGAACAGAGATCTGACTGAAATGGGAGAGCAAGTCATAGCAATATTTGAGAGAATTCCTGGCAGGTGGAACAGCAAGGGCAAAGACCTTGAGATGGGAGCAGTTGGAGAGTCACTGAGTTTGAGTACCTGAACCTACTTCTTAATGGACTTAGTGGAGCTAGAAAACAAGGTAGAGGTGAAGACAGATGTGCCCAGGAACGGTCAGAGCAAAGATCTGGCGGTGAGAGGGCACAAGATCTGTTCAGAGAATCAGTCACTTTAATTCAAAAACGTATTTGGTACCTACTCTGTGCTAAATTTAGTGGCTGAGGATTCATATTTGAGAATTCCATAGGATCTTACCCTACCGAGATTTGTCATTTAGGCAGGGAAACATCTCTGGGAAGAAATTACTCATTTAATGACAGGATAGAAGGCTCAGAATAGTAGGGGAGTGCATGCCACAGTGGAAACCCCCCATTGACAGAGTGAGTTTGGAAATGTGTTAGCAGAGTGTGCACTTGGCATGTACAGGTCTGAGAGAGAAACATGGCATGAGTCATCTCAAGGAAAAGAAAATTGCTAGGGTGTAGTTGGAGAAAGACAATAAGCCATGGGGATGATATGGGTGACAGTGTCTAGTCTGTGGCGTGTACCTAGAGTAGTTGGGTGAGAGCATATCACTTCTTCCTGCAGGGGACGGGGTGTCCTTGAACGGCTGAGGAAGAGGAATGTCATAGAAAGTCTCTGGCTATGGGGAGGATGGGTTGGAGGAACATGAAGGCTTAGACTGTTGAGGTGACTGGGAGAAAAGCCCAGGGTCAGAACAAGGGTAAGGAGTAAAGCTGTGATTCTGCAGAAGGTTTCTGAGGTAGACCTGGAGATTGGCTGGCTGTTCAGAGTTGGGAGGGGAGCCAGGGTGACGCTGAGGTGATTTCTGTTTGAGTTGGCTGGTTTGGGGTGGTTTTAGGGAGTTGGGTATTTATTTTCCTCAAAAGAGACCAGGAACCCAGAAAGAGGAGATGGAGTTAGTTGTAACTTTCTTAATACCCTCAAATAGTAGCTAAATCCTCAACGCTTACTTGCTAACTGCCAGAATAACCTTTCTCAAATCTTGCCAAAAATGTCTAATGGCTCTTTATTTCTAAATTTCTGTGTTGGTCTATAAGATTCATCAAAGGTATAGCCGCACTGCCTTCCTTATTCATGTAGTGTCTATGGTATGTTAGATCTTGTTTGCTCAGGGTAGTAAGAGTGGTGCTGTGGACAAACCAGACAAGGTTCTCAGGTTCAGGGTGCTTATGTCTATCTGGAGACAGACAATAAATGAATAGACCCATGATACTAGATATTGACAGGTGCTTCTAAGGAGATAAAAGAGGAAAATGTGGCAGAGTGGGTAGTGGGACGGATTTAGCTAAGGTATTCAGAGAAGCTTCTTTAAAAAGATCTGTGAGCAGAGACCTGAAGGTAGTAGGGGCACAAGCCTTGTAGATAATAAGGTGAGTCTGTTCCTGCAGATGCAGAAGAAATGGTGAATGCAAACACTCCAAGGCAGCTATGTATTTAGCATATTTGAAGAAAAGAGGCCATGTGGCTTAAGCAGGCATTTTTGGGCAGAGTGGTAGCAGTGGGGTTGGGCAGTGCACAGATTATGGAGGCTTCATAGCACAAGGTAAGGACTTTGCATTTTGTCTGTGAGTGATAGGAGCTACTGAAGGGTTGAGCCCTTTCAAAGGCTTTTTTTTTTTTTTTTTTTTTTTTTTTTCACTGCTGTGCAGCGAAAAGATTGGGAAGGAGAAGGGGGACAAGGTAGGAACAGAATACCAGTCAGGAGGCTGTTGCATCACCCAAGTGTGATATATGTGTGTGCTTTAGAGCAGGCTGGTAGTGGTGGAAGAGACAGAAATGCATTGCTCACGTATATATCTTAAGAATAAATGTAGTGTATATATGAATTGATAATATAATGAAATAGGAAAGATAAAAAGAGGTCAAGGAGCATGCCTGAACACCTGATGTGTGTAATGGTAGCATTAACTTAAATGAAGAAAGAAAAAAGCTGGTTTGAATACCAGAGGGCTGCCATGAGGATGACATTAGATGGTACAAATAAAGCCAGTAGCAGACACTTACAGCCAGAGCTCAAGAAATGATGGCTGTTGTGTTATTCCCATGGTCATTGACAGGAATTCTTTCTACTGTCAGGCAAGTAGAAAAATGGAGTAGAAAGGAACTAGTTTAGATGAGGGGAAGTTTTTGTAGCATGAATATTGAGACCTACCTAGTGGGTCTGTGAAGTCCGTTTTCTGTTATATAATTATAATGGTATACCTGAGGTTGGGTACTTTACAAAGAAAGAGTTTAGCAGTGGATGCTGAAAGTTCAAGATCAGATGGCCCCATCAGTTCTACCCCTGGTGGTCTCATTAATGTAACTTTGTATATGGCGTCATGGTAGACACTTGTGCAAGAAGGAAATCACATGGCAAAACAGGAAGCCACAAAGTAGGAGGGCATCCCAGTAGGCCTACCTCTTAAAGGTCCTACCTCCTTTTAACATCTCCAACCAGGAGCCAATCTTCTAACACAATAACTTTGGGGAAACATACAACATATCCAAACCATAGTGGTTGATAAGATGTGAATTGTTAGTAATAATAGTAACTGATGTTTATTGAGTGATTACTTTGAGCATGTGAGGAAAGTACAGTTATTTTCCATTTTACAGATGAGGCCAAAGAAATAATTACCTTGCCCAGTGTCACCCTCCTGGAGTAAAGGAGCTGTCTAGAGCTCAGAGGTATAGTGGAAGATTGGGTGGGTGTTTGTGTTTGGGAAAAATGGCATGAGCAAGGGCACAGGGCAGGACATGTATGGTCAGGGTCAGAGTAAATCAGGAACACTGTCAAAAACAGTATTTCATGCGAATCTCGAGTGAGAGCCAGTGGCTGCTTGTGAGTAGGAATATCATAAAGTGACATTGGAAAGGTTGTGGCTGCAGAGAACAGGACGTTGTAGAGTGGTGGGGGTGCCTAGAGAAGGGAGCGTTTGTTCTAACATCTCACTAGAACTTGGGCTGAAAGGAATAGAAACCTAGCCTTGTGTGATGGTGAAGGTTGAAGCAACAGTCTCAGGACATTGCATAAGTACCCCTTGCTGCCTAAATTTGTTCAGGTAATGAGAGTTTGCATATAAGTTTGGAGAATGAGAAATATGGCTTCTGCATCTATAGAGTTTGTTTTTGGAGTTTTTGTGAGGTGATAGTGGTGGTTTGGATAATGAGGAATACTTAGTTGCTCACAAAGTTTTTATCCACTTATTCTCTTGCTGTGTTAATATTATGTTTCTTGCTGTTTGCTATGGCTTGGATCTGGAGTGTTCCTTTAAAAGCCTCATGTATTTGGATGTAGTAGGAAAACTATGGAACTTTGTGTTATTGGCTGGAAGGGGCAAATACTTGGGATTTGATTTGGTGGGATTGTGTTAACTTGTTGAGATTGAGAGGTGCAGGGGTGTAGGGAGGTAAAAGGGGTAAGGGGTGGGGGGAGAGCTTTGAAGTGTGTGTGTTGTTGACCTGTGGACCAGAAAGTGAGGGAAGCGGGGCGGGAAGGAAGAAGAAACATTGTTATAGCTTCTTCCTGGAAGGCTCTGGCCTTGCCTAAGTCTCCAAGCCTCCTGCCTCACTTGGTTTAGGCCTAAGATGCTTTGAGGAGCTCTCCTATCTTTCATGTACTTCCACCATTGCTAGCGCCTAGAATGGATTATGTGAGGCCTTCTAAAACTGACTAAAATAAATCTTTCCTCCTTTAAGTTGTTGTTGGGTTTTTGCTTCAGCAACAAAAAAGTAACTAAGACACTGTTGCTTCCAAAAACTGTTAAAATTTAAGAGTTAACTAAATACATTTTTATGTTTTTATTCACTCATGTGACCACTATCTATATTGAAACACAGAATATTTTAACTACTCTGGCATGTTGGTCATTTGAGGCTACCACAACAAAATACATCAGTTGGGTGGCTTCCACATAGAAATTTATTTTCTCTCAGTTTTGGAGACTAGAAGTTTGAGCAAGGTTGGGTTCTGGTGAGGGATAGCTTTCTGGCTAGTAGCTGCTAATTGTGCCCACATGGCCTTTCTTTGATTATACGCACAAGGAGCGGCAGTTAGGGGAGTGTAGGCTCTCTGGCGTGTCTTCTTGTATCCTGAGGACCCTACTTCCATCTAAACCTGATCTAAACCTCATTACCTCCCAAAGGCCCCCTCTCATTGGGGGTTTGGCCTTCAAATGAATTTTGAGGGTACATAATTCAGTCCATAGTACCTAGAAAGTTCTCTTATGCTCCCTCCCAGTCAATATTCTGCCACTCTCCTAAGGATGACCAGCCTTCTGATTTCTGCTACCATGGGTTAAATTTTCTTTTTAAGATCCATATATATGGAATCATACAATGTGTATTTCCCCTGTTTTTCCTTTCTGATATATGGCTTCTTTAGTTCATCATTATACCTGAAATTTACCTGTTGTTTCATGGAATTGTAGGTTGATGTTTTCTTTTACTGTATGGCATATCAGGATACTCATAACTCACCATAAAAATTCCAAATGGGTAATTCTGTATCAGTAGTGGTTTTAAAATTATAGTGAGAGGAAAGAAGCTAGATTTTTGTTAGAGCATGGTAAGAATGCTTTTCTTTTAATTAAAAAAGAAAAAAACTTGTCCAGGTATTTCTAGTGTCTCAAATCTTGATGTCATGGCCTGTAGGGCAAGAAACTTTCCTTGGCTTATAGCATTGTTTCTAAACCTGGAATCTATTTATATTTTAGGTCAAATAACTTGGTTGAAGGCAGTGCTGTGTGTCGTATGGTGTTTTAGCAGAATTCCTAGCCTCTTCTAAATGCCAGTAGTGTGTCTTCTGACCCCAAGTTGTGACAACGAACAATTTCTCCAGATGCTGACAGACACTCCTGATGTGTCTATGGGTGGCAGTGTCATTTCCGGTTGAGATCCCTTGGTGTGGAGAGATGATCCTGGGGCAGAGGCAAAGCCCTTTAGGTAAACAGTGTCATTCCTAAGGTTTTATATGTAGATAATTTCTGCCCTTATTTAAATGGGGTGTTTTCTTCCCAGGAAGCATAAGGTGATTTAAATACTGCTTAAAAATACCTCTTATTTGTAGATTCTTCGTGGTAGGCAGACCCTTAGAAGTCACCTGAGATGGCCCTTCCCAAAGAAAGTCCAGTTCCAGGGCCAGTGTGCCGATGATGGGTGGAGACAAGCTCGAGTACATAGCTCTTCCTTTCAACGTGGGTTTTCTAAAACTGACCTTGGCGGTGGGGAGTTTGCCAGAAAGTTCCTTTTGTGGATAATTTAGGTTTCTCTATGTTACCAAATTGGTTTGTTTTGTTTTGTTTTGTTTGAGACAGTCTTCTCTCTGTATTCTAGGTTGATCCTGAACTTAATGTGTAGCCCAGGCTAGCCTCAAACTCATGGCAGTCTTCCTGCCTCAACTTTCCAGTTATAGGTATATGCCCCCAGGCCCAGTGTTTGTGGTGCTGGGAAATGGAATCCAGAGCTTTGTGCTTGCTAAGCAAGCTCTTTAACCACTGAGCTATGACTCCAGTCCATGTTACTTTTCTTTGCTCACTGAAGATGAATATTTTATTATGTCAGGAAAGCTGGCACTACACATTTTTTACTGTAAACACTGAGTTATCTAGGACAATACTGTTACTAAATCACCTAAGCCATTTCTTTCTTTTGTGTCTAGGTTAGTTTATTTCAGTTTTTTTTTCTAGAAGTCTGTCTTCTGAATAATGATCAAGTCTTTCTTTTATTTGATCTTATAGGACTATAATTACCCAACAACTCTTAAAATATTCTTTTCCTTCTCTTCTAGTGGTATTTGAAACAATGGTATCTCTTAAGATGTAATTTCCTTTTTGCTTGTTGTTGCAGTTAGCATTTGATGAATACAGTAAAAAGTGGGCTGATACTACCATCTAACCATTGTTTATGTAACCCAAACTGGAGAGGAGAACAGAACTGTACAGATTGAGCCTCTCTAATTCAAAATCCAAAACTTTCAGAATCATATTTCTGAGTCGCAAGATGACACCATAAGTGGCAAATCCTACAGCAGGAAACTTTGTTTAATGCCCAGAATTATTAAAATGTTATGAAAGATTGAGATGAGTATGTTGGTGCATACCTGTAATTCCAACTACCAGTGAGGCAAAAGCAATAAGATGAGAGATTTGGAAGCCCGACTGTGAAACTTAGTAATACCCAGTCTCAAAAAGGGGTGTGGGGCTGGTGTTTGTCTCAGTGGTAGACTGCTCCTGGGTTCTATCTTGAGAGATAGAGAATTTTTAATGTATAATTACCTTCAGACTCAGTATGAAGTGTATATGAAACACACGCAAATTTTATGTTTAGATTTGGGTCCCAGCACTTTGGAAAAGGGGCAGACACTTAGGCTTTTAATACCTCACGTTAGATTCTTCTCATTAATCTTTGGTCTTAAATATTGAATACTGTTGTGTTTTAATATTATTGTGCTGATTAATGAGAGTGTTTAAGGGTAAGATTTCTGCTTGAGGTTTAAGTGTCTTAATTTCTTTTTAATCTCCTTCATTTTGGAAATTTGGATTTATATTAAAAACCATACTTGGTAGTGGGTGATGTACATTAAAAATTGTAACTTTTCCAGAAGTTCTTAATGATATAAAATTGTGACTCAGTTATAATTTAGTATCAAATATTTACTAGAAGAGTTCTTGAAGCAGAATGTTTATAGTTAAGTGATAAACTGTTGCCAAATTGGAAACTTCGGAATAAAAGCCAAAGTAAGATATTACAATCATACCAATCACCAGAGCTTATAGGACAGTTTAGGAATTAAGAAGATTTTGAAGTAGAGTATCTTTGCCTTTTTTATAGGTGAGGAAATTGAGATTTGGATTTTATTTTGGGATAAAATGAGCCACTTTTTGCTTGTAAGTGAAAAAAGCTGGATTCAAGCCAGATATTTGGGTTCAAAATCCAGGGGTTTTTTTTCTTTTCTTTTCTTTTCTTTTCTTTCTTTCTTTCTTTCTTTTTTTTTTTGAGACAGGGTCTTGCTCTGTAGCCCAGTCTCGTACTGAACTCCTGAACTCACTATGTAGCCCTGGTTGGCCTTGGACTCAAAGTAATCCTCCTGCCTCATCTTCCAAAGTGCTGGGAATATAGGCATGCACTACCGTGCCTGTCTTTGTGTGGTGCTGGGGAATTGAACTCAGAACTTTGTACTTCCTAGGCAAGTGCTTTAATCGCTATACATCCCTCCAGCCCCTCAGTCTCCAGTATTCTGTTTAAAATCATTTTTAATTATTTTACTATCTTAAAATTTAAATGTAATTTAGAGAAGGAAGAACATTGTAGATTTGGAAGAACAGTACATAAATACCAACATTGCTTTTTTACCTATGACATATAATCACTTCCTTTGGCAACATCCAAAAAATACAGCAGAGCTGTTAATGACAGGATCTTTGTAGTTGAAAGAGCTATTTGGGTATATAGTAAAATTAGAGTTCCTCAGTGACTGGCAGTAAGTATTGTTACATTGTATGGTTACTTCTTGATATATGATAGATAGTGTTGCAAAAACCCCTTTTAAATTGAGAATATCATAAATTGAGAATGCATTACTTGATCATTTTGCCACACACAGCACTGTAGCATCTCTGTTGTTTCTTCTTGTGATTGTGTGGCTAACTGGGAATTTTGGCTCAGTGCATCTGCTGAGTACCTTGAGAAACCTGGGAACAGATCACAGTTCAAAGTGTGATTTCTACTTGTTGTATACTGATTTTTATACCTACGTAATATCAAAAAATTGTCTAACCATCTTAAGTGGGAGACCCTCTGTACTGATATTCTTCAGGGAAAGTAGTTGGTATCATCTCTCTGTGAAAGTCACTGGATTGAGGTTCCTTTAGCATGGGAGAAAAGACAGAGTTGCCTTTGTGTTCATTCTTTTTTCTTTCTCAGCTCTGTTTCTTGGGTAACTGAGCTGTTTGGTTTGTGGGTGATAAGGAAAAGGAAACATTAATGTGGGTTTGCTTCATTGTGCCTGGAAAGGTTAGTGAGTTCCCTCCAGCATCTTGTGTAGTGGGTCATAAGAATGTACACAGGACAGATTTTCATCAGATACAAGTATTTTTCTTCTCTTAATATAGTCTTCAAATAAACAGTTTGGAAAGGGAAGGGGAAGGGCAGCAGGCCTATTGTGTTACTTGATCTTTGTAATCGTGTTTTTATTAGTAGAGTAGGGCTTTTAGTGGGTAGTTTCGTAGAGCATATAGCTAGTATATTGGTTAGAGTTCTGGAAGAAAATTAATACAAATTATGTATTTAAGGGAATTTATTAGTGCTACTTACAAGTCCAAAAATGAGTCCAAAATGGGCACGTGCGAGAACTAGAGGATCCTGTGGTTGCTCAGACATGAGATAGAGGAGCATTAGTCCAAGACTGCAGGAAAGTCGGTGTGAGTGTGTGCACTGACTGAAGGCCAAAGGTAGGAGCAGAGACCTGAAGACAGCAGCACATCAGTGGTAGGGATTAGAGACGCGAAGACAGGAGCAAGTCAGTGGCTAGTGTTGACGGTGACGATCAGACCTCTGCAAGAGAAGACACTAACAATCTTCTTTTTTATTTGGTTCAAGCTGCCAGTCCAGGGGCTAGGCCACCCACACCCAGGATGGACATTCTTCCCTCATTTGCTGGCCCACAAGTCAGTCACACTCACTGAAAGCTCTGCCCTAGGTATTTCCTAATCCCATCAAGTTGACATAATCCCTCCAGTGGTCACAGCTAGTAAGCACTGAGCCGGGATTTGTCATCTCAGCTCAGATACTCTACCAGGGGTTGGCAGATTATGGTCCATGATCCAAAAATCTGAGATGGGTTTTTATATCTTTAAATCATTGCAAAGAAATGAGAAGGATAGTATATTTATGACACATGAAAATCATATGAAATTCAAATTTTACTGTCCATGATTAAAGTTTTATTGAAGCACAGATATGCTTACTTGTTTACATGTGACATATGGCTGCTTTGAAGCTGGAGTGGCAGAATCAAATAGTTGTGACAGACACTGGCTCATACAGGCCTAGTATATTCATTGTCTGTCCCTTTGTAGAAAATATTTGCTGACCCTTGTCCGAGGAAACTGTACCTTGCCAAAGGCTTGGCAGATTGGTCTAGGATAGGTGCTCTGTTGCCCTTCATATTTCCTTTTGAGCCTGCCAGCTTTGACTTTTTGTTCTTCTGGAGTATGTATATTCTGGAAGTAACAGGCATGACACAAGAGAGCTAGCAATAGCTGTCTCTGGGATGACCGTTGATCTTTAAAGAACTCAGTGTTTCACGGCTTGGAAGTCCACAAGCCCTCGATTAAAGAAAAGAGGTATTTGTGTTAGCTTTATATCACTGCGACAAAATGCCTGAGTATAAATTGGCTTAAAGGAAGAAGATTTATTGTGGCTCAAGGTTTTAGTTCATGACCACTTGGTTTCTTTTTTCCTGAGCCTATAGTGCTCAGCAGAAAATATATTATGGAACATAAGTGCTCACCTCATATTGGCCTGAAGCTGAGAGAAGACAAAAAGAGGAGAGAAAGATAGTGGGGTGGAAGAGGCCAGGGACAAAATGTACCCCTGAAAGGTATGTGCCCAGTGGTCTTCCTCCAACTAGGCTCTACCTTCTAAAATTTACTACTTCCCAGTAATAGCCCATTAAGCTGTGACTCTGTCAGTAGGTTAAGGTGTTGATAAGATTAGAACCCTCATGATTCAGACACCTTCTAAATACCCCCACCTCTGCATATCGCTACATTGGGGACTGTGTTTTAAATGCATGAGCTTTTGGAGGATGTTTACAATTGTGATTCAGACCATAACAATACTGTCTATAGGTGGCTGTTGCTTTTAAGGTAAAAGGAGCTAATGAATTAATACATAGGACCAGAAGATGTATAGACATTTTAATATAATCATAACAAAAGAGACTGTGATTTGCGCCACCTGCGAAATCCACTTTTTGAGAATACTGACTTAAAAAGGATTAGAAATGTTTAGCAGTTTGAATACTGAAGTATGTATTCTTTGTTGATGAAATATTTAATGTGATTATATTGAGAATGTGGAAATGTCCATGTTTTTGATAATTAAGGCTTAAATGTTAATAGCAGGTGAACTGAAATTATTTGGTATGCTTTAGCTCTGCCTTTATATATTCATTTCACTTTATATGCAGTTTAGAGATTTTTATTCTTGCATTTAAGAATGTTGATATGGTCTTTGGACATCGAGTGTTAGGTGAATGCAGGTCACTATGAGGAAATAGAAGTCTGTTCAGCCCTTACTGTAATTCTGGATAGGTAGGTAGAATTAGAAAACTATGGACTTTGAATTGTTTTTTTTTTTTTCTTCTTCTTCTTCTTCTTTTTGAGGCAGGGTCTTTCTCTGTAGCCAAGGCTGGCCTGAGACTCATGGCAATCCTCTTTTCTGACCCTCCTGAGTGTTGGAATTACAGGCCTGTGCCACTATGTCTAGCTTATGTGGTGCTGGGGAATCAAACTCAGGTACTTAGTGCTTGCTGGAAAGCATTTTAATTGCTGAGCTTTTCCTCTAGCTCCTGGACTTTGACTTTTTTTTTCTTTAGTTAATTTTCCTAAATCCTCTAGGCGTGGTGAAGATACCCAGATTGTGGGAACTTCCCACTAAAAGCATTCCTCATTTTTGGCAAAGCATGGTACTCTACCACAGCTTTTGCAAAACAGTAGGTCATTGTCCTTTGTCTTGGGAGGACTTTTTAAATGAACTATGGTGCATGATCAGAAAAGCACATAAATCATAGGACTCTCGATTGATACTTTTTCTCAAAATGAACACACTGTTAACTAGCACTCAGATAAATAAACAGAACCAAAAACCCAGAAAATTGCCAGCCCCTTAAAAGCCCCCTTCTTGCCCTTCTCTTTCTTTACCTTGCCAATAGTAAGTTTGCCTCCTAACAGCAGTGATAGGTCGGCTCTCCAAAAAGGCTTTTTTTCAGCTCCTTGGGTAGTTGAAGAGACTCAATAGGACCTTCTGTCAAGACACAAGGAGAATAATTTGTTGCTCAAAGCTCTGGTACTCTATGATCCTCTCTGAAGCACCTTTTATTGCCAAAGGTCTCCTGATCATGCACAGAGACTTAGGGGTTGCTGACATAAAGGAGACCTGGTGCTGTTTATCTGTTCTTGATAACTTCCCATTGAGCCTCAGTTTTGTTTTATTGGCTCTTGTATGTCTTGCTTCTGTAAGTTCTCAGCTCCTCCTGGCTGCCTCCTCTGTAGCTCCCCAAATGTGCAGTTTTTTTCAGCACAAAGCTTTGATTTGGAATTACTCTCTCACCCCCTCAGGTTCTTTTAATTCTTTATATTGAACAAAACTAATGAGGTTATTTTTATGATCAGTTTTCAGTATCTTTGGTCAAAATTGATTTAGTGGCTTACCTTTATATTCTGTGGCTACATTAATGTTTTGAGGATAGGATAGAAATTCTTAAATTTATAAAATCAACCATTAATTTAAAAATTTAATGAAATTGGATATTGACGATATCAGAGCATAGATTTGGAAGCTTTAATAGCATTTATAAAATTAATTTCTGCTGGTCTAGCTGTAATGTATGGCACATCTAATTTTTCCCCCAGATGTGTTATTATATGTCTCTCTCTTTTATCCCAGGCACACATGAGACAAGCTTTTTTTTAAAAAAAAAAAAATTCTTGTCTTAGTATTATATAGAAAATTCTTTTCATGTGTACCTCCTCTTTTGGTTTGGAATTCTATTCACCTGAAAATTTGGCACTATTTCTTCTAAAATAATACTGTTCTTTTCTTCTAGAGAGGAAGCACTAGTTTGGAGCAAATGTGATCTGAATTCATGCCACTTACTCTGTCCCTGCCTTATGCTTTGCAACCTCAGAAATGTTAAGTATCAGTTGGAAATTAGAAGGGAATGTTTTTTGCTCAGGTCTCTGGCAGTTGGTGCTCATTTGTTTGGGAAGGGCAGGAAGCCCTCAAGGACAGATTCCCAACAAATAGAAGAGTAAAATGTCTTTAACTAATGGAACCAGTGAGTACCTGCTATGTAAAGGCCCTGTTCCAGGAGCTTGAGTGGATGTCAGTTATCAAAACAGTCTTTTGCAGCATAGATTCTAGCAGAGGTGACAGATGGGAGGGCTGGGTGTAAGTCAGCTGCACTTACTTTTAAATAATGTGTTCTAGTTTGGCCTCAAAGATGAGGTGACAGTTGCTCTGAAACAGAAGAGAATTAGCCATAAGCAAAACTGCAGGAAGGCCATTCCAAAACTGCAAACTGAGTGCAAAGGCTTTAAGCCAGAGCATGCCTGATCCATTAGGCACCAGCAAGGATGCTTGAAGGTGGCTGGCGCCCAGGAAGGAGTGAGAATGTGGTGGGGATGAGTCTGTAGGAAGGGAAGGCGGGGCCCATCTGGAAAGACTTACCTGTTCCCAAGGCTTATGCAGAGGAGGGTGTGACCTGACTGACTTTAATCACTGGTTGTGGGGTTGGAAACAGAATGTAGGAGTGCTAAAGAAAACCTTCCCAGTTCTGCCATCTCTAGTCTTCCACAGGTTAAACATGACCAGTCATATCCTGATTAAACTTGGTTCAAAAAAATTATAATGATTTTTTCTGGAAACTTTTAAGACTTATGGTATGTATTTTTTTTTTTTTTTTGTTAAAGACTCAAGCCAGCTTGGAACTTCATAAAGAATACCAGTGTTTTCATGTTTACTCTAGCTGAGCTGTTTTTGTTTTAACCTTGTGCCCTTGCCTTTAATGTCCTTTAATGCTCATTTTTAAAAGCCCTTATCTTCCTGCTGTGGATTTATGACAATAATGGTACTTTTTTAACATTAACTTGAGCTTCATAGCTGAGATATAATTATATATAACATTAACATTATAACTATATTGCTAGACCAGTGGGATTTCACATGTGTAGTAGAAATCATTCGTTTAAAACCAAGGAGAAAGAAAATAAGCCACAAGAATTACTGTGTAAAGGATTTTTTTATAAAATAATTTTGTTTGGAATGTTTTAGTATAATTTTTTTTAATTGTGCTAATTATCTTCTATTGATTTCAGTTGTGGTCAAAGTTAAAAGCATTGTTTTAAGAATCTTAGACAAGGATGGTGCAGCGTATACAAGATTAATAATGTGTAGTACTTTTTAAATAGAGACACTTTTCTTGGGGGTTTTCTTGACCAATTTTTAGAGAAACAGGTAGTCTTGCTAATAATATTCATGATCTAAAAGCTAGCTTCTTATATTAGTATAGTTAGTAGTAGTAGTGACGTTTCTAAAAGTATAATAGTAATTAAAGTCTGATGTCCTAAATGTCATGCACAGCAAGCAGAACCTGCTTTTAGTAACCTTGTAAGATAAACAGTATGTCAGTGGGGACCTGGTTGTAATACAAAAAGAGTATTTTAGCCAATCTTGCTGGCACATGCCTATAAGAGGTCCTAGTTGCTTAGGCTGGGGCAGGAAGATTGCCAAGTTCCAGGCCAGCCTGTGCAATTTAGGAAGACCCTGTCTTTAAACCAAAGGCACTTGCTGAGCATGAGCATGGTTTACTACCAGAAATAGTGAGAACAGAGTTGTGCTAGAATAATTCGGAAGTGTGTTTAGTTAGAAGACCTCTGTTCTTTAGCCAATTTGCAGCATAGCGTAGTGCTGCTGGACTTCTGTTTCCTCAGCAGCCTTGTAGAATCATCAAGTGGATAATGTGAGATAAGGCCCTGCTTAGAACTCTTCCAGTGGTGTCGATTTTCCTGACAAGTAAAGGAATAGGGGATGCAGGGTGACTGTTCTGTAAGTCTCCCAGGGGTTGTCACAATCACTTCTACTTCGTGTCTGCTTCAGGTCTCTGGAAGGAAGCAGGAATTTTGGTCCCTAGCGTAATATCTTTGCATTTGTTCTGCTGGCAGAAATCAATCTCGGATCTGTCAATATGCACAGAAAAGATCTGTTTCTTCACAGTCTGACTCATTTTCTCTGTCAGGCCTGTTGTTGGGTTATGTTCAGGAACAAATCCTACTTGTTGATGAGCTGTCTTCCTGTCTGTTTACAAAAAGTCCCAGTATTCTGTTAAGCATGTAGCAGATTCAGGCAGTGTTTGAGCCTGTCTCCCTTGACTTAGGTCTTTTGTTTATTCTTCTCCATTCAGGATCTGCATCTCCAATGGATACTGAGGGATTTGGTGAGCTGCTTCAGCAAGCAGAACAGCTTGCTGCTGAGACAGAGGGCATCTCCGAGCTTCCCCATGTGGAACGGAACTTACAGGAGATCCAGCAGGCAGGCGAGCGCCTGCGTTCCCGTACCCTGACACGCACGTCCCAGGAGACAGCAGATGTCAAGGCGTGAGTACTGGTGGGGTAGCAGCCTCTCTGCTGGGTGGTTCGGGGGCAGGATTGGTTTCTTCTTTCCTGCCTTGAATTTGGATGCAGTCTGTGAATGACAGTCAGAAGCCAGATTCTCAAGGACTTGGAGAAGTCTTGTGAACAGGTCGGCAGCCGGGCTTTATCTACTTGCCTCTCCAGTTTTCCAGCCTGTCTGCTTGACCAAGCTGTGAGTCCATATTATGGCAGAGATGATCAGGTTGGGAGGGGGCAGGAGAGCTCTGTCATTCAGAAACTGGTCACGGTCATTCCTGCTTGGGTTTGCCAGGGTGGGGTTATAAATGGCCCCCATAAATATGTCAGTGGATATGGGCCTTACTGATAAATGGCACCTTCCAAGCCCCCAAGCATTCAGCAGTGAGCAGTTCTTAAGGAAGGAAATTGCGAAGTGGCTAGTGATGAGAAGCCATCCAAGTGAAGAGGTGGGCCTGCCTGTTTATTGTCTGTGACCCCAGAGGCTGCCTCTGAAAGTCTGTGAAATGTCGTACCTCCTTGCTGATTGTCGAACATCAGCAAGGGTGAGCCAAGAGAGTGTACCTTGGGGAAAATGTTGGCCAACTATCCAGCTGCTGCAAGATTGAGTCCACAAATACATGGTTTTGTTGTTTTTGTTGTTTTGGTTTTTTTGACAGAGTCTTGCCCTGTAGTCCAGGCTTGTCCTGAACTTACTGTGTAGCCCAGGCTGGCCTTAAAACTCAGGGCAGTCCTCCTGCCTCAGCTTCCTTAGTCCTGGGATTACAGGTGTGTGTCCCTGTGCCAGGTTGAAAGATGGGTTTATAGTGTTCACTAGGTCAGTCCTATGCCATATCTGGGGCTACAGCCATGAATTAGACATGGTCCTTGCCCTTAAGAATTTTATAATTTGTGGGGTGAAGCAGAAAGAACCATGCTGATTTTTACAAGAAATGTCATTTACTGGTTACTCAGTATGTGTCAGATCTTTGGTTTGATTTAAGATTTTTGCTTAGTCCTCGCAGCCAGTTGTGATCCCTTTACTACCAAGATGCAGAAAGACTCAGAAAGGGCAGGTAACTTACCTCAAACAGCTGGTGAGTGGTGAGCCAGGATGGAAGCTCAATGAGGCTGACGTTAGAGCATGTGTCCCTGTACCCTTACTAAAAGGCCATGGGAGGATGAAGAGGAACTGCTCCTGTACCTTGTGGAGGCTGCCTAAAGAGACACCTATGCAGGAGAAAGGGGAAATAGTCCGTCATCTTTTTCCTTGAACTAGAGAGAGTGCTGGTGTTAATGTGGGGACATTGTTTTATGTTTTAGAGTGAGTATGAGGCTTGTATTCTCTCTTTTGCGGTTAAACCTGAAAGCTTAGTATTTTGGCAGCTCTTTGAGGTTAGTGAGGATGTTGTGGAAATTCTTTTGTAGGCTTCCCCAGAGTGTAACTTTTTAATTAAAAACTTTATTTATTGTGATAACTGGGGATAGAACCCAGGCCTTTGTGTACACTGGGCAAGCACTCTACCATGACCTACATAAGATCTTCAGCCCTTTTTTGTATTATTTTTTGAGACATGTTCTGGATAAGTTATCTAGGCTGCCGTTGAACTTACAATCAACTTATAATCTTTCTGCCTTAGCCTCCCTAGTAGGCTAGCCTATGTTTAGTCCAAAGATATCTAATCTGCAGCCTGCTGTTTGTGTCCCTTTATTTTGATGTTAAGATGAAAATATTTAAAATGGAATTTTAGTACTTTTATATATATACATATATATATATTAACTGTATTATATATTTTGTATGTGACACAAAATCATCCCTCTTCACTCAAAAAATAAGGGCCAGAAAACCTCTAACCAAATAAAAATGGCAGGCTGCCTATTGGACAATTCTGATTTCAACATTTCTGCTACTTGCGCTCCCCGCAGGCTCCTTACTACAACGTCTGGCTGCCTGCAGCTACACCCAGTCTTGAGCTTGCAGACTGTGTGCTGTGTGAAAGGATGCTGCTAGAGTGAATGGCCTGTGATGCCAGCTGAGTTGCTATAGTTATAATTTAATTGCATCAGCTTTACATTACAGCCTATTAAAAGCAAAAGGGGAAAATGTTTTCTGGTAACAATTATCAGTCAAGTTCTCTTTCTTGTAAATTTCCACTCTTTATCTCTTTCTACCTTAAACTCATTATTTCAAGGTGGAGAAAGCTGAAACACTGAAAGAATGGATTTAGGGTGGGGCAGATGCTTAAAAAGAAACCAAAGGGCTGATGACTGTATTTTTCCATTTTCTTGATAGACAAAGATAAAGAGTATGATGTGAATATTTTAGTACATACAGGATGAAGACAGGAGAGAGAACTGAGTTGGGAAATTTTTTTTGTAACATGAAATAATTTTGAAGGGAAATTCTATCTTTAATAAATTACATTTATAGATTTAAGAATTAAATTGTTTTGCGCTGAGTTCTTTTATTTGCTTAAATATGCAATGTTGTTTTTTTTTTTTTTTGCTTTAGGAAATAGATTTGATACATTTTTGTGTGTTGTGCTTGATTTTTTTAAAACTTAAATATTTTTTCACACGGAGTATTATGTCCGGGAACTAGTGTATTATGCATAGCATATTATGGTATAAACAAAGAATTTGTAGACTATTGCCTACTGCCTGTTAAAGGTTGATTGGGACATGGTCATGCTTATTTGCTTATGTATTGTCTGTGCTGCTTTTATGTAGTAATAGCATAGTTGAGCATTTCTGACATAGTTATATGACTTGCATATCCTGAAATATTTACTGTCTTATACTGAAAAAGTTTGCTGACCTGTGGTATAAATAGTAAAATGAATTGATGCTTATGTATATATTGCATACTTAGGATATAGAATACTGTCTGTGTCTGTGAAGCCATCCGTGAGTGGCCGTCATCAGTTGCATGGGTATGTCCCCTATATTCCCACCACAGATGGCTTGCTGGATTTTTCCATTAAAGCTCTAAAGCCAAGCAGTCTAGAGACATACAGAGAAAAAGCCAGCTCTGATTTTCGCTCCTTAACTTTGTCCTCTAAGGTAGTGTTACTGATTTACTTACTCTTCTAGTTTTCTCCACAATGATGCAAAATATATATAAACACTAATTTTGTCAGAGTTCTGTAGTAAATTATTACTTTATATCTGATAACAGTGCTAAGCTTTTTTTTAGGCCCTTATATTTGTCAGGCAGTGTGCCATGAACTTAATGCGCATTGCATAATTTTCTCTTGAACTAACCTTGTGAAGTAAGTGTTGCCTCCATTTTATAAATGAGGAAGGTTAGATAGCAAATTGGTAACCAGAATTCAATTTCAGCTTGGTTAGTAAGAATCCCTTTTGGCACTTGCCATATGGCATTTTACAGTTTCCAGAGGATTATCAAGTCTTTTTATCCTGACTGTTCTTCAAATCCTGAGATGTAGGAAAAGGAGGGCTTGTTCTCCATATTTAACTAGGAAAAGAAATTGAAGCTTGGAAAAATGGTGTTATCTATGTGATTTTCAGTGACTAAATTATTGGTGAACGGTGAACTAAGGCCCCCTGACATTTTTTATTTACCCTATGTGCGTTGAGAACAGCCCTTTTCCTCCTACTGTCTTGGAATTAGGGTTTTGATCCCAACTTCTGTGACTTTCTGCTCATTAAGGGCTGCCTAGATTTTAAGAATTGGGGCAGAGGAACCCTTAGATTTTTTTCATTCTAAGAAGCTAAAGTTTTCAGTGTAGCCTTTACTTGTTAACCCATCCCTACACTTCATTTCCTGCCTCCTTTATGAATCTTCCTTCCCTCTGTAGTCCCTACATTAAGATTTCTGCGTATGTAAAACATAAGCCATCTACACAGTTTCTGCAGGTACCGTTCACTTAGGTGACAATTGTCTTCTGATAATTCTAGTAGTTGACTTTTAAATCCAGAGGTTTTTGGCTCTGATCCACTTTCAAGTCATTTGGACACTGAGTGCATCCTCGTGTACCATAATTCTGAATGTTGAAATCTTGAAAGCCAAAATCCTGAAAACAAACTGCAGTTAATGTGGAGGAACTGCAGCTGGATAGCACTATGGGAAAGAATTAGGAAATAACTCTCAGAATTGACGTAGTGCTTTCATTTCTAGAGATCTATCTCAAAGACATACTGAAAAAAAAATTAAAATTTATCTTGTATGCAGAGATATTTATGGATAATGTACTGAATAGATAGATCGAAAGAGACAGAAAAATAGATTAGTTGTTGCCAGGATTTGAGGATGAGTGGATGGGAGGAAGTGACTATTGATGGATAGGTCTTCTTTTTGTGATGATGAAAATGTTCTAAAATTGATTTTTGTGATGATTATTAATCAAGTGTGATTATTAAAAAACCCACTGAATTGTAAACTTTAAATGATGAATTATATAATAGTATGTGAATTTTATCTTAATCTGTTTTAAAAAGCAAGTGATTATGTGTATATAGTGATAAAGAAGGAAAGTATTTTAAAAGTACCCAGTGTTTGATTGATTATGAATGGTAAGACATGGAAATGGCTGTCATTAAAGAATGCTGTTTTACTCATAGATCCCTAGAAATAATGAGGCATGACACATCACACAGCAGCTGGTGAGGAAGTACTGGTATTGATCAGGAGTAGTGCTGGTTAAAATCTTGAAAAATCTATCCTGAATATCATAATTCTGAATGTTGAAACCTTACGAGTCAAAATCGTGAAAACTGCAGTTCCTGTGGAAGAAAATAAGAAGGTTATAAAAAGGGTAGAAAGCCAAGTTCTGGAAAGGGGTTGGCCACACTGTACAGCAAGAGTGAACACTTGAGCTTCAAATGCATCATTTGTCTGCATTGGCATTATTTCCCTCTGATGAAATTGTAGGAGCTTTAAAATGAGTTAGAACTGCATTTGCCTGAAGAAGTCAGCAGTTATTGATTAATTTGAAAATAATTTAGGAGCATGATGCAATAGTTTGTGTGGTGGTATTGCTGTGCAGTCACCCATGTTGTTTCTGTCAAACTTGAGGTCTGCACATGAGTGCATAGGTTCCTTTTCATATACCCAAAACAACGTAGAAGCAGGGCACAGAGGATGGGAAGACAGACTAGGGAATGCTCATGTCAGTGTGTATCAGGTCATAGAAGAATTTCCAAAAGACCGGCACCACACAGAAAATGAACATGAACTAACTCTTTAAGAAATAATGTCCTAAAAGAAAAACTGCAGCTATATATTGTGATGCAAGACTTCAAAATATAATGATCAAGAAAACTGACCAGATGTTATGGACTATTTCCATGTAATTCCCCATAATCTGTCCCTGTGGCACATTTTTTTCATATATTGAGTTTTCTTTTTAGTTTTTTCTTTCAGTTTCCTCTTCTCTCACTACTTTAAATTGTCAGCTATGTTCTTTATAATTTACTGTGATACATATTTTGTCTTTACATCTTTTCCAGTATGGAAGTATATGTTGTATAAGGACTTTTAGAGAGTTCTTATTTGGTTCTTTCATTTTTCTGCAAATTTGACTTCAGGCTAACAACACTGACTTTGTGTATAAATGTTGTGCATATATGTAAAAGTATTAAAACTTTGTCAGTAAATGAAATGATGTCCTTCTTGTACATTTGCGTTTGTGATGGGTAAAAATTCTTGACCCCTTGCTCTCTGGGTAATTGTACATACAGTGACCTGACAGCAGATTTTTTTTATGGTGCTACAAGGATTCAAACCTAAGACTACATTGTGGTTTTTGATTAATTTTATTAAAAGACTTACATTGGGTGCCCACAGTTGCCAAGCAAGGGGAATTTGAGCCCAAGAACCTTTATTGTGATTTTTGCAGGAAGGTGAGGCAGCATCAACATGGTTTGGATTAGCTAGCTTGAGTAACGTCTGGAGAAGGGCTTTCTCTAGTTGTCTAACACCTAGCTTTAGGATTATTAGGACGAGGATAGTATTCTAGAGTGTGAAAACCCTGTGGGAATCTGTAGGGGAGGTAGTAGCATAGGGTTTTGGATTGACTGATGTGTATACAAAAGGTGCACTCGCTGCAGAATTGTTTTCTCTCCAGGAATATTTCTGGGAAGAGCAATCCCTTTAGTGTCAGCAGGACTCAAGAGGTTGTATCATCAGCTACAGAAAATAAAAAAGCATGACGTAAATAGAAAGGAAGCAGTCAACAAAAAGTTACCTATAGAAAATGAGAGGAGTAGGTGAAGATTGGGGCCTTTTAAAACAGATTTGACGTTGGAGTTATTTGATATAAAACAAAAATTTAAACTTTAAAACTTTCTAAAATTCGAAAAACGAATTTAGATGCATATTCTATTAGTGACATAACTCCATGGAGAAGAAGAGTACCAAGTAACATTTTAATCTATCTTCAATAATTATATTGCTGGTGGAGGACCGTTAGTGCTATTTAGAGGTGTTTGTGTATAGAGTGTAGGACAAAGGACATTAGTAAGTATGATGGAGAAACTTTCATCATAGGAAAAAGGAGGTATGTATACAGATAGAAAAACCTATGAGCTTAACCTGTAACCTTGTGCATGCACGCACGCGTGTGTGTGCTTGTGTATTTTAAAATAAGTACTGAACCCAGGGCCTTCACACTGAGCTATTTCCCCAGCCCTTTTCATTTTATTATTTTATTTTAGTCCTAGTGTTTGCCATCAGCTGGGGTCAGGGGAGGTTTGGAAGAAATGGAAAAACACTTTCAAGGATAAGATTTTCTTTTGGGGATGATAAAAATATTCTTAAATTGATGTGGTGATGGTTGTGTAACTCAGATTGTACTAACATCACTGAATTACACACTTTCAATGGTGAATTGTATGATACGTGAATTAATAGCTCAGTGAAGCTATTAGGAAAGCTAGAGGGAAGGCACTATACTAAATGCCTGTGCTCCATAGCTTCAACCAAGAGTAATCCAGATCATTTGGGGAAAAATGTGCATTGATGATTTTAAGGTGCTTCTTGGGATGGGATCCACTGTATTAGGCAGATAACTATTAACAGTTGTTAAAGGAGCGAGGCAAGAGTGTCTACCTATTATGGTACCTGGGAGAGGATACCCAGGGATGGCATTACAGTTGACCTAAATATTCTGTAGGGAGATGAATGTGTGGGTGAATATAATTGGAACAGTATTTATTAGAATAGGAATATGGGAAATCCTTTCTCGTCTCCATGTCAGGATTAAAAATCTTGGTTTATCCTCAAAGATGTTACAAAATGCTGTTAAATATCTAGCTTCCTTTAAGTTACTCAAAGTGAATATATATGTTATCACTAAGATATTTTGGTATTGTATAGTAATCCAAAAACAATAATCTTACTCCCCCAAGTTTCTTCCAAAGAGTGTTCTAGATATAGAATCTGTTCTTGTTTTAAAACTCATACATTGTTGTGTTGCCCAGATGAGTAGGAATAAAGCTGGCTTTGTCATTCTTATTTCTCTTCAAACACATTTACTGGTCAGAAACAGGCTTGTGTATTACAGGACTGTGCAGTAGAGGAAACCTGCCAATGTGCAGACATAATACTTAGCTTTTGAAAAGAAGCAGGGAGAACTGACCTTGAGTTCTGATTTGACTGCCTTTGGGCAAATCATTGACTGCACTGGACTATAGTTACCTCAACAAAATAAGTATGGACTAGGTTACCAGTGAAGCTTTTAAAATTTCGTGGCTCACTATCTGTCTCTTCAGAAGCTGTAAGTGTAAGACGTTGGTTAAGAGTTTGGGTTTTAAGGAGGCTGAGATGAGAGAATTGCTCAAGTTTGCAGCCGGCCTGGGCAACTTAGCAAGACCTTGTCTTAAAACAAAACAAAACAAAACCCCAGAAAACAAATCCAGGTACAGTAATCCTCAACACAGTGATTTGTTGAGGCAGAAGGATGCCATGTTCAAGCTGGGCAGATTGGCAGATGTCTCTCAAACAGTCTCTTAAAATGTAGCTCGGTGGTAGAGCATTTCCCTTGCATCACACATGGACCCACACCCACACACACATGATGTTCTAGAACTGGATGATCTCTCCTTGTCATTTCCTGGCCCCATAACTTTGGCCAAGTTGGTTAAGCTCTTTCCACTGTAAAACTGAGGTGAATAATTTACCTACCTCAAAGGATTCTTTAAGGTGTGAAGTGTTTGGAGCCACCTAACCTGTGGTGCTGTTATCATTTCACTGTAGATAAGGCTGTCTGTAATTCAGGAGTGATCAGAACTCATATCCCTCTTACTATCAAATGTTGTGTTGTGTCTGTTATTCCAGAAAGCAAATCTTTAGAGGCAGGTATAAAACACCCATATGAAAGTGTCTGCACAGTGGGAAGTTTTGAAAAAAAAAATACTCTGTAGTATTTTATGAAGCATATTAAATATTCTAATCCTGCTTTTTCCCTCATGCTTTTGCCTCTCCACTATGTTCCCATATAGGTCAGTTCTTCTTGGATCTCGGGGACTTGACATATCCCACATTTCCCAGCGACTGGAGAGTCTAAGTGCAGCGACCACATTTGAGCCTCTTGAGCCTGTGAAGGATACAGACATTCAGGTAAGGCTACCAGGTGTAGAGTGAATCCATAGCACGTAACCCAGGCCGAAGGGTTACCCCCCTCACTAATTGGTTAGGGATTCTATGTTTAAAAAAAAAAGATTCTACCTCAGCTTTAGAGGAAGAGTGGGGAACATTGGGTTATTTTCCCAGTGCTCTGTGTATTTAAGAAAGCAATTTCAACCTACACTCTTTGGATGATTCCAATTCTGAAACAGTTTTCTCTTCCTTGGGCTTAATCTAAGACACAGAAACTTTAGTTGTAAGTTTCTCTTTCTTTATTAGATTTCAAATAATTTTGCTGTTCATCTCTGACACTTCTAGATCATGCTTGTATCCATTGGCAAAGAGAGCTGGGGAAAACTTTACTATTTACTGAAACCTGTTCGGTGATTTTCAGGAAATATTTGGCTGCATTAGTGGCAGCAGGAAATGAAATGGTCTGATACTCTGGTGTCATGTAACCGTATGTGCCACCCGCAGTTGATATCTTTCTCAATCTAATTAGAAACTAATGTAAAACTGTTAAAGAAAAGACTTATATGCCACTTAATTTTGAGGAATTCAAGCACTGTATTTGTGTTAGGGTGAAAGGACAATGAAACAATATTTTTATTATTTCTTAAAAATAAGGTCTTGTTTTGAACTCTGGCTCAAATGATTCTCTTGCCTCAGCTTCTGGATTAGCTAGTATTGTAAATATGCACTACGGTGCCCCATTTGATTTACCTTTGAAATAAAAAGGCCTAAGGGCAAATTTTAATAGAAATGGGTAGTAATTGTGTTGATCTTTGGGCTCAGATAGTTACTATGCTACCCTACTACCTTCCCATGAACCATTTCATTTTAATTCATTGAGTAACATTACAGCTGTGTTTACTCTGATTTAGAAACCCATAGTTTGAGTTGTTGAGAGTTGAGTAACTGTAAATATTCATAATTTTTTCAGTTATTGTTATGATCCTAAGTCATATTGTCTGTTGACTTCTCTCTCTCTCTCTCTCTCTCTCTCTCTCTCTCTCTCTCTCTCTCTCTCTCTCATTTAAGCGGGCAAAAGTTTTATTAAGTAAAGTAAGAGAAAAGAAAAGCTGTTGGTGAAGAGCCAGTGGGGAACCTTATTGGGTATTCTGACTTTTCCTTCCTTCCTTCTTTCCTTCCTTTCTTTCATTCTTTTCTTTCCCTTTTTCTTTTTTTGAGACAGGGCCTTGCTGGTCCTGAACTCACTGATTTGTCCAGGCTGGCCTTGGATTCAGGACAGTCCACCAGCCTCAGCCTCCTGAATGCTGGGATTATAGGCTTGCACCACCACACTCAGCTTTATGTGGTGCTGGGGAATTGAACTCAGGGCCTTTTGCTTGCATGGTAAATGTTTTAATTGCTGTGCCATTCCTCCAGCCCTGACTTTTTTCTTTTAATATAAACTTTTTCTTTCTTTTTTTAGTCCAAGGCCTTCACCCTGGGCTATATCCTCACGTGTTCTTTATTTTTGATTTGAGACAAAGTCTCACTGCATTGCTAAATTGCCCAGATTGAGTCTGAATTTGTAATCCTCCTGCCTCAGCCTTCCAAGTACTAGATTATAAGCCTGTGCCACTGGGCCTGGCTTCTATGTAGTATTAAAATGACATGCACAGTTAAAAAAAATTTTCCCTCCTCTCCCCCATCCATACAATTGCTTTGTGCTCTGAAGCAAATAATTGTAACAGAGATGAGATGGGGTGAATGGGACAGAGATCAAATAATGTGAAAAATCAGTAAATATTTTGGGAGCAAACTTAATAGTATGGAAAGGAATGGCATTGGCTGAAAGGTCATTATTTGTTTGCTTGAGTATATCTAATGTTGAAAATACCAAAGAAGCTATTACTTTGAAAAACTAACTGCTTTTTAAAAAAATTTTTTAGCATTCCTAGAGTACCTGTTTGGAATATTCAGTAACATTTAATGATGCATTTTGTGCATTTCTAATGATGTGGTACTCTAGTTTTAACCTTGCAGTATTGGCAGGATTATAAATACATTGAGTCATAATGATCATCTCTTCTAACCTTTTGCTTAATGCAAGAACACCTTCTTTCAGTACCCCCAACAATACATGTGCTCACATCAAAGTGAATTTCTTATTTTGAAACGAGCTTGGCTATGAGTTTTGGTCCTGTATGGGAAATCTTTGAACTTTGGGATGAAAGATATTTTCATTTCAGAATTTCACCTCTTTTAGAATAGTTTCAAAAATGTAAAATAATTAATCTAAGTTAACTTTTAGTTAGTTGGGAATTTGCCACCTAGATCTGAAGTAGTTTTGAAATAAGTTATCTATTGACTTTATCTTCTTGGTAGCAAAGACTTAAAGGAAAAAAAATACAGCTATAGCTTAGGTCTGAGGGGCTGTGACTTTGGCTTGATGTAAGAGGAGTCATTTGGCAGAGATTGGAGGTTTAAAGCTTTTGACCTGTATTTAAACTTCAAACACATCTGATGGTGTCGTGTCTTTATCTGACTTGTATTGTTAAATGTTCGTAGCAAGCCACCTTTGCCTTGAATGATCTCCCCTTTTAAGTCTTCTCATAATGGGTTGGTTATTCAAGAAGAATAAAATTAGAAATTTTTATTTATTTTTAGAAAAGTCAGATACGGTATGTGATTATCTTTTTGTTTGTTCAATAGCTTAATTAAAGTGGGAGTCACACACTACCATAAATCTGATGGATTTTCCTGTATGAACTTTTGTTTTTCAACCTGTGCATTTTTTGAAATGTGAATGCACCCTAATCTTGTGTGCCAGTTACCAGTCAAAAGAAAATTATTGTCAGTTCATAGGATCCTTTAAGTACTGTTCCTAAAGGAAGTGCTGATGCATCCTGTGACAGATGCTATCCAGGACTTTGTACTGTCTATCATGTGCATTACTTATAAGCTGGAAAAGGCATTTTCCCATGTATAGATTGTTCTTTTCTTGTTTGGTAAATATTGATTGTATTTTCTTCTCTTCTAATGGAGCTTGAAATTAATATGGGTTTTTGTTGTTACTGTTTTGTTGTTTGCCGTAATCAATGATGTTGGCATGCATTTTTAAAATATTGCTGTAGTCAGTAACAGTAATATATTTTTTTAGAAAACTACTTAAATATACATATAGGTTATACTAGTAGAATTTTAAAAATGTTTATTGATTTTGTTTTTTGGAAATTATCATAAATAAGGTTTACATTTGGGTAACAGAGGTAAAGAGCAATAATAGGGCATACTGCTAAAAAGTCTATACTGATGTATCCATAGTGATTTTATGGTACTTAGGTGCAGGTCCTCTTGCAGAGATAGTCTTGCTCATTTCTGTCTTTGGAGAAAAAAATACGAGAGCAAATTGCACATCCTTACTGATTCTGAACAGATCTAATGTACCATGGATGAAATGTATTACATAATAATAAAGTGCAAATTTACATAGTTCAATTATAGCCTGGGATTTTTCACTAGACTGCATGTATATTTCAAGAAGGCTGAACAGAAATAGCCAGGGTAAGCCATAAAAATGGGAGCTGCAGTTTCCCAGCATTAAGCTATAATATTTCCAAGTGGCATTAGACAAAAGCAATAGTATTATTGTTGAACTTACTGTATCAATTTCTAGGTATGTGACAACAAATTACCACAAACATGGTGACCTAAAGCAACAGACATTTATTCTCTCACAGTTTCTGAGTCTGGAGATTTGGAATGAAGGTACTAGCAGCAGTACCTTCCCTCGTGGCTCTAGAGGAGAATCCTTCCTGTCCTTGCTCACTGGGTTTAGGTGTTTCTGGGCTAGCAACCACCTAACTTGAGTCTCGATGTTTCATCTTCCTAGGTTCTTCCTTATGCTGAGTCTATCCTTTCTGTTGTAAGATACTCGTTTTTGGGTTCAGGATCTGTCCTACATCAAGCATGATCTCATCTTGAGATCCTTAACTTAGTTACATTCGCAAAGGTTAAGATCACATTTACAAGTCCTAGGAGTTAGTATTTGGACACGGAGGGAAACTCTTCAACATACTACACTTAATGTGCCAGAAATTTTAAAACTCTGACTGTAAATAATGATACATCTTCAAGGCTAACTCCATCTTGCATTCATGTGGAGTACACAGTATTGGGATAAGACATCGATTGCGGGTTGATCCAGTGACTTCAGACCCCAACTAAGTATCTGACCTCATCCTCAGTATTTTCTTTTGGGTATGTGGAAAGTGGCCCTGACTATCTATATCTTATTCAGAGTTCAGTACCAGTTACCCTCTCAAAACTCGTCAACAAATAATCTGTAATGTTTGAAAGATAGATTTACTTACTTATTTTGGAGATGGGGTTTTGCTGTATTGCCCATGCTGGTCTCAAACTCCTGGACATAACTGATCCTCCTGTATCTGACTCCCAAATAGCTGGAACTGTGCATATGTGTTACCATGCCCTATTCCTCTTTGAAAGATTTCTGTGAAAGATTTCAAAGATTTCCTCTTTGAAAGATTTTTAACTAGAAATACTCTTCTTTTTGTAAAGTGTTAAATATATCTTTTAAAGATTAAAATAGGTAAGATTAAGCACTGACATTTTCCTAAGAAAGGAGAAGCTGTGTGTGTATATATATTTTGTATTTGAGCCAAGCCCCTTTTTATTTAGGTCTCCACATCTTCCCTTAGCCTGGAGTAGCCCCTGGGAATGCCTAAAGCCTAATTTCATTTTGAGTCTGTTGCTCTCCTTAGATGCTGTCTCTTACATTAGTCTTCTCAGATTTCCCTTCCCAGTAGCCTTCAAATGTAAAATGTTGTCTTTACTGCCTAGGAAAAGGAATTTTGTAAATGTTCTCTTATAAAGAAACTAGAGTATGTTGACTTAAGACTATGTTATTAGACTTGACTTAGCAGCCAGTTTCAATCTTGGATTAGTAAAAATTCAGTCCTTTCTGTCATAAGACTATTTTGGAGGTCTTCATAATTGACCTGAATTTCTGAATGGAAAACTGTCTTGTATGAGGAAAGAGAAAAAGTAGTCTTATGCATTGGATAAAGTAAACAGAAAAAACTCAGAGTCAGGAAAACTTTTATCACATGTAAGATTAATGATACAATTATAATTAAGTTGTTAAAAACTCATTTTTCTTTCTACCTTATATCTATAATATATTTGCTATTTCTTTTCTTTTTCTGTCCTTGGAAATTAGAGTATGTCCAAGTCACTTTCAGTTTATCTTTTAAACAATGAGAAGAAACTGGCTTTGATAAGTATAAAAATAAATTAGTTGTGTTGTAACTCCTTATTAAGTTACTTTCTTTCTTAGTGTATCTTTTACTTTTCTGCCTTGAGAATTGAGATATTCCTGCTTAAATTTAGACATATATGACAATAAAGACAGTTGTGCTGCTACTAATTGTATATTTTTGTTGTTTGGGAACTGGTTGCAGAAATTGTGTGGCATTGTGTTGGTAAGAGGGTCAGTCTTGTCTAGAATGGTTAGTAGCTTTGGGAATTTTACTGGATAATTACTAATATCAGGAAAGAAATGCAATAAATTTTCCCAAGTTTGAATCAGATAAGGGAGAGTACAGTCTGAAAGAGTAAATAGTATCTTAATTCTAGAACTTACTTTTAAATGCAATAATCATTTCACATGTTTTCGGAAACTGAGACTGCTAAGTGTGTGTACCAAGCAGGGTTCTTACCAGAGCTACTATAATAAATCTAAGAAAGAGATGAGGTTCATTCATAAAACATGCATCTATTTGCATACTGATAATTTGTATAATTTTGAGAAATGGTGTAAGCAATATATTTTGTATTGTTTCTGCACTTAGTATGCCCCACAGGCTCCTCTGCACAAAAAGGTGATCTAGCCTGAACTGGATGTTAGGAATTTTGTATTGATAGTCTGTGAACTCTGAAGGAATAGGATTTTGCTCTCTAAATTTTTTCACATGATATAAAAATATAAAGTATTCCATTTAATCTGTGGTGTGAGGGTTTTTTAGTTAATCCTTTTTGTTTATTGGTCTCTTTTATTGTGTTCCTCTTGGCTCTAGGAGAGACAGCAGGAAGTTCGTGATAACCTTTCTTTTGAGTTTGTAGAGGGCTTTACTGCGTATTTGAATCTTGCCTTTTCCTAGCTTATAGAAATCGCTTATCCTGGATTTAATACAACCAGTAGTTAATGCGCTTTGGCTCACTAGCAAATGATTCTCATTATCACTGCATCTGAAGTCTGCGAGTTGGAAAGAATTCTTTTCCTGGAATGCCAGGTATATTTTAGACCAAGATTCAGGTGTAGCGGCTGAATTGCATGTAGAAAAGATATACATCTCACACTGGCCAGGCTTTTGTTTGTCTTTATTAGAGATAGGTGTGTGCCAGGCGTTTTTACCCATGTGAGCACACTGATATCCATATTATCCTTAAGTAATATTTTCTGTTCCTTATCTTTAAATCCTGACTCAGTTTATATATCAGATCTGGCTACGAAATACCAATAATTATTTAAAAAAATAATGTTCTTACTGAGACAGGCTGATGTGCTTTCTTTCCTTTTTTTTTTTCTTTTTCTTTTTTATTTATTTATTTTTTTTGAGACAGAGTCTTACTCTGTAGCCTTGGCTGGTCCTGAACTCACTGGTGTAGTCCAGGCTGGCCTTGAACTCGGGATAATCTACCTGCCTCACCTCTCCTGGGATTATAGGCATGCGCCACCATGCCCAGCTTTATGTGGTGCTAGGGAATCAAACTCAGGGCCTGTGCTTCAAGGGAAACACTTTAACCACTGTGCTATTCCTCTAACACCTAATGTGCCATCTTGTTTTCTGTGTATAGTTAGGTAGCCTAATACTGATGACTCTGATAAGAATGGAAATACTTTAGTTTTTCTGATTTTTTTTGTGATAAGAGTGAAGATAGACATTGTAATTGGTGGCAAAATATGCAGTTACATTAAAGTATTCAGTGAATGGAATTAAATTGGTAACTTTGGAATAAAAATGATGTTGTAGAAAGTGTGAAAAACTGCTTTTACATGCGCCAGGGATGTAAGATTTTATTCCTTTTATTTTTCCATTTAAACTCACTCTTGAATGCAAGGCTTTCAGAACAAGCCAGTAGGATGCTGAATGCATTTTGTCTGAACAAGCAGGCTTTTTTGTCTTCTCAGAGGTTTCTTACATCCTGTAGTGAGCAAAAGAATATCAGTTACTAACCTAAAAAAGAAAGAAGTTGGAGTGGTTCTGTAGGAGAATTTTGGAACAAGCCCATTTCTAAAATATTTATCTCGCATTTTAATAGCACACTTGAGATACTGGCCAGGTTCTGATGCCTTTGAACCGGAGTTCTTCCTTCTCCAGCTCTCTCTTAACCTGCCAATATCTATTGATACTCCAGCACGCTAGAGATAAGGAATATATATTGTCATCTTCATTTTGGCATCTGTCTTTAAATTGCTTGGTTTCAGGAACCAGAAATGGACATTTCTTTTTTATCTACTGAACTATTTGATACTGGAGTGGATGTGATTTAAATGGTGGTTGAAGCTTTTGTCAAATATTGAATGCATTACTGTAGACGAGTCTGTCATTCTCAGATGGCAGCCCTTGACCTGGTATGCCACTTTGATCTGCTTGCCACAGCGCTTTGTGATCTCTTATTTCCGTTTTGGAATGTTCGATCCAGAGCTTTCCAGGCCTGCAGCCTAATGTGGCTCCTTTTGATTGATGAATTTGCAGAGCTTGACTTTTTGCTTCCAGGTCTTTGGGGCCTGGGTAGAAAGTGTCTCTGCTACAGATACATGTTTTGTGGAGAGAGTGAAAGGAATGGTCTCAGCTAGAGAGGCTTTATTGTACTCACTTTTCTTGTTGTTGGGAACCAGGAAAAGAAAATGTATTCCGGGGACGAGCATTTTCTAGTCACAAAACCTGAACCAAGAGCCAGTATCGAGGTACTATGGTGCAGGCCTATAATCACAGCTGCCTAGAGGCTGAGGCAGGAGAATCACACGTTCAAAACCAGTTTAGGCAAGACATAGCAAGACTGCGTCTCAAAGTGAAATAAATAAGGGTAGAGTAGCTCAGTGGTAGAGTGCTTACCCAGAATTTGATACCCATTACTAGGGGGAGAATGCATATTGGTTTCATATTAAAGGATTTTTTTTTCTGTTTCACAAATGCTCGCTTTATGTATGTGTGTGGTACTGGGGATCAAGCCCATGGCTTTCATACTGAGCTACATCTCTGACCCATTCTTACTTTTGAATTTGAGACAGGATCTCACTAAGAAGCTAACTTGCACATGCTGGGCTTGAACTTACAATCCTTTTACATCAGCCGCCCAGAGTGCTGGGATTACTAGCCTGTGCCACTGGGCCCTGCTTACCTTGTCTTATACTTCAGATATGCAGAGATTGAATTGATTCCTAAATCCAGTTTGCAGGCATCTACTCTGGGACTGAGAGCCACTGGGCTGCATTGATCACAAGATCAGCAGAGGTGCATGTGCCACTCTAATTATTGTGGAGGACAGAAAGGCCAGACTCTAATTCTCATTTGATTGTCATTACGGACTGGCTGTGAGACCACAATGCCCATCAGAATCCTGCCTGAGCTTTGCAGAAATCTGCAGCGCTTGAAGCACTGCGGTAGAGTTTGCTGAGCAGCACTGGGTATGACACAGCCACCAACAAACGGCTCAGAAAGAACCCTTGTCTTATAAAAGCATATTTACAACTAGGACTGAGCTATTTGTTGAATTTATTAAATGAAGAGCAGGATCAGGTCAGCAGAATGTAAATGGAAGTGCAGATTTAATTGCTGATCTTTATTATTGCCAATTTGGTACATTCTTTGAATGGCACGAGCAGAAGAATGTGAGTGAGAATTTCCTCCACACCTCTTAAAACAATTATTTTAGAGTACTGTTTTTCTTAGGAACAGATAGAGACATCCATAGGAAGTTTTGATATACTTAATTTTGAAATCTACTGATGTAGTAGTCTTAGGGAGTATCCTTTCCCGCTAGGTTCTCTCTTACTTAGGATGTGTAGTAATCTGTCTCCGCAGGACTAACTGTAAATGAGCAAGCCTCCTGGAGCCTTGAAGGTTCGTGAGCATTTACAGTAGTACTTGGCTCTCTAATGAGATCATACGTTGCCTCGCGCCCCTTCGTGCTGAAGGAATGTGGCAGTGGTACTGTCTTTTACATAGCCTTTTATGGAGCTAGTGCTTCTTAAACCACTGTTGTCTTAGGCTGAGAGATTCTTTTATAAAATACAGTAAAAATGAATTACTAGAAAAAATGAAATAAAAGAAAGTATAAGCCTTGGTATTTTTTATTAGACTCATAGAGATAAAATTACTGTCAAATTGCTGTCAGTTTCTAACTGCTTATTTTCAGTGTTTGTACATACCTTTGGCAGACGGGGAATAAACTGTTGGCAGAATATTACTTTTTGGCTGTACTTGTCGTGAATCTGAACAGTTTTACCTACCTTCCTTCTTTCCACCTTCTTTTTTTCCTTTCCTCTCCTCGCGGGAAAGGACCATGGTTCAAATAGAAGTTTAAATTCATGTCTTCTGTTTTACCGAAGCTGTCGTAAAGTAGGTGAGGCTGAGGTTTATCGAACATTTATTATGCTTGATGTTGTTCTGCCCTCCTTAGCTTCCTCCTTTAGTCCTCCCAGCACCATTTGAGGCAGACCCTTACTGCAAGTCCCATGTCACAGGTGAGGAGCCTGAGGCCTTGAAAGGTAGGTGGGCCAGGCTTGAACACCATTCTGTGGTTTTGGCTCACTGCTGTGATCTTAGGCCCTGGATTTTAAATTGTACTTGTAGACTGAGACCATTTTAGTGAAGGAATGGATTTTCAGGATGAATCTGAAGGAAGAACCCTAGTGGAAATATGAACTAGAAGTAAAATTGCACATTTACAGCAAAATAGAATAGAAAGCCCGAGTGCCAGACTAAGATGTACTGTTTTTGAATGGACGTGGTAGGCATTCTGCTTATTTACATGAGCTTAGTAGTGAAATCATGTGGCTTAAGGGAGAAGCTGTGTCGTACTTTCTAAACCTTGGTACAGAGTCCTACAGGGCTTTAGAGGGAGGTGAATTTTCATAGGAAGGCCAAACCTGCTTCATCCGTTTATCTCCAGGTGCTTGCAAAAGCCTTAGTTTTCTGCTTGCTGAGCTGACAGTTTAATTTACTGTCTAAAGCTCAGCCTATTATTTCTCAGGTTTGCTGCCCTACAGGTATACTATAAAGGATTTCTGTGAAATCCTGGAGAAGCTTTTAGTTTCAAAATGCCAAGGCTTTGTGCCTGTGAAAATAGGTTGTGGTCAACTTCTTGCTTGATCTTCTTTGTTTTGTTTCTGAAGCTGAGCTTGGGTTAGAACAATGATGCTAAAAGCAATTTAAAGGGCACATCAAATTTTTACTATAATACTGAACTATTGATTGTTGACGTATTTGCGGGCTTAATGCAGATCCATTTCCTTACTTAGTGTCTAACTGGCCATTAAGCTCTGGCGGTGTGCCGGAATGTTGAAATCTTGTATCGTATAATATGATTTGGCTGTCTAAGGGTATTATGTGTATTTGATTTTTAAAGATACAGGCAAAGCTCTCAACTTTATGTATATTCCAGAGTACAGGAAGGAATTTATCTACAGCAAAATTATTCACTTGTAGGAGACAACATAAAAGTGAGTAGTTGATACTCAACAGAATTTTGTCACTTGACTTCATGCAAATGTTACTCTCTGTACTAACTAGCCTTTGTTAATGTATGCACACATACCAATATCAAGAAAAGAAGACTAAGCAGGGAACTCAAGTGGGTGGCATTGGATGTGCAAGAGTAGATCACAGTTAAGCACTCTGTTTAAGTGACCTTCAGCATTTATCTGGTCCCCCTCTCTTGGCACAGAGGTGAAGTTAGAATCTAGCTCAGAGGCTGGTGCAGTATTCTCTTTATGGAGAGAGCTGGCAGAGGCTCCAAAGTGGTTAGAGGGAAAGTGTATTGGTTTGCAAAGGACTCTCCTTTCTCTCTTTTTACAACCTGAGCATATTCTTACCCTTTGATTTAAGGCCAAGGGAAAGATGACAGAAACATTAAATCTCGGATTTTAAGAATGTAAAGGAGCACTGATTGAAAACTCACCACCAGTTAGAAAAGTAAAGTATGTTCAATTGTTTAAAGTTGGAAAATGACTCCGTAACTCTCTTTATTGACTGTTGGACTGCCCCGTAAAGTTGGAATGCTACCCTTTTGAGAATGTTGAGCTCTTTGGAGTAGACACTTAAGACTATGGAACATTTTCTGTTTGAAATGATAAGGAAAATAAATATATTTTAACAGATAGGTGAGGAATGAATATATACAATGTATGTTAGAGATAGACTATAAAAATGGGGCTCATAACTCTCTGAGTGGTTGTTATAAAAATTATATAGTGTTTTCTTTTATTCTGTAATGCATAAACTTTTTATTGTGTGAAAGTGGATCTGAGACATGTAGATTTCATAACAGTGAAATTCATAACAGTGAATTCCATAACAATCATTTCATTATCCTCCATAAGCCATTTGGCAGTCTGGTTATTTTGGAAGGCTAAGAAGACCCCTGAGGTTTGTGACTTTATCCTGACTTAAAAGAGTTAGGGAGAGGTAACTGGTCAGAAATTATTCTGTGATCTCTAAGGAGTACATTATAATTATTCTACCATTTGTGTAATTTTCAGTGACTTTTTTCATTACCCACTTTTCCTCACCAGTGTTTATACAGAAGCAGTGGATGCTGGCATCCTCTCAATTTATAAAGAGAGGAAAGGACCTGAGATCAGATAGAATAATTACTATCAAAGGTGGAACTTGAACCCCGGTAATTCTTTTTACCTTGCTCATATTTTTTGTCATCATCCCGTGATGAGGAAGACTCTGGACACAGACTGGTTGGGAAGCTTTTGTCATAGGTTTTCGCTACTGAGAAAATTCCCTAATGTTTTATCATATTTTCTCTCAGATATTAAAAATTTAGAAATATTTCCATTTATTCCTTTTTAGGTGAAAGACTTGCTGATTAAATTGATTGTAAGGATTACTATGCTACTTAAGAAGAGTAATTTGCTGTTTATTGGATTCTGTGACTATATTGAGTGGTGACAACTCCACCTGAGTTTTGCTTTGGGAAACAAAAATGATACTGAGGTTTGCTGCTGCTGCTGACATAGTTCATGCTGCTCTCCTCCATGTGCAGGGGTCAGGATGTCTTGAGATTTTTGACACTAAAGCCTGTCAGCTGGATTTAGGCTGTCTGAGTATGTCCCTTTTTCACACAAATGCAGTGGCAAAAGGATCTCAAGTATAATATTTGAAACTTTAGATGAACTAGACTGTCAGGATTTAAGGCAGATTGTGTGAAAGGTATTTTGTTTTGTGTTGTTTTTCGCCATCTTTGTGCTTTGTGTTTACTCTTTAGTTTCTTCTCTCCTTTTCTTTCTCCCTCCCTCCCTTTTTCCTCACCCTCCATCCCTCCTTCCAAACATTTCGTTTATTTTGGTTTGTCTTGTATCCTTTGTTTTGTTCTTGCTTTCCTTCTGTCCTTTGAATTCTTCTCTTTCTCTGCCACATGTCTTCCCCTGCAACAGCCTTTTAAGACTGGCTTTCATCAGATGTTACCACTGCCAGTAAGAAGTGTTACAGACTCTTCGAGGTACTGGGGGATGAAGAAAGGCAGAGAACGATGTTGGCTTTTATTCCATTTTGTTTTTCCTTGTCGAGTATTAACTTTGAAATACTGGCTGTTAGAATGACCTCTGTAGCCTAACAGTGTGCACCCAAGGTTGTCTTGCCCTGTGAAACAGCACGTCCAAGTGTGAGGCTGAGCTGGGTGCCTAGCGTCTGGGCGAGAAACGGTTCTGTGAAAGCTTGTTGTGCTCCTGCCACAGGTCAGTCTCTTCCTTGTTTCCTCACTGCTGCACTTGCTCCAATAATAATAGTGCTGTCTACATTTGTAAACCCCACAAACTAGAAATTAGTTTACTCCTCTAGCTAATGTGTTCGTGTTTTGATCTTTTAACAGGCCTGACGTGTGTTTGTTTAATTTTGGCCCTTTCCTAAAACCTGTGCTGATTTTCTACTTTTGTTTTGTAGTGCCTGTCTTAGTTACTTTTTTGTTGCTGTGACAAAATACTTAAGGGAGGAAAGATTTAGTTTAGCTCACAGTTTTAGAAGCTCTCAGTCCATTCATTGTTGTTGGCCGGTGGTAGAAGCACATGGTAGATGCAAGCCAGAGGAAAGCTGTTCATGGCATGGCAGACAGGAAGCCAAGTGAGGGAGAAAGGGCAGAGTTAGTATACATCCTTCTAGGTCATGTCCTAGTGATGTGCTCCTTCCTGATCAAGCCCCAGGAATCAGCTCCTTCTGGATCAAGCCCCACCTCTTAGCAGCACATGGTTCCATAGGCATTCCACAACATCAAAATACTGAGACTTTGCGGGGGATATTTCAGTTCCAAGCCGTAAGAGTGTTTGGCTTTGATTGATCTTAAGGGCATATAAGAGTTTTCTGTTACAGTGCATATAGTAAGCAAAGTCTTGTATGAGACCATTAACTCTCACTCATCGATTGAGGAGGATTTCACAAGAAAGCCAAATCCTAGATACAGTGGAGAAGAGGGAAGAAAATGTCTGAGGAAAAAAAGACTGGTTCTGGCACATGTTTGGGAATGAAGTTTTAGTTTAATCTACCATTTGTTAACTGTTGGTCACTTCTCTGTCCTTCACGGAGACTTATTGGAGTGACGGATGTATTGCAGAGCTCTTCTGGCATGAAGGGTTTTCACTGGGAGTTAGAGGGGGACTGGAACCACAGTCTTTTGTGTTAATGTTCTTCCTCAGGTTGTTCTTGATTTCCTTCTGCGTTCTTCTAATGCTTCGCACATCTTTGAAAACTAGAAATAAGCTTTTGGTCAATGCTTTGAAGTGTAGCATCCAGATCAACTGCGTGACACATGGAGACTTTTAAGAATAACCTTCTCAGGCCCTAGAACAGACTGACCTTATGTAGAGGTTAGGGATTGAAATCTCATTTAACAGATTCTCTTCTTTGTCAGTTTGAGACCCATTGGATTATGTGAGCACGGAAGTCTAGCCTAAGTAAATCGTGCTTCTCTGAGTGTCTCTGCTGACTTGCGAACTCGGTCCACCCATGACTAACTCTTGATTACTTTTTTCCTTCACTAAAAATTATATAGCACCAGCCTGCAAAGCTGTTTATGTTTGAAATATTTGAGTCCATAGCCAACTTTGTCTTTAATTTCTGCTTTGTCATTGACAGTGGTTAATAAAATGAATATTTAAAATGTTATGACTTAGAATTTGTTGAAAAAACATTTTTTGTCTTCAAAGGTATTGAATATGATATTGAGAAGATACTTAAAATATACTGCCAATCAAGCAGTCAGACCCAGAGGAGAATGAAAGTGAGGGAGACATAGGAAGGGGATATGAGGGATTAATAATCCCATCTTGGTTAATCATCATTATCTTGATTGCTATGAGCGGATGTGCTGTTGCTTCTGCAAATGTTAATAATTCATGGATGGACTGTGCCAAAAGGAGGCCTTAAATCTGGTCTATCAGCAGATTAAATACACCGTCTGCCATCAGTAGGAGCCAGGAGAGATGAAAAATGGACTTGTTTTTGTTCATTAACCTGATTTCTTCTGCCCTTTTCTCCAGCTTTTTTCATTCTCATTTTGTTTACCTTTGCATTTGGTTCTCTGTGTTCAGGTGCCCCCAATCTCCCCTTCAGTGAATGCTGGGGATCTTGGAATTATTGTTAGTGACATTAGATTTTACTTTTTCTTAGCTAGTTAACAACAGATGCCATGAGAGAAAGCAGAGAGGCAGAATAAAGTATTTCCTTGGAAATGTCTAAATCAGTCTGCATATTTGAAAAATGTATTAAAATGTGCAGTCTGTGTTTTAGAAATTGTTTGAAATGGCTTCTTTTTGCTTTGAAGGATAATCATTTTGTATAGGCAGCTGAAGATACGTGTAGTGTTCTTGCTCCATATAGGTCCGGCTATATTTCCCGTATTTATACTTGGTCTTAGCCAACAGGCCCACAAGAAGTGGTATTTACCCCTTTTACAGGTGAAGAAACTGAGATACAAAGCAAATTACTTATTTATATAGTACCTAGAACCCATTTATGCCAAAGACTGAATTATGTCTTTATATTAGAAATTATGTGTAGATACCATTAGAGGAAGCTTCACAGGAATATTAATTTTCCAAGAAGCACTAGTCTCAAAAGGCTGACAGTTAGTAGTTGTGTATACATTTCTAGAACTTCTGAATGAGGGCCTTCCACAATTTGTAGTCCAGTCACTTATATTGAGCACTTTTCCTATCCATGGTGCCTTCTTAAGTGCACTCAGTGGATATAATGTAGACTCTACCCTTAGGACATTTACCATGTTATAAGCTTACTGAGAGAGGATTTCGCTACTTGAAATGCCTCAGTATTAACTTACAACATGAGATGGAAAAATAGTATACCTGGAAATGTTTTGATCTCCTCAATAATTTGCTGGAGGATGTAGTGTTAGAAAGCATGTCAATAACATGGGACCATTGTTTTTAAAACCATTTCCACCATGCCTCTGCAGAAAGGCTGGTAGAGACAACAGTGTAGGGAAAGCAGACTTTAAAATCAGCCTGTTTAGAAAAAAAAAATGTTTTAGAATTGCAGATCTCTGTATCCTTATTTTAGAGATGAGAAGGGCATAGTAGAGGGAAGAAAACCTGGCAGTATTTATAGGGCTGAATAAGTTCCAGGGACTAGGGAAGGCTGTGCCCTCTCATGCCATGGAGAGGGAAGAGTCCCACCCCTCCCCCATCCTTTCATGTAGGACTAGCATCCCACAGGTCCTCAAGGTTCTGTTTCAGATTCATTTTGTTATTACTTCTCATGTAATTTTTACTCTATTTTCGTTTATGGTTCTTTTATTTGTTTGTTTGTTTGAAACAGGGTCTCACTGTAGTCTAGGCTGGTCCTGACCTCACTATGTAGCCCAGGCTAGCCTTGAACTCATTGCAATCCTCCTGCCTCAGCCTTCCAGGTGCTAGGATTATAAGTGTTCGCCACCACGCCCAGCTTATGTGGCGCTGACGTATTGAACTCAGGTACTTAATGCTTGCTAGGCAAGCACTTAACTGCTGAGCTATTCCTACAGCCCCTTCAGACAGACACATTCTTTTGTTTTTAAGGCTTGTATCCTTGCATATGGTTTTGTGAAATGAGATTTTTAATATTATAGTAGAGATTAATTAGAAAATAAAACCTGCCTGCAAGTTTCCTTCTTAAAAATATTTCAGGAATCTTTATTTTATGTGTTGGTGGTACATGTGAAATTCTGATCCCAAAATGCAGTACATCGGTTTTTCCCCTTTTGTAAATTGTTGAGGCTCAGGTAATTTTAGTAATCCAGCTCTTTCATTGAGAAGTCTTTATTTTTAACCAATATCAGGCCTCATCAGTGTTTTTTCATGTAATAGCAGAAATAATAAACATGAATAGTAAAAAATTTTCATGAAAATTAAGATTTTAATATATTCTCTATCAAATAATAGTAATAATGTAATGGGCCTTGTTCTCCTTCCTTCCTTCCTTTCTTTCTTTCTTTCTTTCTTTCTTTCTTTTTCTTTTTGCAGTGCTAGGGCTTGAACACAGGGCCTTGTGTGTACTAGAATGGCGCTTTATCTTGAGCTATATCCCTAGGTTGATAGATTTTGCTTTAATAAGAAAATCCAAACTCTGAATATCTGGATTTATAAGAGGACTCTTTGGGCAATGTTTAGCTTCAGTATTCCTTCACATAACAGATTCCCTGCTGAATTTAAAATAGATTTTGTTTAAAACAACTCTTTTTACAGTTAACCTGATAAGAAGTACATCTGTTGTGTCAAGTACATTGGTAACAAGAATTAGCAAGATAAAGTTGTTATTTTGCAACCATCATTGTCCTTATGTAATAAGTTAATATTCCATGAATTCTGGGGCTAAAGTATACACCCAAGCAGTTTTTCTTGGCACAGTGTCACATAGTGCTGTGCAAAGAACCCTGAGGAAGCTAAGGAAGCTAAGCCAGATCTGAAAGTAAAGCTGTAGCCTGGGCCAGGTCACAGCATGACCTTGGTCAGAATCTGTTTCTCTACACTTTATTTTCTTAATCTGTGCACCAGGGGAAATGAATTTCCTCTGAACCTTTATGGCTGTGAATTTGATGAGTCTTCATATACTTTATTATTTCATTTATTTATTTTTTGCAGTAGAGCTTTGCATATTCTGTTAGCTCTTGCTGAAATTCTCATTTGTTCCTTCCCTCTGAATATTGAAGTCTGTTAGATACAGAGAGAGACAGACAAACAGACAGAGACAGACAGATTGGATGACTAACTGACAGGAAAAGAGCTCTCATTCTGAGTTTTTGAAACGTAGAAGAGCACTTAAAACGCCACCAAATTGCCCTCAAGGAGTATTTGTGGAACATGTGTCCTTATCCCACCTTAGGCCCATTAGCAGCTGCTTTTACTGGGGAACTACCTCTGGAAAACATTTTTAAAGTGGAATTCTTAACTTCTGAAATTGCTTTTACCCAGATGCATTAGATTTTCAGTACAACTATAAATGCTGCTGTCGCTCTTTTTGGTTGATAGTCATAGCAAGGGCAAACAAACAAACAAAAACAAGCCCTGATCTGGGGCATGGTCTCCAAATCAAAAAAAGTTTTCTTTCCCCTGTTCCCTTGTTCACTGGGGAAACTACCTTGGATATGAACAAGAGAAAATGAACCTCAGTTTGTTTCAGTGTACAGTAAGAACATAAAGAAATGGCCTTTATTAATGGACTATCTAAGTGCCGTGTTCCTCACTTAAACCAACATTCAGTGTGAAATCTGTGCTATAAATCAGCAGATTCCTTTTTTCATTCTCAGCTGACTTGTAAGGACAGATGAGCTGTGAATGCCATACCACTGACTTTGGGCCAGGGCCAAGACCTTCTCATTTTTTTCCTTAACCTCCTAGAGATAGATGCATGTGAGAAGGTAGCTGACTTTGGTACTTGAATAATGACTGTAATAATGCTTACTTAAAATGAAGAGTTTGGTGCCTCCCCGTGTGGGTCAAGAACAACCTCAGCAGCTGTCATACCATCTAGGCTGGAACTATTTTTAGGAAGCTGAAGAACTGTGAAGAAACAAATGAAACTCATGTTAGCTTCCTTTTAAGTTATTATCTGCATCTACCTGGGTGAGATCCCCGTGAACACTAATAACAACCAGTGAGGTGGTTATGTTGAAAGGAGCATTATGCTAAGCACTGAAAATAACTAAATAATAGATTCTTGATACTGTCTTCTAGAAGCTCCTTGTCTTTTTTGAGGAGAGTAAGACTAACATCCCTGCAACAAGATTAAATTGTCAAGACAGTGCAATGTGATAGGCAGATTTGAATGGGAGTGGTGAGAGATTCAGAATGCTGTGGAGGCTCAGAGGAGATGAAGGGAGTGATAATGAGTCAACTCTAGGAAGGTTAGAGAAGACCCTCTGAATCAGTTGGGTACTGAATGGGTATTGAGAGATGAAATGAATTTGGTTTGCAGATAGTCAAAGAGGAGGGTGTTAGAGTAAAGATAGGTTGACCGAAGAGAGGTAAGATCAGAAGTTAGGGCTAAGAAACCAGTCTGTTAGTGAGTAGGGGTCCAGTGCACACAGAGTGATTGCCAACCAGTGATTTGTAGAAGCAGGTGCTGTTGAAAATTTGGAAACTGGTAAGTGGAGGGTATGGTGAGACGTTTCAAATAAACTACCTATTACACTTGGTATCTGATGGGCTTAGGATGTTCTGAAATAACATGAGGTTTAGAGCAAGGAAGAGAACTGGTGCTGGCTGGGAAACTGGTCCAGGCTGAGAAGCTAAGAGGATTAACTAGATTGAGAGTTGAGACTTCATTCAGCTTTTTGCTGTTTTGGAAAAGCATCACTGTGGAAATACCCCTGAAAGCTTTAGAGTTGGGGTAAGAAGCACTACACAGAAAATGGCCAGGACAGAATTTTCTAGAGCTGTTAGCCTAAAGGTGATATGAGTTGTGGCAGTAAAGTATGTGAAAAGGGAAATGCATAGCATGGGGTAAGGAGCCAAGGGGCCAGGGAGCCGAGAAGAGCCCAGAAGACACTGGTAGTGGTGAGCTGGACAGGAACTGGGATCTGCTGTGTGTCAGAAAGCTGGAAGCGCTGACAGTGGGGAGTGACCACCCAGCATCACTTGGACTCTGGTCCCTCAGCTTTAAAAGTGCTTAACCGTCATTAGTATTTCTTGATTTTCACATCAGCCCAGTGAATCTGACAGAACATAGCCTATTACGAATCTATAGAAGTGCTTGAATTCTAGGTAAAGTACTACATGTGGTCAGTATACATGTTAGAGCTTCCTATTTGTTTACTATTAGTTTTATATAAAAACTAGCATCTAGATTTTGACTTCCCAATGTTGTTCAATCTACCGTGATCATTTTTTAATAAGAGAAACCAAATTATAGACTTTATTACTTTAAAAGAAAAAGAATTCATATAATTCATTTACGTTTCTTACATCAGAATTTGATGATTTTATCTGTCAGTCTACTTTTACTTGAACTGTACAGGATTTCAGTAGCTTCCTTTGTCTATTCTTCATTTGTGTTACTCCTTATATTAATAAAAGCCAGGCCCCTGAGTTTTCTACTTTTTTCTCTGCTTTAGATTTTGGTGCTTAGAGTATATAAAGTCAGAGTACAAAATTAAACAATGGATTAGCTAAGGCATTTTGAAATGGTCCACTTTATGTTCAGTTAGTGACAAAATGAGTACAGAAGCACTTTCAGCTTTTTTTTTAGGACCCGACACCCCCCCGACCCCCCCATCAGGCAGGGGTGGGAAGGCAGGTTGGTCCTCTCTGCTTTAGCTCCTTTGTAGCCAGAATATTCTGCAGCTCCGCCTAGCCTCTTGCCTGCTTTCCTTGAACATTGGAGAAAGAAGTGGTCTGAACTGTTACAGGATTTGTTCTAACATACATGTCCTCTTAATTTGTTTTTTGGCAGAACTAAAGAGGAGAAATTTGTAACAGATTTAGTGAGGTTTTGTACTTGTTTTTGTTTTTGTTTTTTTTTTTAAAGTAAACAAAGAGGGTTTTCTCACTCCCTTGTAGTGAACCTTGGCTGTTCCCCTCAGGAACAGATTTTGCGTCAGCGAAGTGCTTTGACTCTAACTATGTGTGGGTCTTCGGGTTCCTTTTTTTCTTGCCCCTTCCATTCCCCAGCAGACTCCTATTGCTGCACATCCACTGTGCTCCGATACAGTATTTATTTGATCAGAAACAAAAGAGTTTGCTTCTTGCACTGATTCAGAGAGAGGTCCCCCAGGATTGTCTTTTGTTCGGTAATTGGAGCATGAGCTGAGCCTGGTTAATTTCAAAGCCACCCCTCAACACCAGTTTTCTCCTTTCCTTGTGCAGTTTTTGAGCTGTTGGTGGTACCTTGTATTGGGTTTGGAAGAAAAAAAGCTTGAATTGTTGAATGTTTGCAACAACTACTGTGACATCTGCTGTGGTACCAAATAGCACTGTTGGTACAGTTAATTTTAAGTTCACGTAAGAAACAAAACTAGAAAGCGCTTCAGCTTTACAGTGCCTGTTAACACATGTACCTCCAAATTATGCATTTGGTGTTATCACAGTGAATAAAACAAAGGAAATCATGAGTTGATTTTTATGTTAGTAACATAAGTTCTTTCATTGTTACTGTTCAGATACCAGTGTGTTCCTGTGCTCATTTAGTTTAGTTGAATTCTTTTGTTTATAAGGCAGAAATGTGGGAAACATCTTACCTGCAGGCATTTAATTGACAAAAGTTGTGATGTAAGAAACAAATGAATTGTATGAATTGTTTTTTAAAAAGCAATAAAGTCTATAACTTGGTTTTGCTTATTAAAAAAATAAAATGATCATGGTAGATGGAACAACATTGGGAAGCCAAACTCTAGATGCTAAATAGTCAAGTTATTATTTATATAAAACTATAATATAAAATTGGGTACTATTATACATTTTCAGGTTGTGCAGTTTAGGTGTTGGATTTGCAATCAACAAATTTGACTTTGCGGGTTTTGTTTTTAAAGAGAGAATTGTCTTTCTCTTGGTTTTCCTTATACAGCCTGCACTGTAACGAAGGCGTGCTACCTGAGTGGTCTGGCTTTCATCATCTGGTGCCTGTGTCTTAGGGTAGTTTCATCTTTGCTTTTTTACAGGCTTTCCGGTAATTGCACCATTGTTTGCTATATTGAATTTCCTTTTGTGACAATGAGAAACATGTTAGTATTTAAATGTTATCTTTAGTTTTCAGGTTATACATTAAAACGTAGAGGAAAAAAACCCTTTCTGAGAAGCACTTTTAAAAATCATGATGGTAAAATGAGAATATTCATTACCTATACATCGTGTATTTTCCCCTAAATGTTGTACAAAGAAGTGACAGTCTATGTTAATAAAAGGTCTGCATTTTCCTGTGTCACTGATTGTTTCATTGGCTGTATATTCCTGAAATGCAAATAACCCTGTTCTCTTCAAAGCTGTAATTAATCTGAATAGTTATTTAAATAGTATCAAAATCTTTTAACTACTACGAAGCCAAACATTTAAGATGGTGAATTTCCTGTTCTCTTTGAAGGACAATTGACAAGGGCACAGTAACCTGAGATGCTGCTGTAGGTAGGAGCTATGCATTCTGTAGTATAAAATGGCAGGATCTGTCGACTGCTGTATAAAATCGTGTAACTACCATTTATTTTAGCATCATGGCATGTGCAAATTCCTGCTGCTCAGTTAAGGGACCAGCTTCACAACTGGTGTTACAATCTGTGGCCACAGCACTGCATCACAGTGCAGCAAATGCATTTTCCACGTTAACCAAACATGACAGCTGAAGCGATTATTAACCATGCAAGATGTCGGAAGTCATCAAAAATTCACATCAGAGTAATTGCAGTGGCTAGGATTGGGAAAAAAGTATCATAGCATTCCTTGCCTACATGTTGTCACTCCCCCTCTTAAATCTTAACTTGGTACAGTCCGTTAACAATAAAATACCCTTCTGTAACCTATAAACTGTTACTCCCATCAGTTTGTGCTTTTAAACTGATAGCCGACTTCTCTGAATTTGTGTGGAGCACCTCCACTGATGATGCTCTGCTCTGGGGGCTGCACTGCAGCCTTTTTCAGAGGACTCTGCAATCTCATTGTGTAATTGGACTCTAGTGCTTCAGTCATATCAGCACTTGCAGAGAGATCGTGCTTTCCCTTTTTCTTCTTTCCTGTCTTCTCTTTCTCTTTCCCCTCCTTCCCCTGCCCGCATCATTAAATTCTGCAGTTTGAGGTGGGAAAAACTTGAGCACTGCTTTCGACAGAGCTCGTTCCACATAGGAGGAAGGTAATGGAAGCGCTGCAGTGACTGACAGCATCACCCGGTCTGCAACTCCTCAAATTTGAGAGCTGCAGGTAGGATTGTCTATGTTTGTAAAGAAATTAAGATAAATTCACTCTGGGAAATAGAGTGACAGCATGTTGCTGTACCTCTGCAGGACAAGGTCTTCGTTTAAAATTTTGAGCTGCATTTTGAAGCAGTTAATTTATTTGATTAAAAAAAGTACTTGATTCTTTTGAGAAATGTTCAAATTTGTGCCTTACCATTATGTTTTTTTTTTAAATAGCTGCTGGGTGGGGCAGAGGGATATTTGCCTAAAAAATTAAATAATTGATTGTTTAGGATTTTGAAGAGTTTAAGTAGCAAGTTGTGTGGACTTTTCTTTAGAATTTTAAAAGGAGACATAAAGTGCAGAATTCATGAAAACAGAATTTTTTTGCCTAAATCATTGTTTAGAATTGTAGGTGAGTTATGTAGTTATGTGTGCATGCGTGTGTGTGTGTGTGTGTGTGTGTGTGTGTGTGTGTATGTATGTGTATAGAATATGTTATCAAAGAATTTAATAGTTCATATTCAGTGACTAGAGGAAAATTAGAGATATTTAAACTTGATCACAGGAAGCATTTTAGCATAATGTTTTAAATTAGATGAATTAAATAGTGACACCTATAGGAGATGTGGATTCTTAAGTATATCAGTTGTTGCCAATTTAGATTAAGATAGTTACTTTTAGGGTTTTTTTGTGATTTGTGTAAGTGAAATGAAAACTTCATAAGTTACGTAAAAATCTAGACAGTGTTAAGATTAGATGATACTGGTAACATTTGCAATAGTTTGATTAATGTCAGAGATAAAATGTTTTACTTTGACTTTAAAAAGCAACTTGTTTCTTGTCTTCCCTTAAAAACACCACCACTACCAAAAGAAGGCAAAGATATATTCAGCTCTTTATACCAAGGAATGTAGTTGTATTGTGGGACCTGTAGGGTCTGGACCTTTCTGAAGCTCATACTTGGAAATTGCTCACCTAGTTGAGGGATTAGTTCCCTTCAGAGGTATGGGACTTTCTTTACTCTTAACAATAGGAGGGCTTGAGGAGCTGTCAAATGGGGAGTGGAGGAAAGCTGCGTTAAGGAAAGGAGAAGAACTGTGAAAATTTGACTCCTGTGCTGAAGGTCTGGTTTTGCCCATGACTTAAGATTGCTTTAAAACTCTAACCCGGTGCAGTGCTGCAAAGGATTGATTTCTGAGATGAGACAATGAGCTGTGGTTTGCATTTTGTAAAGATGGAGGGAACCTCTAACACTGACCCTGTGTGGGAGATGACTCAATTATCCGTGCCTTCCTACAGTTGCAAATTATTTTCCTTTGTCTGAAGTGGGTGGATGCCGGCGCCTTCATCAGAGCTCCTTAATTTAATGTATGGAAAATGTCTCAGCCACCATTTTTAACAATTAGCTGTATCATGGTCGAGGTGAGCTGGATCCTGAAGGCAGCTGCAGGACCATTTTATATACATTAGATTTTGTAGCACAGGAGCTTTGTTAATGTAAAACTAAAAAAATGAATTTTCATATTGTACAGAAGAGTTCTGTAGGTGGGTGGAGAACATTCCCAGAAAGAAAATGGAATCCTTTTGTCTACAGTAAGTATTTCTCATATAGCGGTGAGAGGTTGAAAATTTGTCTTTGGTTGAACGGGCAAAGTAGACTTTAAATGAATGCTGCAAATGTAAAAGGTGTTTTGCAGAGATTCATGGATTTTTAAAAATGTATGTGCTAAGAGCCAAGTATGATATATATTTCTGAAACAGGGGATTCCTGAATGGCTTTAGCAAATGATTTAAATTAATTAATCATTAATAATTTAAGTTAATGAGAGGCATAAATAGATTACTAGTCAGGAATGGAAGTAAAACAAGAAAAAAATGAATATAGTAGATTTAAAAGAGTTTAGGCTTCTTTTCATAGTCTTTTTTCTCTAATATGATTTTCATTTCTGAAAAAAAGTTGTTGAATTTTAGTGCTTTGCTGCTGTTAATAAAATGCTTTCGTGTTAATGGCCTATAATAATTGATTAAAATACCTAAAATATGTTTTGACAAAACTAATTTTTGTCCTTAAAGATCAGTAGATTGAGGCTTTTACTCTCACTCATGAGGATAATTTTTGTTGCCTTCTGCTTAGTTAATAGTTGTTATTTCAGAGCTATTCATATAAAACTCTTGTTTATAATTGTAAGCTTATAAATCTTCGTTCTTAAAATTAATTGGATTTGATAGAGCTTATTTTTTGTTGCTTTATACTAAAAGGAAAGAAATAGATTTTAACTTTAATTTGTACATTTAACTTTTAAAAGCTGAAGAATTTTTGTCTTTTAAACTCTGACGAATTTATAATAAGTGTATTTTACAGTAAGTTATACTGTGAAGTGTTTTCCAAAAATGCTCTAGTTATCTGTTTCAGGAGCTGAATCCTCACAGACCTGAGTATCTGAGAATCCTTTTAACTTGATACCAAATTTATAATGCCAACTGTTCTAGGTCTTGTTGTACTTGTTGCTGTTCATCCTGGTCACTGAATGTTTTCTGTTTAATATATGCTTGAAACGAGAGAGAGAACAAACAGTTTTCTTCACATCAGTCTTTTCACAGACACAGGAAGACTCAGGTTTTGTAAGCTCTGGTTAGAGTCCTTCAAAGATTCTGTAAAGCCATGGTACTAATATTAGCTTGAAACATCAGAGCTTAAATCAGTGAATTTTTTTAGTGGGGGAGTGTACACTTAATATAGTATTTGTTTAGATATATGGCAGAATATACAAGATTTTTTTCCTTGATTTTTACAAGGCTTACATTTTAAATAAAAGAATTTTAGAGCAGCAAATTAGAGCCACATTTTAACTACAGCTAATATTTAGCAGTTAATATTTTTGGTTGAATGACAGAGGTGTTACAAAGACTTCCCCTGAAAAATTGGAAAGCAGTGCTTGGTTAATAGTCTGGTCTTAGACTCTGTTGCTCCTTTTCCAAGGCTGTGTGCTGAATACCTTTTAGGTGCAGTGGGAAGACAGCAGAGACACATTGGCCTCCTATTTTATTGCCTTCACCGTCATCTCTTTAAGTTTGGCTGCTGGAAGAGACTCTTTCCTGGGAGTTGTAAGGGATTCCAGATTCTCTTCACTCTGCAAGTTCTTGAGTTTTCTCATGAAATTTTAGCTCACCTTGTGGAAAAGAGTCAGAAGCTGGTCTTCTCGAAACAGAATATACATTCCTATCAAATCTTTGAGTGCTGCCACAGTACCGTAATGTGCATAAGCAAGCCTGTCAGCCAGCCCGCTAGGAATTGTTCTGTGGCACTAAGATGTCAGCGAGGAAGGAGGAAAATGGCGTCACCAGGAGCACTGTGATAAGAGGTAGACTACCAGTGTTCTTTTCCTTCCATTGAGTTTGAAGACACCTCTAGTAGCATTGTTTTTCCAATTTACGGTAAGTTTTGAGATTTTTTTGAAGACTCAGCTCTTATATTTAGAGAGCTTTGGATGTTGCTTTTTAAGAAATTACATTAACACTTCTGAAATTTGTTGCTTTGTGCTTATTCTTTTTTTACAGACCTACTTCTTCCAATATAGGATTTTAGAAAATAAAGAATATACTTTGTTTTGGCAAGATGAACCTAGCAATTGTATGAAAGAAAAGTCCAGTTTTCATTCTAGCTCTTGGATGTTGGTTGTTTTATGTGTAAATTGTATTTGTTGTCATCCTAAGAAACAAAGCCTATTTTATTTCTTTTGTGGGTCAAGGTATAGATATTTTTGCAGGTGAAGTGAACTTCAGTGCGGTAGATAGCAAGGCTGGTATCTTACCTGTTTCCCCTCTTATGGAGTTGGGATTTATGGAGCTGACTGTAGAGTTCACAGTCATCTAATCCTGTAGTTAAGTAAAGTAAAACAAGGTTTACTGCAGTTAAATGACTTTCTCAAGGTCATACACTGAAGAACAGTTGGATTTGCTCTAAATCTAGACCACTTGACTCCAAGTCTGTGCTATAGTGCTGCTGTCTGCCTCTGACTCCATATTTTTTTTCTCTTTGTGGACTTGCTGGTGATGGATCTAATGGATTGAGACTTCAGCAAACTGTATGTCTTTACTTTTGCAATCTAACTCATGGAGGTATTCCTTCCCAGCTGTGCCAGAAATGACTCATTGAGGTGTGCTTGGAGTCTTCCTAGGTATATATCAAAATGCTATGCATTTATAGATCAGTTATTTATAAGAAAATATTTAAATAGAACTTATCGTGCAAGTCAAACTTTTAAGTCTGTTGTGTAGGCTTAGCATGAAGGGCGATACCGTGCTTGTCTCTTGGGCTGGGTAAAATTGTCATATTTATCGGCTATGAGCTCGGTGGAACCAAACATTCTGAAGTGTCTTCCAGCACATCTCTCTTAACTCTACGTGTAAGGGGTACCACAGTGCAGGGTTACCCCTTCTTCTGTGTATGAGTAGGCTGAGTGAAGAAATTTATCTCCCTTTCTGTTTCTGGCAGTTTTTATTTGAAAAATGGTCTTGCTCTCTCTTCTTCTCTTGCTTGCATTTGCCACTCCAGCTAAACTGTGTTTCGTGTCTCCTGTACCACGGTGACATGGGCTAACGGTGCCTTCTGCAGTATTTTTCAGCAGTGACAGGGTAAAGTCAGAACGTTTCCAAACTTAATTAGGTTTTAGAGAGCGTGTGAAATTACGAATACTGTTAGCAAAGGGGTACCGTGACAAATTCCACTCGAGACAATGTGAGGTTACAAGAAGGAAGATCCCTTGCTTGTTTCAGTAGTTTCCAAAATGTATTCATTTTTTGTGAAAAGAATTTCTGAGTAACGAGAAACTGCAGCGGAAACAAAGCTCCCTTTTCTGTGACAGCCCCTGTGTTTCATGCTCCAGTCCCACCAGCGTAAGCATTGCTGCATAGCAGGAGGAGCTGTGGTTTTCGACTGCAGTGTAAATGAGTGACACCGTGTACCAGCAGGGAATTAATATGAGATGTGGCTCCCAAACATTGTCCTAACAGCGCTCCTTGTGCTTGCTAAGTAGAACACAGGATTAATCCTGAGAGCTGCAGAAAACAGCCTGCTGAAAGCTGCTGGCTCCCACCTGGCTGAGACACGCCCTCTACTATCTTTTCCCTCTCCAAGCCCTTCAGATCTTGCTTTTGTTTCCTGAAAAGGCCATTATCAGTGCATTTCCAATTTTTGCTGCTGAGTTATTTCAGTAACCAAAGTTCTTTGGATGTAGACCATTACAACTCCCAAGATGGATAGGTGGAAATACTTCTGTCATCCTTTAATGAATCCTCCTTATCTTTCCTTTACCTAGAATGACTAGGCTTCATTTTTTTTTTTCAGACCTTCCCTTGTCATTGGGTAAGAAGAGGGCTCTGTCTACTCTCTTAAGCCAGACATACTTTGGGACCCTGTAAATATTTATTCTATTTGCAAAACTGGATTGAAAATTTTGCCTTGAGAATCATTCCCTTGCTTCCCTCTGGAGTTTAGCCCTAGCAAGTATGCCAGGCTTTTAGAGGCAGTTGGAGGGAGCAGATAAGACGCTCACAGCTGTCTCTACTTCCTGTCCTCTGGCTACCTCATCAGTCTGAGAGCAGTTGTTTGGTCCTCCTCCTTTGATCTCTAGTGTTTCTGCCTCTCTCCACTCTCCTACCACCAATGAGTAGAGAGGGGATGTACTTGGCACACCCTGCTGCATCGGAGCCCCTGTCACCAAGATGCAGGATCTGGCTTATTTTTTGAAGTAGTGAGGTAGCAGGTCTGAACAAGTCACATTCCTCCCCCAGCCTCTTTGTGACTAGCAAAGGAGGTGGCTTATATATCCCTGAAAGGGGGTGGCAGGGCTTTATTGGATTTGGAAGGAGAGAATATTCTGCTGAAAAACACTATCTTCTTGGTAGTACTTATACCCACTAGCTGCTATTTTATTCATTGATATTGTGCCCTTACTACTTGCTACCTGTGTGTGTGTGGGGGGGGGGAGGGGTTAGTTAAGTGAACTGTTTTTCTTCCTGTGGTGGTCAGAGAGGTAGCAGATAAGAAGGCCCTGGGGCCCCAGAAGAGGTGGAAGTGCCTATGCAGTGGTAGCAGAGAGATTGAAACGGCCTCACTGGGATGCAGCCCTTTGCTTCAGCCTTCTTTTCCAAGTGTATTAACCTCACGTGCCAAGCACTGCCAGCTTGGTGCCTTGATGTAGAAATTGAAAAAGGCACCTGATAGTTTTTTACCTGCATCATGTTGATGGGGAGGTGTTCCCTGTGTGTGAGTGTTCTTTACTGTCCTCCATAAGACTGGTATGCCCCTATTCTTACTATTCCTTTCCCCACAGCTTTCCCTTCTGGTCATTGAGTGAAACCTCTGGTTTTCTTTATTCAGTGTTGAAATCTTGGAAGTTGAATTTTTGTTACATGTGATTGTGGGTACAGGGTGGGAGACAAATAGAGATCAAAAGGTAATTAGGTTGACTTATTTAATGGCTTGAAAGCCCATGGCTTTCTCAGAAGGTAAAGGGGCAGATGGAATTAAATCACAGCCAAATTATCATAGAGATCAAGAATGGCAGCCCACTTAGGTCAAAATGTTGCCTGCAAGGCTTTTCTGGTCCCAGAGGAAGCACGGCCCAGTAATGTATATTCTCAGGTTTAAATCTTGTAAGTGTCAAGTTTGCTTCCATCTGTTAGAATTTGCAGACCCGATCTGATGATATCCATTTTGACTTGTGGGGCAAGGAATTTGTTTTGCTTTAATGGACCCAAACCTATCACATAATTATCTTACCCTTTTTTAGCCCAGTAGAAGAAACCACAAAATGGGACCTGGCATCCTGACAGTGACAGATGGCCTGGTGCCGGCACAGTGCCGTGCTAGATTGCTGAGGTCTGCCACCTGTGGCTCCAGACCTGCTTGCGCCACCCATGGGTCTGCTGAGCCTGCGAATGGCAGTACTCTGCAATGACTCTTGACCTCTGCTGCCACCTGCTGAGTGAAATCAGCTAGTCTTTTGCATACATGCACAGAGAGAAATACAATAGTATTGAAATATATGTTACAGTTGGCAGATACCTGCTTAACATTGCTTTCTGTAGGCGTGTTTTTGAAGTAATGTGTAGAATCTATGAACAGATGATTTTAAATATTAACTTTTATAGAAACGGTTGGACTTTCTATGAGTACTTGAGTTGGAGAAGAAAAGTTGGATTTTACTGCTCAGTCTGTGTTCCTTGCAAAAGGATATTCAGCCTCTCACAGACCTTGTAAGCTAATATTTTATGTATTCTTATTTTTTTAGTCTCTTGGTCTGATGAAATAACCAAACATGCTATAAACCTTATGGAAATTCTCCAGACTTGAAAATGCCCCAATTAAAATTGGAGGGGGAGGGGCTTTTGTGATTTTTATCAGTGATGAAGTGTTTCTGCACGTGAAAGATTCCTAAAGATTCCTTGAGGCATTCTCAGTGTAGGTAACACAAAAGGGAGTTAATGAAAAGTGTGTCCACACCATCTGATGTGCCCAGCGGCTCTCCTGGGCCTGGCAGGGCTTCTGTCGTGCTCATCGAACAGTAGCCTCTTCATCCTTCCTCGTTTTCTCTATACACAGGAGAATAATCTTTATAAAAATTTCACTCGTGAGGTTTCAGTTTCACTGAGGTTTCACTCATGAGAGATTAAGGGAGTATTCTACCTAGTATGAGTTGAGGGAAAATAATGGGTATTGCTCACTGCTATCTTTATGGACTTCAGATTTCTTACCACACTCACCAGACAGAGTGCTAGTGGATACTTAACCAGAGCTTATGGTAATTCTTAAAGCAGTTCTGTTATTGATTGATTTTTTGGATTTTTTTCTTTTTATCTCCTTATTTTGGCTTCCCAACTGTTTATATCTTGGTAATTGTTTCAACCATATAATTGTCACTCTTCACTTTGTGTTAGTATCATTTTGATTTGGAATATTGGTTGTAGATTTTCTGTTACATTGTGCACACTAAATGGAGCCGACACGAAAGTATTGTAGCACCCAGCATGTATTTTTGTGCTGTATAGCTACCTTCTGATAAATGTCCAACCTGCTGAGGTTGCTTTACTCTCTTTGGACAGAGTGGATTCTGGTTGGGCTTTGCATGTTTTGCGGGCCATGTAAAGTATGACTGTTGTCTTGTGGGATTAATTTAGAGTCTTAATTGTTTAATTTCATATATTAAAAATATAGGGAATTTATATTTCTTCAATTCACTGTTTATATAATTGTCCAACAAATCACTTTTTTGTTGTAGATGGGAAAGGAAGAACTGAAAGAATCAATGGAAGCTTGCTGACTGTCTTTCTTCCTTCTTTTGCCATATTTTTCTAACTAAGGTGAATACTAAAATACTTCCCACAGAGATCTTTACTTCTTGTAGTTTTTACTTTTCAGAAAGCAATTAAGGTAAGAGAATTTGGCCCTTTGGCAAAAACAAACATCCCTTTGCCCAGTACTATTTTCTACAGTAGGATTTAGCCACCACTTTTATCTTGAAACCAAGTCTGCATAGCAATTAAAAATATTATTTCATGCGTGTCTTCCTGAGCCTGAGCCATTCAAGAGCTACTTTGGCCACCAGATCCTTGAGATATAACTACACATTTGACAAGAGAATGACTTTTACCTTGAGGTGATTTTCAGGATTATTCTCAGCCTGTGTACATTGTGACACAGCCCACTTCTTTTATCAAAGATGGAGCATATAGCTGGAGATACTGCTTGAGTAGATGTATACTATATATTGTTCCACGTAATAGTAATAATAGTATTTTGGAATGTTGTAGAGTTGACCTCTGGAGCAGTGACTTCAGTCTTTTTACACAGTGGCCCATTGTAAGAAATACAGTTTACATTGTGACCTTCTTCATACACTCACACCCACATATCATATCACAACACACATACGTATGCACATATGCCAACACAAATGCACATACCAATAAACATATAGTTGAAACAAAAAGTTTCACAAAGCAGTACTTACCCATATGACACATCAATGTTCTATTTTTCATTTTGAAAACGAAGTTGGATTTTGATGGTCAGGGTTTCTGATTTAGTTTGAAAGCCACTATTCCAAGGAGTGCCAGAATCTTGGCATTTGTTGTCTCACCTCTTCACTGTGTGAGGGGGATGAGGAATAAAGCATAAAATAACTATTTATCTCACTTTGGCTTGCTGTGGAGAGGTACAGCATGGTGGAATAGAACAGGGTAAACAAGGGTCAGGAAATTTGGTTCCCCCCACCCCATTTTATTGATATGTGTAAGCGCAAAATTTAAGGTTTACAATGAAGTTGAACATTTTGTACACATGCGTATCTTGTCAAGGTGACAAGGACTTTCCCACTCTCCATTTGTCCCTCCCCCTACCCATCCCTCCCTACCTCCCCACCCTACCCTCTTGGTTCACTTTTAGGTTCCATGAAAATTTGGTTTCTAAATCTAAGTTTTGCTGCTTCCGAACTGAATCATCTTAATGTAGAGTACCCACGGTGTTTTAGAGTTGTTGGAAATCATACATTCTAGCTTGCTCAACTTTTAAACTTTTACTGAAGAGATTTTAAAGTCTGATCTAGTTAAGTAGCATTGAGAGCGAGTTTAGCCTTGAGTGAAAGGTGAGGACTGAGGCCAGTTGTGTGTAACACTCTTCTGACAGGTACAAAGTAATCACCATATTAAGTGTTAGCTATTATTAATACAGGTTGAGCATCCTCAATTCAAAAATCTAAGTCGAAACTGCTCCAAAATCTAAAACTTCTTGAGCACTGACGTGACAAGTGGAAAAATTACATGCCTGGCTGTGGGATGGGTTGCAGTCAGAATATAGGACTACTAAAAATACTATATAAAATTGCTGTCAGGTTATGTATAATTTACCTATGAAACATAAATTAATTTTATGTTTAGACTGTCCCAAAGTATCTGATAATGTATATGCAAATTTTTCAAAGTCTGAAAAAAAATCTGAAACGCTGCTAGTCCCAAACATTTCAGACAAGGATACTTATTGAGCCTGTACTGCATTAGGATTCTCTAGGCCTCAAATTCATGCTTTGTTAAGGAGAATTGATACTAGTTAAAGAAAACAAATTTAAGGATGTTTTGTTATCCTCTAGAGTGCTGTCCTTATTGAGGGGAAAGTTTTTTTGTTTTCTTCACTTAGAGGTTACTGTTTATTAAATAAAACAATTGGTATGGAAAGTTAGAACTGTGTTTGAATCCTGACTCTGTCTCTTTCTCGTCTAGAATCCTTGGTCAAGTTAGTTAAACTTGGAAATCTCAGTTTCTTGCCTGTAAATTGGGTAGGGGGAGCATGTAAAAGAGAGTAGGGTGTTCATGTCTGTATTTTCATATTGGTAAAAGATTAGCAGAAATGTTTTTAAATTGCCTAGAGCCATTTTAGGCCTTAATTGCTTCCTGAATGGGAGCTATTACTGTGTGTTACAGAAAGCTAAAAATCCTGAAATATTTAAGGAGTCAGTTAGAAAAGGGGTTGTTCCATGACTCTGCCTGGAAGAAGCTGTATACAGATGGAAAAATCAGGAGTAGTCAGTCTCTTACCCAATAAGCCTGCAGGTAAGGTGTATTTGAGGTATTCTTTATTGAGTAGGCCTGTAGTGGATGGGAACAGGTGGGGACACTTTCCAAGTAGCAAGGAACCAGTTCACTCCCACATCCTAGCATCTCTCTCCAGAGAACCTGTTTTCTGTTAAGCAATAAAAATAGCTCTTGCCCTTCAGACTGAGGGCATGAGAAGTGTCTCATAGCTGACTGGAAGATTATGTTTCTCCACACCTTTTTAAAAGTTCTTTAATTCTAGCTTGCTGTTATTTTTCCTTGAGTATGTTCTTTTTAAGGAACTAACTACCACTAGAGGGCATACAGATCCCTGTACTGCTTTGTACCCATCATTGTTATTTTAAAGACTCTTTCAAAAGATAGGCCACTAATGTGTTATTTTTTAAAATAAAATATGATTTTGTAACTCTACTTAGTGTTTTATTTTAAGGAAGGGATTAAAAAATGAAAATAAAAATTTAAGTCTATATACAGTTGGTCCCATATCCACTTCCATGGATTCAACCAAATGTCAAACAAAAATATTGGGGAATAAAAAATGCATCTGTACTAAATATAAGCAATGCCCAAAGTTTGCTAGTTTTCCATATGTGTGGCAACTTTTAGGATACCCTTTACATTGAATTTAGTGCTTGTATAATTTTTCTTATAGCTTTAGGTTTACTTCAGATGTTAAATATGAGCAAGTTTTTGTGTTTTTTAATAGTATGTATGTGTGTGTGTGTATATATATATATACATATACATGTATATGTATGTATATATATACATATACATGTATACGTATGTATGTATATACATATACATGTATATGTATGTATGTATATACATATACATGTATATGTGTGTATATATATATATATATATATATATATATATGGTGATCTTTGGGACACTGAACATATAGATTTTCTTTTTTAGCATTATCCTCTAAAAATAGAGCATCATGAATATTTATACATTATTTACATTTACTACGTTATTGTGAGTAATTTAGAGATGTTTTAAAATATACAGAGGTTATATGCAGATATGGTGCCATTTTGTATTGGGGACTTGATATCTGTGAATTTTGGTATCCTGTGTATGTGAGTGTGGATGGAGGGGCTAGAACTTGTCTGCTGTGGATATGAGGGTCAGCTGTGTTTTGTAAGTTCAGTTTGCTGGAGAGGTTTGGGGATACATAATGGTCAGGGCTATTTGTTCTTATGTAAATCATACCTGAAATTTCACACACACACATACTCTTCATTTAATTTATTGAGCTTTTTAAAAATGTAGCTTTATTTTAGATAGGCGTAATTTGCCCCCTCCCCAAAGTGTAATCCAGCCCCAAAGCAGTGTATCTTATTTTTTTCTTTTGTCTTGCTTTTAACTATTACTTGAAATTTTATCCATTAGAAATTTGGGGGTTGTGTTTCTTGTAGAATATTATTTTCTTTTCAGACAAATGTGCTGATTATTGCTTTGTGTTTTTTGTGTGTGTGAGAGAAGTGTGTGGGTGTAGGTGCATTTAAGAGAATTGCTGGTCATTTGACTTGGAAAGAGCAGAGAAAATGCAGAGAAAGGGTGGGAGGCAGAGAGTCAGGCTTAATCCAGGTATCACCCACTCAAATCCAAAAGAAGTTAGATTAGGCCTTGTCAAACAGTGGCTTCCCTTTGCAGATACGAACTCTACTGGTGTCTTAGTTACTTTTTCGTTGCTGTGACTCAATACCCGACACACACAAACTCAGGAAAGGAAAGGTTTATTTTAGCTCACAGTCTCGAAGGTCACAGTCTATTCAGGGGTGGCCAGCAACAATCAAAGTACATGGCAGAGAGAGAGGTGGAGGCAGCTTCTCAGGACATCGCAACAGGAAGACAAGTTGAGGCTGGTTGAGATTAGTCCCCATCCTCCAGGAAGGCAGGTGCAGCTTATGTATCCTTTCAGGTCTCCGCCCAGTAACCAGTCCCTCCTGCATCCAGGTGTGGCCACTACACACCGTTAATCCTAACTCACACGCCTTTAGTCTTAACTGTAATCCACCCCTCCAGACTAGACCCCAATCCACCAACATCACATGGTTCCATAGACAGTCCATGACATCAGAATACATGAGACTTGGGAGACACTCCAGATCCTAACCACAACAACTGGCAAAACGTGTCTAGTTTAGATGATCAGCTTCACAAGGCAGCAGCTGTAAAAAGGTGCAGTGTAGCACAGTCTCAGCCTGTCATCACACGGTAACATTTGATGATAACAGTTGCCCCGCTTTGTTTATAAACTGTGGCAGTAAAGCCTTCAGCTTTAGCCATTGAAGGCCCTTCATGAAAGGGGACTTATAATAATAAAGGTTTGTCAACTTGACATAATCATTTACCATGAAGGGTATAAAGAAGGTCCTGTAAAATCTTTGTCATCATTTCCTGTGTGACTTCCCTGTGATAATCAGAAGTAGGCAGGTAGTCACTCCCTGCAACCTTTGGAATGGCTCACATGAATTCTGAGCTTGACATGCTCTGGATTACTGAGGCCATTACATTATCAGAGAAAGGAGTGATATGTTACCTGTCCCCATCTGTTACCCACCCCAGTTGTTAGTATAGTTACTTGAAGGAGTTCTGTGTTGTACCCTGAGAATTGGCCTGGAGACTGCCCTACGAGAGTCTTCACGAGAGAACTCTTTCCTGGGTACTGGACACTGCGCCTGTCCTTTTGTAAGGTCTGACGAGTTTGGGAAAAAATAGTAACTAGAGGAATCATGGGACTGTACATAAGGACTTCGGAAATCTGTGAAGATTAGTAATTTTTTCTAAAAGTATATGTCCTATCCTCTTCCTCCTTCATTTTCTAAAACAATTAACAGCCTCATTTCTAGGACTGTTTGAACAAAATATTCTGAATCTTTACAGTTGTTAAAGTAACCAAAAAGTAACTGTGATTGTTAAGTTTCAAGTGCTGGAATATATCAGATGTTTTTAAATTTATCTTTCTATCCTAAAAACATTTGCTTAATTGTACTTTGTATTATATTTCCCCGAAGTTCCTTTTTCTTTTAAAAAATAAAATAATCTTTATGAATAAATGGTTATTTTAGACATGTATGTAAGCTTGAGCCAGTAGTAAGCTTGGCATACTCCTGTAGGTACCTAGCCTTACAGAGTGTGGGTGCATCTGATCTGTAGGGTGACTTGTGTTCCTTTGCATTCCAACTAAGGCTTTGATATCTGAATGTTAGTTGATGGATCATATTTGTTGCTTGCACTTGTCCCCTGCCCCAGGCTGTGGGAACGAAGCTTCACTTCCGTGTGTGAAGATGTTAGCATGGTAGCCATCTCTGTGTTTTTGTCTGTTTGTCTGCAATTGTGGCTATTGAGACAGACCTCTTTCCCACTAGAGATCAGTTCAAGCAAATGAGAACAGTGAACAAAAACAGGGAAAGGCACCCTAGACATCTTTTTTTAATGTCACCAATATATCTAGATCTAATTGACTGTAATAATAAAACTGTGTATATTGAGCTTTGGGCTAAGAACTTGATTATATTATCCCATTATTAGGCATGAGTCAGCTGAGATTTAGAGAGGTTGGGTGACTTGGCCAAGGTTCTACTGTTAGTTAATGAAGGCACCAGAATTTGAAACTGACACTCACAGGCTGTATTCCAGATCTGATATTGTATAGGTGAAGTTTTTCAGGCACTTAAACCCAGTATATATTAAATTAAACTTGTACATTCTCTTCTTCACCCCACTGATAGGAAATAAGCAATGAATGTCACATCTGAAATTGGAAGTGCTCATAGTGAAACTCCAGAAGAAACATTTAAACAAATGGTCCTGGGGGTTTTGAGGCCTTTGGCAAACGAGTGAAAAACATGAACATAAGTTAATAGCTCCCTCAATTTTAGGATGAGATTGAAGCAACAGAGAGCTGTAGACTAAGGAACAGCTAAGGAGCTATGACTGGCTGCAGAGTTAAAGCTATGTTTCTGGTGTGAGCCATTTAAAAATTTTGAAGGACAAACTTCACAGCTCACTTTTTACATGTTTATGAGATGTGGGACTCCACACCACTGTCTCACGGGGACTTTTACTCATCATGTGTTCCCAGAATGAAAGAAACTAGGAAACATCTGTTTAATCTATTTTGATATTTTGAAGTTAAGAGCATTTTGTGAGTGTGGAGACAGGCAGGAAGCAGGTATTTTTATGGTTGTCTTTTGTCACATACTATGCTTCTGCTTGTTTGAAAATTAATCTTAACCCAAGTTGTGTCATTTCTTTCCCCTTTCCATAGGGCTTTCTGAAGAACGAGAAGGACAATGCACTGCTGTCTGCTATTGAAGAGTCCCGGAAGAGGGTAAGAAAACCACAGTGTGTAGATTGTATAAAGTCAGAGGGCCGAAGTGTGCCCCAAGGGGAGTGCAGGTCCTCATAGCAAGGGCTAGGCCTCGGCCTAGCCCCTCTTGCATAGAAGTAGCCCACGAGAGGGAGTTCTGCAGAATTTGTTCAGAGAATACCATTCTTGTAACTCTCCATCCATGTATTTAGTTACTGAAAGGCATCTGAGATACTAGACTAGACAATCGTTATTAATCTTTTTATTTGATTAGTCTTAAAGAGCCAGAAAATTCTGCAATTCCATTGTTATTGTATAAAGGATATTTGCTTTCTGCTGACCAGTAATTCAGAAAAGCAATTGTGACCTCGATAGTTTCTCTCAACTCCTTTTTCCTTTACTAAACAGTGTGACTCTTATGCCCTAAACTCTTAAAAAAAATAATAAGCTTAGTGCTCAGAGGATGATAAATCAGCCAGAGCAGCCATTATATATTGGCAGTGTTTTGCAAGAGCACTTCTCCAAGATGCTTGAAAGATCATTGGCCTTATTAATGTATGTGGTATCTCCGTTTGTTTCTGACAAGGACTGAAACTTTTCCAAAGCATTCCATTACAGTTAAGAGATTTTTTTTTTTACACCACTGGGGGTCTTTGGAGAGGGTGAAGGAGGGTTAACTGTCAAGGGGTGATATGGCGTGTGCCAGTAGGCCAACAGTAGCCCTCTGAAGAGGAATTAAGGGTGAAAGAAGAACTCTGTCTTACTGTGTACTTATTTGACTTTGATATCAAGTGAAATGTATTTATGTAGTTTAAAAAATAAAGTGAGAAAATGCTGCCTCTTGGTGTGCTTTATTAAAATAAATTTCTGCAAGGTTGAAAGTGTCTCAACAGGACTGATGTGCGACAGGGCTCTCAGGGGCTTACCAGCTGTAGTTTATAAGAAAATGCTCCCAAGGCATTATTTAAATGACTGATATATTTAATTGTCAGAATAAAATTCCCTAAAATTTTATTAATTAGATAGTTGGCAGTAGTACTTAGTCCCAGAAATAGAGAAATTCACTTGATTCAGATTTAAAAATATTAAAAAGGGGATTTCTTTTTATTCACACTCTGACTTACCAGCATTGATTCTCCTGCTATAAAGAACCAATGAAATTAAATTGGGATTGAATACCACCAGGCCTTATTAATCCATTTACCCTGCAGAATGTGTTTCTGGAATTGGCAGTCTCCAAAAATTGTGCCATACTGAGACTAAATGTGCAGCCAGCCAAAACATTTAGGTGACATAGCACAGTGCAAAAGTGTGTGCATATGTGTTTATCAGGGAGACTTCCAGTGTATGGAGCCAGCCTATCAGGGAGGCCTCTCACCTGTCTGGACACCAGGAAGAATGCTGCTGAGCAAGAATCATTTTCAAACAAAAATGATTTGAAAATCAGCAATTTCCTGGCATTTTGGTGGCAATTTCATGTTTGAATAACTTGCCAATGTCCTGCTGAAATGCCAAGAAAACAAGTTACAAAACCACAAATGTATCCTCTCATTCCCCATTTGATGCATCCCAGTAAAAATAAAACAACATTATCAGGACATATGCAGTGTTTCTAAAAGGCAGCAACAGCTCAGTAATAAATGGACATGAAGTCAAAGCATATTGCCCTTTTTCCTTTATAAAAATGGGGTTTAAGTACTCTCCACCTGTCATTAATTCAATTATCCAGTTCTCCCTTGCCTTCCTTTAATATGTTGAAAAGGAAGTTTTTTTCCTGCATACAATAACTTGAAAGATTCATATCAGTTTATAATAGTTTCTCCACTGTTTTGTCATTTTTTGTGGTTTTCCTTTCCTCTTAACTTTTAAGTCTCTGCACCTTCCAGTTTATTCCTTTTCTCTTCCCTTGGTTTCTTTCCTTCTCACCCCCCTGGTCTCTGTCTCCTCCCTGGTTCAGACCCTCACTGTTCTTCTCTTGTCTTAGTTGAATAACTTTGAATTCTTCCTCATGAGCTCCCTTATCATTCTTCGTACCTAGTCCAGTAGTTCAGATGAGAGTATGAACAGAAAAGGCTGGAATTGGGCAGAAAGGGGGCTGATCATCCCTGAGGATCTCTAACGTAATTGAGACAAGCTGGGGATGGGTAAGATCAAAGGAAGAAGATTTTAATGTTGAACCATTCATTTTTATTTGAAGCTCCTTCTTATACTAATGAGGAATGGTATCACAGTGCTGCTCATTGAGGTTGTGGAGCTGTTTCTAAGTGAGTGGCCTGGCATAGTTCTTAGATATATCTGAGCATTTACTCCCAGAAAGCATCCACTTTTCAGAGATGTTTAATATTCCTAAAGTACTGAGGAGAAGTTCTTGGCACACAGGTGAGTGGCCTAATAAATGGGATAGTTAATTCACACTATTGTCATTTGAACCTTGCCAGTTGCCAAAAGTTGGCCCCACTGACCTCATCTACAGTCTCTGTGAGTGGTATGTGGTCTGTTTTCTTCAGTTATCTTTTTTTTATTTCTGAGACAGGGTCTTGCACTGTAGCCTAGGCTGGTCCTGCACTTACTATGTAGCCCAGGCTGGTCTTGAACTCAACAGCAATCCCCCTGCCTCAGCCTCCCATGTGCTGAGATTACAGGCATGCACCACAATACCCAGCTTACGTGGTGCTGGGGAATACAACTCAATGCTTTGAGCTTGCAAGGCAAGAGCTTTAGCTGCTGTGCCATTCTTGTAGCCTCTTCAGTTATCTTTACTACTCTGCCTCTTGGTTACACAGAAGACTTGTATTCAAAAACTTGTGACATTTTCTAGTGTCTTAAGTTGGTGCCACCGCTTTGCCTGTGACTTAGTTCCTGTTGCCAAGCTCAGAAAGCTGCGTCTCCTTTCCTCTACTTCTTCATTTTCACCTGCCCTGGTCCTCTTGCCACACGGTCCTCCATTGTCCCACGTGGGAGAGGCTCAAGGCTGAGGGGCCAATTGGTTTGACTACTGGGTGGGAAGAGTTTCAGAACACCCTATGACTTGCCTGTCTCTTTCTGAATAACTGCTAGGGAAGTTGCCATCATTACCCCATTCTCCCGACCCTTCACTCTCACTGTCTTGACCCTCAGAACACACAGCTTTCATGTTTAAACTCCTTTGTGTGAAGAAGAGGCAAAGATTTTCTTTCTGGGTGTTTTTCAACTCATGCTGATTACTGGAAGGATCCATTCTATCTCTCAGTGAAAAGAACAGAACCAGGTGGCAGATTGTTTTTACAGTAGAAAATGGTCATTTCTCTTGTGTCTTCAGAATGCATACTAGAAAAGAGTGTGTGGTATGCCACCTTTCTCCCTAATCATGTGTGTGTGTCTGATGCCCCTTTTTCACATTTTAATAAATACTGGCCAAAATACAAGCATTGCATTTGTAGAAAGGATATATTTGTTTTTTCTAACAGTTCCCCAAAGCTCACCTATATGGATATTGTCAGTATAAATTTTCTGCTTTTCCAGAAATAAAGCAGGCATTACTAATGCTCATCTTTTGATTTTGCTTAGTTAAATGCCAATCTGATTGTAAATAAAATGGTTTTTTGACACGTAATCTTAAGTTGATAGGAAACCTGGCCTGCCAATTAAATAGGTTGAGAACAATTATTACTCAAAGTATTTCTGTCGGTTAACTTCTTCCCAAGGATTTTATTTTCTTCTTTTTTCCTTTTCCTTCTTTCTGTCCCTCCCTCAGTCTCTCTTTTCTCTCTTTCCTCTTTTTCCTTTTTTTTTTTGTCCTGGATATGTTTGTTTTGGCAGCTCCCTGCATTGTCACCAGTAGGTCGTAGTGAGTTTTGCTAAGCTTTGCAGTGACTTTAAGTAGGATGCATAATTCCAGAAGGCTGCTTTTCTTTTAATTCTTTGCTTCCTACTATGAAAATACTAGTTTTTTAAACCAAAATCACAGAATATTTTATCTTTGTCTTGTCTTAAATGCTTGTTAAATCTTAAGATCCCATTACCTTTTAATCCATCATTATTTACATACCACAAAGAAAAATACTGCTGTGACATGTAGTTATTTGTTATACGTAGCCTGATTTCAGAGGTTTTAGATGTTTTTGTCTTAATAAGTGTATGGCACATGGAAAGATGCTCAGTATAAGTAGTCATTAAGGAGGTACAAATCAAAATCACAATGAAATACTACCTTGCATCCCTTAGGATGGCTTTTTATTTAAAAAAAAAAAAAACAGGTATTGGTGAGGATGTAGACAAACTATAACTTTTTGCACTGTTGCTGGGAATGTAAAATGGTACAGGCTTTATGGAGACAGCATGCACATTCCTCAAAAAATTAAAAATAGAATTACCATATGATCCTAGCAGTTTAAATTCTGAGTGTGTACTCAGAAGAACTATAATCAGGGAGTCAAAGACATGTTTATACTTCCATGCTGCTATAAGCATGGGTCTTCCAGGCTTATAGCAGCATGGAAGTGTAAATATGTCTTTGACCTGTTATAATATGTAAGGTGATGTGATTGAATCTTGAGGATGTTGTGCTAAATAGAATTAGGCACAAAGAAACATAATGTATATGCTTCCGCTTAGATTAGGTGACTGGAGTAGTCCCATTCAAGAGACGAAATGTAGAGTGATAATTGCCATTGGCTAGAGAGGGGGAGAGAGAGAGAAAGAAATGGAGAATGATAGTTTAATGTGTATAGAGTTTTAGTTTCTAATATGAAAAAGTTCTAGAGATGGTTCCACAGCAGTAGGAATAGGGGCGTTCTGCCTTTGTTTTAGGCCTGAAAAGGAAGCCATATCCTTTTGGTTGTCCTGTGGGTCACTGCTCTGTTCCTTTCTGGCAGACCTTTGGCATGGCTGAGGAGTACCATCGAGAGTCAATGCTGGTCGAGTGGGAGCAAGTGAAACAGCGAATTCTGCACACACTGCTCGCGTCAGGAGAAGATGCACTGGACTTTACTCAAGAAAGTGAGGTAGAGTGAATCAAAAAGATAAACTGTTGTTAATAAAACTATGAAGTCAGAGAATGCATACCTACTTGTCTGGTGGCTTCTTGGCCCAGTTGATCACCATTCTCTCTGAGACATTTTCTGTACTTAGCTCTCAGGATGACACATTTGCCCACATTTCCTTGCAGTGTGCCTGGCTGCTTCTGTTCAGTCTCCTGTGCTGACCTCTGCATGTTTGACTTTCCCAGGGCTCAGACCTAGGCTTCTCTTTTCCTCTTAAACACTACCCTGTTGATTTGGGGGTTGTGACTTTGAACAGCATCTATGTACTGAAGATTCTCAAACTTTCCGCTGCAACCCTGAGCCCCGTATTCACTTGGATGTCACCCGGGCATCTCAGGCTGAATGTGTCCTGCCCAACTCGCCTTCTCTTCTCATAGCAGCCCCTGCCCTTATAAATGGCAGTTCCAGACTTTCACTTGCTTAGGCGTTAGATCACACAATCTCAGTTCCGTTTTTGTCCTTTCCGTGCCCATCTAACACTCATTTTCCCACATGTGACAAATTCAGTAAGATGTACCCATAATCCAACCACTTGCCACCATGTCCACTCTTCAGACTCTGACCCAAACCACCATCACCTCCTATTCAGATTATTGAACTAGCCTCTTAATTGGTTGTTTTATAATTTGCTGTATAATATTTCCAACCTTACTGTCTTAAAAAAGATTGTATTTTAGTAGTATTATTAACAATATTATTTTTGACTCAGAGTCTCTTGAAGATGCAAAGTATTGGCAAATAAACCAGGTGTGGTGGCTCACACCTGTAATCCAGCCTTCAGCAGGCTGAGGCAGGAATATTGCTGAGTTTGAGGCCAGTTTGGGCCAGATAGTGAGATCAGGAACATCCTGAACTATAGAATAAATTGACTTTGTCTCAAAAATACTGTTTTGGACAAATTTGCACTTACCTTAAGGCTCGACTAGGTGAGAGCTACTCCCAAGGTCATTCATATGGCTGTTGGCAAGTCTTAGTCCTCTTTGGCTCTTGGCTAGAGAAGCCAGTTCCTTGTCAAGCCGCCCGTCCATGCGCTGTTCATGCAGTGTAGCTTGCTTCCCCTGGAGCAAAAGGAAGGGATCCAAGGGAGAGCTAAAGACCCCCAAGCCAGAAATCACAGTCTTACATAACTTTTGAAGTAATATCCTTTCACTACTCTAGCTTAGAAGTGAATCACGTAATCTAACCTCTGTTCATGGAGAGTAGAGGGCTTGAATTCCGGGAGATGGGAATTATTGGGGCTGTTTTTAGAAACTGCCACACTGGCCTCCCTTATACCCTTCCACAGTATTAACATAGCAACGAGGGTAGTACAATTGAAAGAGTGTAGATTCTTGTCACTTCTGTACTCTGAACCCTCCATTGACATCAGTCTCACTTGGAGTGAAAACCAAAGTCTTTTCATCGTGATATATAAGTCCTTATATGACCTGATTTTGCTTTTGCCTAAGCTTAATCTTATACTACTTTTCTCATATTTTTATTTGTATTGTTTTTGTGGCATTGGGTATTTATCCAGGGCCTTAAACACTCTAGGCAGTTACTCTACCACTAAGCTACATCCCCAGCACTCCACTTTTTGTAAAAACTGTTTTGAGACAGGGCTCACTAAGTTGCCCCGGCTGGACTAGAACTTGTAATTAGCCTGCCTCAGCCTCCTGAGTAGGTAGGATTACAGGGGTACACCACCATGGATTTTCACCTTTCATGCTCCAGCCAAACATGCTCTTTACAGGTCCTTTGAACAAGAACCTGGCAGGTTCTTAGAGTGCTCTCCGCCAGATAATTGTGTGACTCTCTCTCACCTCCTTCCACCCTTTCAGTTTTGATCCATTGCCATCCTAATGAGGTCTTCCAAGATCTTAATATTTGGCACATTCTTTGTTCATTTTTTTTCAGTGCTGAATTGAACCTATGGCCTTGTGCATACTGGGCCAGTGTCTAACCGCTGAGTTACATCCCTAGCCAAGGCCTTGATACTTGAAATTCAGACCAACCATTTCTCATTGAACACTTTCTCTTTCTTTTTCTTTCCCTCCCTCCTTCCCTTCCTCCCCCCCTCCCCCCTCTCTCTTTCTTTCTTTCTTTCATTCGAGACAGCGTCTTGCTCTATCACCCAGAGCTGCTGGTCCGGGACTCACCATGGAGCCCAGGCTGGCTTTGGACTCACAGCAATCTTCCTGTCTCAGCCTCCCACGTGCTGGGATTGCAGGCATGGGCCACCAACCAAGCCTGGCCTGTGTGGTGCTGGGGAATTGAACTAGCCACTTAGTGCTTGGCTAAGCACTTGCTAAGCAGTCGCTTTAACTGCTGAGCTATTCCTTCAGCCCCTTACCTATTTTCTTACTATATTTTTCATTTTAGCACTTCTCCCACATGCCATGTTATCTGTTCATGTCTTTGTGTTGCCATTTCTCACAGTAGTATATAAGCATTATGAATGTAAGACGTTTGGTTTTGTTTATGCCTGTACGTGCAGGGCAGAAAAATCACTGGAGTATGCTCAGAAAACATTAGTTAAAAAATTTAGCTCTGGCTAACTTGGTACTGAAGTTTTAGGGGTGTGGTTTTAAAAAATAAGTGTTTTTGAATGGGAAAATTAAAGTCTTAATTGCCGGTGCTGACTATCAGTAGTGCTAAGTTGAGAACTTCCTCCTGTTTAAAAAATTTAAATAAAATAAAAACAGTAGTGAATTTATATGGTTCAAAAATTAAAGCAGTCTGTCTTCAAATACTCCATTTTTTTCTCCTTTTGTCTCTCCCGTAGGTAATTATTGTTACCACTTCTTTTCCGTGCGTGCGTGCGTGCGTGCGTGCGTGTGTGTGTGTGTGTGTGTGTGTGTGTGTGTGCTTTGTAGATGCTAGGCAAACATTCTACCTCTGATCTATATCCCTGTTATTACTTTCTTGTATTGTTTTTTATTTCTTTATAAAAGTAAAAGTATATGAGATGATGCGTTCTTATCCCTCAGTCTTCTTACAGAAAAGTTAGCTGGGTGTTCAGTTCTGTATCTCTCCTTTTTTCCCTTCATTGTCTCCTAGTGATCTTTCCTATGAGGGATTTTGAGGTTGTATCTAGGACCAACAAGAAAGAGTATCTTGGTTTTTTTTCTGTAATATGTTCTCTTGAGTTGTCACACACTTACCATCCTGGTGTGAGCAAGGAACAGCCCTAGACTTCAAATCCTGGCTTCAAGAGTGTTTAGTCATGAGGCCTCATCCAAATTATTTAACCCTGCATACCTTTAAGCCTTCAGTAGTAAATGGGATTATTGGGCCAGATCAGTGATGGTGTGAAGTTCTGTGATGGCCATTTCTTACTATTACCTTTTAAAATGTAGTCTCAGATAATTTGGTATTGTAGGTTTAAAATAGTAATGTTATAAATATGATACTACTAGGCATTTTTAGGAGTATCACCAGTACTTCCTCATAAGTCCTTTTTTTTCTTCCTAGAACTCATTTCATTTCATTTCATGGGTAGTTAGTATTCTTTTTGTACATAGAGATAAACGGAGGCTCAAAGAGGTATGTGATGTTCCGGTGAGACGCAGGACTGTAGGTTCCTGCACCAGTGCTGTGTTGAGGCCTGGGTCAAGGATGGATAGATTCGTTTTTCTGTTAAATTAGTCCCCAGATAAGTACGCCCAGTCTTAGGAAATTGCTCCTTAAGAGCCCTGTCCCATATATATTTCTTATAGACTCTGCAGTCTCAAATCACATTCATTGAGAAAGAAATTAATGTATTTTTAAGTCTTATGGCCAGCCTAATGTTTCTTTCTTAGTTCTTTGCAAATCTGGGCAGATAACTAGAACAACTCATGGTTTTATAAACTTTATTTTTTTAAATGGTGTTAATAGGTTGTGTTGTGTATAGGGATTAGGACGTAATTATAAGCTGGAAATGAGATATTCTTTCTTGATTGCTCTTCTCTTATAAATAGATTGTACTACTTAGTAGACTCTTCTTTGACCTCCACTCCCCTTGGAAGGGAGTTATCGACGCTTTTGTGTTCTGTTCACGACACTTAGCAGAGTGAGTAGCATTGCTATGGAGGTTGGCAGATGGTGAAAATAGGTCTCTCTTCAGGTTATCCAGGAAATAGCTGTTTTCTGGCAACTTGTGTTTTCTTGTTGCTTTTTTCCCTCTGAAGTGTAACATATATGGAAAAGTGAATGAGTCAAAGATTCATTTTGCCTGTTTTTGAACTTTGTGTAAATAAATTCATATGACATGTATTCTCTTTTTTCCCAATTTTATTGATACGTATATATGCAATACATAATGTTCACATTGATCTTGAGTATTTTGTGCATATCCATGTCGTGGAAAAATTATAAATCCTTCCCCTCTTCCTTTTTGACACCCCCACTTGCTCCCCACCAGTTCCCATTATTTCTTTCAGTTAGTTCTATGAAAAGATTGTCATTATTAAAGAAAACATTCGATATTTCACCATCTGCCTCTGATTGACTTCACAGAGCATGATGGTCTCAAGTTGCTTTCATTTACCTACAAAAGCCTCAAACCTATCTGTGTTTATAGATGAGTAGTATTCCATTCTGTACAGGTACCACAACTTAATCCATTGGTCTTTTGATGGGTATTTTGGTGTCTGCCACATTTTAGCTATTGTTAGTTTTGCTGCTATGAAGATGAGTGTGCATGTGTCTCTGTTATATGATGTTTTTTAACTCTTTTGGGAAAATTCCCAGAAGAGATATCTCTGGATCAAGGCGAACATTCATTTCCAGTCTCTTGAGAAGCTTCCATACAGTTTTCCATAGTGGTTGTACTAATTTCCATTCCCACCAACAGTGCAAGAGGGTTCCTTTTTCCCCACAGCATCATCAACACTGATTGCTATTTGGGTTTGTGATAAATGCCATTCTCTCTGGAGTTAGATAGTATCTTAGCGGTGTTTTGATTTCCATTTCTTTAATGGCTAAGGATGTTGAACATCTTTTGACGTATTTATTGGCCTTCTTCATCTGAGAACTGCCTGTTAATTTCCTTTGGCCATTTTTCAGTCAGATCTTTGATTTTGAAGGGCTTTGTTTTTCTTCAGTTCCCTGTATATTCTGGTTATGAGTCTATCTGAGGTATAAGTGATGAATATTTTTCCCCATTCTGTCAGTTCTCTATACACTATTGATAATTTCCTTTGTCATGCAGAAACTTTTTAATTTGACATAGTCCCATTTGTTAATTCTTTTTCTTTTGGTTTTGGTGTCTTGCTAAGGAAGTCCTTGCCTACACTTATACCTTTTAGATTTTTGCCTAATTTATCTATCAGATGGTTCAGTGTTTCAGTTTTAATATCTAAGAGGAAAAGTGCCAGTTTAGAGGGTATGAAAGTACTCAGCTTTATTTATTAATTTGTAGAAATTGCCAAATAATTTTCCAAAATGATTTTATCAGTGCATCGTCTTCCCACTAGCAGTAAGTGAAAATTTCATTTTTCCCATATTCGTGACATATTCAGTGTTCTTTGCCTTTTTTAGCTTAACTGGTGGGGGCTATGTGGAATGCTGCATTTTTACAAGCCCTCTGCATGTAATTTCCTCCAAAATGATCGTAATGTGATGTCATTTCCATTGGACTCATCCTTGCATAGAAGATCACACCATGAGAAGGACAGAAGGCAGGCTTTGGAATTCAGCAGGCCTTTATTCCTGAACCTGGGATTACTCATGAAAATCCTTTCTTGGAGAACTGATATAAGAAGTACAGAACATATGTAAAGCCCTTAGTTCAGGGCCTGCCAGTATTAGTATGGCTGCTAGTATTTGGTAAGCTATACCCTATTAAGTCTACTTTAACTGTGTTAATACAGGTCTTTTAAAAGTATTTCTTTTGATTTACAATATATAACTAGGAAGAAATCTTTAGGCATGAAAAGAACTGACATAGTATCTAAAGTATACCTTTTTGTCAAGAATGAGGTTGTTAAAATCCAAAGAATCACTAAGAAGGAAATTCAGATCATTTTGAGTTGACTTTAAATTTACAGGAAGATGGCCAAATGGATATTTAATATAAATAGGGCTCAAGGCTTTTAAAAAATTTTTAAATCAAAAATGGGCTGTTACATGGTAGTTTCTGCAATAAGCCCCAACATGTGTGCCCCCAAAGCCTTCTAATAACAGAAGAACAAAGAGTTATAGTTAGTTTCTGTTCCTGGAAAATTTTAATAAAAGGAAATGATAACAAAGTCAATTTGAGAAATTAATTTCCTTAAGATATTGAAGGAAGATATTATAACTCCTAAAGGAAAATAGGAATTGAAATATTGTTAGTGACTTCTCAGATCTTGATCTGTACAGGAGTGATGAGCCTTGAAATAAGAAATAGGCTTGTGACTCAGTCCTCATGCCCTATTCGTGTATCTGACTAGGGTAAGGAAGGACTCCTTTGCTGTTGTATGGATTGTGTGACAAGATGGTGCTTGAGCAGTGGAGAATTCTTAATGTGTCTTGGCCAAGTTTTAAAGCAGTATATAAAAATAAATTGATCTAGCCTCACTGTAGCCTGGTAACTGTTGGAAGCAGTCAGTGGGTGTTGGAAGCAGTCAGTGGGTAATCCTTTAATCTGTTGTCTAGAAAATGACTTCGCAGGCAGTAGGCTCCTAGAGAAGCTAACCTGTAGCTTAATTGTAGTTAATAATAGTGACATTCCACATTGATATGTGAGTTGTTCAGTGTATGTTAATAGCATCTAATTTTGATAATGGATTTAGTACCATATTCTATCAATTCCTAGTCGCACATCATCTTCCTTACACTTTAATATGTCTGAAATCAAGATATCTTAATTCAGCAGTGTGTCACAGTTTGACATCATTTTTTTTTCCTTTCCTACTGGCACATAAAGTACATCTTACAATAGATAGTATATTAGATTTGATTAAATACAGGAAAGGATAGACTAACAAGAATTTGAATTTGAAAACCCCAGGATGGATGATTCTAAGTTCTCTAAGTTCTCTGGTAGTTTCCTAGGGGTTGGGCCTGGTTCACATTTTGGGGTTTTGAGAAGCAATTCAAGAATAAAAAGGGCTCTGCTCCCTTTACAAATAAACAAATAAATAAATTGAAAACACTTAACATATTCTTTATTATATTGTTACGATGTATCCCGTATAATACTTTGTAATCTTGCACACTATTCTGATGATAGAAGTTTTTAGACTCACTTGAGAAAACTGCCACTTTGACTCCAGCTCTACCCAAAGATGACCTCACCTCTGCCAGTGGTACACATCCTCCCAACTCTGTGGCACATAGGTGTGTGCATATTTATACACATATGGATATCTTCTCAACTGTTATCAACCACAGATGATATCATTGCATGTGTTGAGTTCTATAACTGTGTATCATGTTTTATGTTTTACTTATTAGAGTTTTCTCTAGGTTATTGCATATAGGTTTGTGTCGGTTTTTTGTTTTTTGTTTTTTTTTTTTTTTTTTTTAGTAGCTGTAGTAGCATTACATTGTTTGGATGGCCAAGCATACAGCAAGATCACACAGTCATTAGTTAAGTTACATCTAGAACACTGAGCTGCTCATCCCAGGTTGGTGATTGCTTTTGTTTTCTCTCTCTTTCTGTAATAGTACTGGGCATTTATAACCACATATGGTGGTTCCATTTTGCTTACGTAAAGCCAAAACATTCCCCTTGGAAATTAAACCTTGTTCCTTCTGTGGTATCACTGTATTTTCTTTTTAACTCTCTACTGTTTTCCAAGGAGGGTTTATTACATTCCCTCTCCTTATGTGCCCTCCATTGAAAAAGTTTTATGCATTCTTGACTATGCTTTATACAGTAATAGATGTCCCATAAAAGTTTGCACGTCCCTTCTACCCACTTTTGCTTGTCCTGGAATGGCTGTTTGGGGAACAGCAGCTACTCTGAGAAGCTAATTCCAGGTCTGTCTCTGGGGGCTGCTGTCTCCAAGCTCCTGGTGAGCTCCTCCTTTCCTTTCTGGCTCTGCCTTCCTGTGCACTTGTCTTTCTGGTCCCTAATTCCCTGCTTCTATTGTTGTGTCTGTTTTCCCTGCTACTACAGCTTGACAAATCCCCTAAGCAGAGAAACTCAAGAGGTCGGAAGTGTTTGGAATGCTATTCCCACACAGTACACTGGCCCTCACGCAGCCCCAGCTGTGGAATTCCAGCTGAACACTTGCCAGTTCCTCTGCTCAGGAATGTGCATGTACACATCCGTTACGGGTGGTAAAATAGTGGCTTGGCCAAGGGCATCTGAAGGAGAGAGACTTTTAAAAGAACAAGAGCATGAGGCAGAATTCATTTACTTGGAAACTCAAAGTCCGAAAACAAGTTACCTTTTAAGTGGGTAATTTTTTTAAATAGATTTTTAGTACTAGAAAGTATTTCTTAAGGCTGTTCAAGAGTAGCTCTAGTTTTCAGGTCCAGAAGGCAGTTGAGTAATAGAGCTGCACAATGTCTCCTTATGGATCCACTTTTTAAAAACATTGAGAATTTAATCAAAAACTGCCTGCTCAATGTAGCTAGGACAGGGAGGAGCATCCCAGCAATTGAAAGAAGGACAGGGGAAGAACAGAAATCTTGAAGGACATCGGAAGCAGAGAGAAAAACAGGAGCCTAGGAAAAGCCACTGCAGTCTGGCTGCAAATGGCTGGGAGCCGCAGGCATCTGCACACGGAGGAAAGCCAACATGCAGCCCAGAACATCTGACACTGTTAGGAGAGGAAGGAGCACTCCCAACAACTGATAGGAGGCCACAGAAAGGTCAGAAATCCTGAAGGCGTATTAGAAATGGAGAAAAACTGCAGCCAAGTAGGCAAGGCCCCAGCTGCCGGCATCCACAGACCACAGATGGAGAAAGTCAAGAGGTCAGAACCTGAGACTGAGGTAAGTGCAAATCCAGGAGAAGAGGAAGTTGTCAGCACCTGGTAGACCCAGCCTCAAAAAAACAAACCTACAGGTAGTGTGTACTACAAACACAATGTGTGCTCCCCTAGAAAAGGCCTCCTGGAGCCCAGATCAGAAGCAGTGCTTGGCAGCCATAACGGGCAATGATGTAAGCGGGAGCCATTTTTTAAAAAGGCCCAAGACTAAACTGATTAAAGAAAGCTCAGAAGAGCAAATCAGGGCTTTGGGGGTCACACGTAAGCAGTGCCTATGAAGAAACTGGTACAAGAGGCAGTTGCAGAAAGAGGAGAAAAAAGGCTGCTGACCTCCTGAACAGCTCAGTGTAGTGGGAGCACCTCTGAGGGTGGAGGGCCACACCCATGGGGGAGGAAAGCCAGGATAGGTGGAGGAGCTTTGCTAAGGGGGCTGGGTGTGATCATGACACCTCAGAAGCCATCAGCTGTTACGTCTCCCTCACTGTCTACTCCCATCACAGAACTCAGAGGAGTTTTGACTTCCCTGACATACCGTCATACTCATTGAAAGAAACCTCTCAGCTAGGCCTTTAAAGTGAAGCTCCGCACTCAACAACAGAAACATGGGAAGAACACAAGGCAACAACAGGACACCCGCAGAGATACCTGAGACCCCAGAAACTGATGTCATGGGCCCTGAAATAATGGAACTCATAGGGAAAGAAGTCAGAAAGCAAATGAATGAGTCCAACAACCAGTTCAAACAAGATATTCTCAAAGAAATGCAAGCCTTGATCAGCAGGCTTAAAGAGAAACTTACTAATCAAATAGTGGTCCTAGTGGAGACAAAGCTCACTGAGCATATTGAAACCACAAATAAAAAGTTGGCCGAGGCAAATAAGGAAATGCAAGATATGAAGGAACATTTTAATAGAGAAGTGGAAAATGTAAAAAGAAATCTAGATGAGATGCAGGATATGAAAAATACATGTGACAGCAGAGGAAGACTACTAGAATATTGTGAGGACAGAATTTCAGACCTTGCAGACAAGGCTAAGGAAACAAATGATATACTTAGGCATTACCCCGAAGTTAGAAATGAGCAAAGTAGCTGGATACAACAGCTGATGGATGATTCAAAGAGAACCAGCCTCAGAATTATGGGTGTGAGAGAAAGAGCAGAAGACAGCACCAAAGGTATAGAGAATTTATTCACTGAAATAGTGCAAAAAAATTTCCCTAAATTTGAAAAAAATACTTTGAGATATAAGAAGCTTATAGAACACTAAATAACCTCAACCAGCAATGAGACTCGCCACAACATATCATAATCAAAACTTCAGATATACAACATAAAGAGAATATTAAAAGCAGCAAGAGAAAAACAGACAAACCTATTCAAGTTACTGCAGATTTCTCAAGGCAAACTGTAAAGGCTAAGAGAGCCCGGAGCAAGATCGTTCAAGCTTTAAAAGACAGCAAATGTCAACCCAGGTTGTTATATCCAGCAAAATGATCTCTGAAAATTGAAGCAGAAGTAAAAAATTTTTATGACCAAGAATCCCTTAAAAAATTGCAACCACTAGCTCAGCATTGCAGAAAATACTGAAAGGAATCTTGGAGACAGACAGACAGATAAGTAGAACCAGAGAACGTGGAAACATCTAAAGAAAAGTGAAACAAAAAAGAGATTGGTATTTGATTGGTATCCTGCTAAAACAGTACCAGCTTTATCATAAGATCTGTGAAACTTCCCCCATAATTTTAATAGTATATTAGTTTGCAAAACATAATTATTATCACAATGGGGAACTGATATAAAATCTTTAGAAAATAGGTGCACATGAATTTATAGATGGATAGATAGATAAAATGACATATCTGGCAAAATGTTAGTATTTAGTGAAATGTGAGTAAATAATTTGCGAAAGTTAAAAATTCTGAGATAACTAAGTTTGCTGTTACATATGTTGCTTTGTGTGTAATATATTTTTGTGATATAGATTGAAATTAATGTAGCAAGTTAATACAGAATTAAGTTCTTAGGTGGATTGGTGGGTGAGGCCATGTTAAAGAATCTTAACAGAGATACCATAAAATACAGAAAAAAATAAAACACTTGCAAATTGTCTCAGTAAAGGACTCTGCTGGACTCAGAGAAGAGGAATCAAGATATAGCCACTGCAGACCTTTCCAGAGGTGGGAAGCTGAGCTACATAGTGGTGATTTGAGTGGTGAAGTGAGCCAGACACAGAAAATTAAATGTATTAAATATTGCATGGTTTCTCTTGATTTGGGAAACCCAGAATACAGGCGTGGAAGCAAATGGGTGTTATAGTGGGAGATATGGGGGATGAGAAGGGTGTGGGAGGGCCAAAAATGGGGAGGGAAAGGGAGTGTAATGTTGATGTGATATATACGTGCACAAAATACTCAAATTTATAGTATACATATATTAATAAAAATGAGGGAAATAAACCAAAAATAAACTGTAATGAGCATGTGAACAAGACATATGCTAAATAATGGATGGATAGGGACAATGCAGAAACATGACCTAAAATAAAACATTTTCTTCTGTGTTTGCTAGAAAGTCTTATTTTTCTACAATGACCACTTATTTTTTGTTTGAAAAGAACACCTCCACCAGCTCATTTTCTATTTCTGAACTAATTCTGAGTGTTTGCAATAATACTGTATTTAGGAGTGCTGTACAAGACAGCCACCTTTCTGGAACAGAGCTGTCTGAAAACTGAAGATTGCCGTCTTTAAAGAACATAACACGCAAAGTCCAGTAATCTAGTTGGGGGAGGAAATGGAGAAGAAAAAGAATAAGACTATGGCATTTCTGAAAGGTCACTGTTGTTACAGTTACTCTTTTTTTTACATCTTTCCCCATTTTTATTAATATATATGCAATACATGATGTTTACAGTGAACTTGAGTATTTCACTTCACCACTCAAATCGCCACTTATTAGCTCAATTTCCCAACCCTAAAATGGACTGTAGTTGCAGTATCTTATGCCTCTTCCCTGGGTCCAGCAGAGCCCTTTATTAGGATGATTTGCCAAAAGTTCTTTTTTTTTCCCTGTATCTTGCTGTATCTTTGTTGAGATACTTTAACATGGCCTCACCCACCAGTGCACATGGGAAGAGAACTATAACAGTGAAATTCATAAGGCTAGAAAATGTGAGAAAGAAGTTAAATTTCACATTCCTTAGCTGAGTACTGAAAAGTAAATGTTTGTACATTCAAAAAACATGCTACGTTAGATGAGCTTAAGTCTATATCAAATTGTTACATTAAATGAACTTAAATCTATATCATATAAGTATACTAAAAGCAGTAAATAGAGTGGCATGCTTAGGTATTTCAGATTTTTTTAGCTTTCATAAATTATTCACATTAAACTAATTACTAACATATTGCCGTATTTGGTTTATCATTTTACCTACCTATGCATCCCTAACTTCATGTACACATATTTTAAGATTTTATAGCAGTTCCTTATGTTGAATATAATTACTATATTCTGCAAATTTGTATACTATTAAAAATAATAACTATGAGGGAAGATTCACAAATTTTATGAGAAAGCAGTACTGTTTTAGAAGGATAGTAATCAAATGATTCAAATATCAAACTCTTTTGTTACACTTTCTATTTAGATGTTTCCTTTCCTCTATATTTTTTGGTGCTCTTGTCTCCACTTCTCTCAAAGATTCCTTTGAGTATTTTCTGCAGTATTAGGCTTGTGGTCACAAACTTATATAGAGATTCTTGGTCATAAAAAATTTTTATTTCAATTTTCAGAGATAATTTTGCTGGATATAACAACCTGGGTTGACATTTGCTGTCTTTTAAAGCTTGAAAGATCTTGCTCCAGGCTCTCTTAGCCTTTAAAGTTTGCCTTGAGAAATCTGCAGTAACTTGAATGGGTTTGCCTGTTTTTCTCTTGCTGCCTTTAATATTCTCTCTTTAGCAGAGCTCTTCCACCTGTCCTTGCTTTCCTCCCCCATGGGTGTGCCTACTGCACTGAGCTGTGCAGGAGGTCGGCAGCCTTTTTCTCTTCTCCACAGCTGTCTCGTGCTAGTTTCTTTTTAGGCACTCTTAAGTGACCCCAAAAACCCTGGTGTGCTCTTCTGATCTTTATTTTACTCTAAGTAGTTCAGTCTTGGGCTCTTGTTTTAAAATGGCTCCTGCTTACATCATTGCCTGTTATGGCTGCGGAGCTCTGCTTCTGATCTAGATTCCAGAAGACCTTTTCTCCAAGGGAGCTCACATTGTGTTTGTACTATGAACTAGCTACAAGCTTTTTTTTTTTTTTTTTTTTTTTTTTTTTTTTTTTTTTTTTTTTTTTTTTTTTTTTTTTTTTTTTTTTTTTTTTGAGACTAGGCCTACCAGCTGCTATTAATTCCCACCTCTGGATCCATGCTTACTTCAGTCTGAGATTCCAGGCTCTGGGCTTTCCTTTGTCTGTGGATGCCAGTTGCTCCCAGCTGTTCACAGTCAACCTGGGGCAGCTTCCTGGGCTGCTGTTTACTTCCACTTCTAATGTGTGTTCAGGGTTTTTGAGCTTTCGATGCCCTCTTTCCGTTTTGGGGGCTGCTCCTCCCTGTCCTAGCTACAATAAGCTGGTAGTTTTTTACTGTATTCTTAGCTTTTTAAGTGGATCCACAGGAGACATTGTGCAACTTTGTTTCTCGGCCGACATCTTGACCAGAAGTTCTGTCTTTAGCTTATGAAGTGGTAGCAACAGATGGCATTTCTCAGCCATGGGTTGGGTGCTGTGATGAACTCTTTTTGCTTATTTCTTAACATAGTGCTGTGAGGTTACAGTTACCTATGCCATGAGTTCCATGAGTTCTCTGTGGTCATGAGTTCCACATTCATGGATTGATTCTACATTTGTGTATTCAACCAACTGCAGAAATCAGGAGAAAACAAATATGTCTGTAATGAACATATACAGACTTTTCTTGTCATTACTCCCTAGACAGTACAGTCTTAGTGACTATTTCTGTGACATTTACTTTGTATTAGGTGATATAAATAATGTGGAGATGATTTAAAGTACACAGGGGAGAACTGTAGATTATGTGCAAATATGTTGTTTTGTTTATTTATTTGCTTATTTATTGCTAAGAAGTAGAGCACATGGCCACTTCTAGTATAGTAGGCTAGGAAAGGTATATTTATTGATTTGTAGAGGCTACCTTGTGGGAAATTTGTAATCTAGTTGATATATCACCTTGCATAGCTTGAAATCTGCCATGATGGAAGAATTTACATCACTGAAACTAACAAATGCTATACCCTCAGATCCCCTTGCCCAAGGACCAGTTGTTAAAAATTTACCTGCATACCATTAGTTATATTTAACTCCATATGCTATTATGAAAGGTGGCAGGAAGAGATGAGAAGTAGAGATTGGAAATGGTTACAGTGTCAGCCAGCCGTCAGCATCTACCAATGTCAGTAAACTATGTTTAAGCTCTTCTAATACCAATGATTGTTGGAGATTAGAATTGAGAAGGATTTCTCAAGGTTGTCTAGGACAGCCTCTTCATTTGCCTGACAGGAATCAGAGGCTCCAATACAATGTGCTTTACTTCATACTGGGAAGCCACAGAGCCCAGTGGCCCTCTTGGAACCCAGATATCCTTGACAGTTGAATGTTCATCCTCTGTAACTAAGGGTTTAAGACCTACCTTTCTGCTGGCTGCTTCTACTTCTCTAGCCTGTTCCAGATAACATTCATCTACTGTTCCTTTTACCAGCATTCGTAGTGCTAGAAAGTTTGTCTGCTGTCTTATGGTAGTTTCCCAGGATGCTCATTTTATTTGTTAGGTTTGTTTGTTTTTGAGGCAGGGTCTCACTGTGTAGCCCAGGCTGGTTCTGATCTCACTATGGAGCCCAGGCTGGCATTGGACTCTTGGGAATCCTCCTACATCAGCCTCCTGAGTGCTGGGATTACAAGCATGCACCACCGTGCCCTGCTTATGTGGTGGTAGGGAATTGAACCCGAGTACTTGGTACTTTAACCCCTGAGCTATTCCTCCAGCCCAGGATGCTTACTTTAAACTGCTTGGTTTTAGATTTTAGAGAAATTTTTGCTTGTTTTTGCTGTACTGACTGTAGTATGAAGGATCTTCACACTATGCTATATCCCCAGTTTTAATTTGAGTCGTGTTCAGTAGCTAGGTTGGTCTTGAACTTGGTATTCTTCTTCCTCAGCTTCCCAGAGAGCTGGAATTACAGGCCTATGCCACAAGGTCTGGCTGGTTGTCTTCACATGAGATAAGGTTCAAGGATTTGGCCTCAGCTATAGTACAGTACAAATTATTGATATATGTTGGAAATTTAAGAACGTATGTAAGCCCCTATTTCCTTATAGTAAGAAATGTATCTAAAAATGAACTTTAGTTTTTCTTTAGAAAAGCATAACCGACTTTCAGATACATTTTACTCTCACTATCAGCTGGGATAGCTCAGTAAGCTAGCTTTTCATCTCTCTAAGGATATAGTGGCACTTAGCAAATATTCATTGAATGAACGAGTGAGTGAATGAATGCATGAATGTCCAACCTATACTGGTTTCATATTTTCAGTTACAGAGAATTAATCAGTTGATAGGGATTTAGTGTAGACTCCAGGTTAGAAATGTCTGAATTTGGTGTTGTGTCCCTGTGGTCTCTCTTCCCTCAGCTGCCTTATCTGTGGAAGCAAGAGACTTGGTGACAAAACTGGCCTCAGTGGTGTGAAGAAAGGGAGGAAGATGAGTTTGAGATGTGGCTTGGGATTGAAACTAAATGTGAGAACGGTGTGCTTGTGTTTTTATTTTTTCACATGACTGAGTACTATTCTGTTTTCTTCATTGGCAGCCAACTTACGTCAGTGATGTTGGGCTCCCTGGTCGAAGCTCTCTGGATAGCATTGAGATGGCTTACGCTCGGCAGGTAAGTGTACTTGAGTGGAAGACTGAAGCTAAGAAATTGTGAGCCTCTGGGGAGTCAGAGGGAACAGTGACTTCATGTGAAAGTCAAACCCTAGAAGCAGATCAGAGTTTCATTTAGGTAACTGGTTAATGGTTAACCACACAGACCACTGGAGAATTCTATCAAATAGGGTAATAGAATGAGTCAAACTTAATGGGGGGAAATTGAGATTTGCCCTCCACACTAATCAGGCCATGCCATTTTGCATTATTGGCAATAGCTGGATATATAGTAAATTCTTGAGTAGCTGTTCTAATAGAAATGTAGTTCTGTATTAACTGAGTTACCCATGAGCTGATGATAGGATCAGAAATCTTTTTTTCACCTCTTATTGAGAGAAGTTTTCTAATTGCTTTTCTGCTTTGGTAAACATAGTGTACTGAGTGCTACCTTAAATAGCATTGTTGTCTTGGAGAAGCTGTTGTTATATCTGGGATCATACTTCTGGTTGTTGATCATGATCATTCAATTGTAAGAATATGGAATTATAAGGGCTTTGAGGTAAGCCCAGACACACTCTCGGATTGAAATTGTCCTGTGATTTTTTTTTTTTTTTATGACTGGGATTTATTTAGTGCAGTGCCAGAAGACTATATTTTATTATAATTTGCTATTCTCCCACAAAGTATCCAGAAGGGAAGATATTCCTGATTCTTCAGTTGAGGATGATGGGCTTCCATCCTCTGTGAGATCATCCTTTATAACAATAGCAAGGAGCATGTGCTCAGCTGCTAACCAACTCCCATGACTCTTTGAAGAACACCACACTGGTGCCTCTTGTGGACCTCAGCATTACCCACTTCCTTCTTCCCTCTAGCTGGAGTGAGGATTGGAGGCAAAAACTGATGCAACTGTAAAGGGGAGCAGTGGGCTGTGAGAATTTGCTAGACCTTGTGCTCTTTGGCAAAGGTCTCTATTCAGTTGCCAAGTAATTAGTCAGTGGAGTTCTGCATTAACCATGTGTGGATGGTATTACCAGCAATCTCTTGTTACCCTCTTTTGAAAGACAAGTTATATATGCTTTAAAAAAAAAAAAAAAAACTCTCTTGCTATTGGCAGTAGCTGTGTGTAGAGCACCATTGCTATTTCACATTCCAGGCTGCTGAAGCAAGCTTCCTCAGCTTTTTACAAGCAAATTCTTTTCCTTCCAACTCTTTTTTGCCCAAGTCCCCTGTTTATTTCCTTTTGCTCTAATTTTTAAGCCACTGTCTTTTTTTTTTTTTTTTTTTTAAGGTGGCAAGGTGTAGAACAACAGATCTTTATTTTGAAACAAAGTTTAAAGGGGTAAAAGCTTGTACAGTCTGGTAGGGAGTCCCAAGTGGGTTGCCCCGTAGGACTCTCTCTTATTACTTTCCCTGAATATGGATATCCTTTCAATTTTACCTTAATTATGTGGCTTACTCTCTCCACTGCCATAGCCACCACTAGGAATTCAGACTTCATGAAATTAGAAGCTTCTGAGGACAGAAACTCTATAATAATTTATATCTGCAAGACTCCAGCATCATAAAATTTAACATTTCATAGTGCTTGGCACAAAGAGATGTCAGATACCTGTTTATGTGGCTATCCTCTGCAGTAGAGAGTGAATCTTTGTATCCCATATGGAACATGTACCTTGTAAAAGGAGAGCCCCTAATAAATTCTCATTGAGTAAGTAAGTATTACCTTATAGTTTAGAACTGTTTTATTTAATCTTTATAAAATCCCTGGAAGCTAAGTGGTATTATTGTTCTCCATTTAAAGTAGAGGAAACTAGAGTTTAGTGGTGTCACAGTTTGTCTAACATTGTTCAACTGCAAAGTGAAGTCTTCTACAATAGTAGGATTTATTATTTTGCTCATTTTTACTATTATTATTTTAATATTTTTAAAAACAAACCCCAATTATTTGTGCCTTTATAGAATTTTTTACCTAAAGAGCAGACTCTTTCTAGGAGAAAAGATGTGCCCAATGGGCATCGACCTAAAGGCTGCAACCTGATATTCCTTGCTGGGTCTCTGAGCCCTGACCTGGGGCAATTCAGTCTCTTGGCCAGAATTTCATGAGAATGTGGCCTGATCCTAAGGAAGCAGCTGCTGACGCTCTTCCATTATCCTGTCTTCCATCTTTCTCCTGGGTTTTTGCTCCTTACTCGCTGTCTGGTCCTTCTTCCCTGGACCACCTTGCTGTCTGTTTTTCAAGTGTTTGGAAGGCACTGGGAGCAGTTAGCTTCAGTTTTCTGCCCACAGCCCATACACCACAGTGGGGAGCAGGCAAGTGTGGGTAGGAATAGGAAGCTGGTGGAAGCTTCTCCTTACTGTTTGGTGACTTTATAACTGCTTCAGAAGGTCATGACAAGAAGTGAAGATAGAAATTTTGCCATTTGCTTTGCTTTACTTTCTTTCATTACAGATTTATATCTATAATGAGAAGATTGTCAGTGGGCACCTGCAGCCTAACCTTGTGGACCTCTGCGCTTCCGTTGCAGAGCTGGATGATAAGGTAGCACCTGCAGCTAACTCAAGGAGAAAGGTGGGGTCCTGTGTTCAGGTGGGATTAGTAGCTTGCTGACTTAGCTAAAGTGCACTGAAGAGACACTTCTATGGGATAAAAATGGTAACTCTTCAGAGTTTCATTTTAAATGATTTTGAAGTTGGTAGTTTAAGATGGTTTTTAAAAAAATTCTTCAGAAAGCTTAGCTAGGATCAATTAATAGTTGTAAGCATTCTCCTTGAGCTGTCTTTGCTTTGAAGTTCTGCCAGCCTGTCTTTCTGCTCCCCCCGTTTTCCTCCTCACACAGATTAATGAGGCCCTTTAAGGAGAGCAAAATCACAAAGATAATGCAGTGTTCACACCTGCCAGCCCCTGACCCTGCCTCGGTTGGAGGGCTTATGACTATTCTTTATGTGCCACACGTTCCATTTCTCTGACCCTCTACACTCAATTTTTATTCACCCTCCACTCTTTATTCCCAGCCACTTTTCTAAAATTCTGGAAGGAAAACAAAACAAAAAAATAATAAAGAAGTGAATGGATAGGTTGGTAAATGGCTAAGAGAAAGAGTAAAGGAATGACACACACAGCTTTTTTTTCAAAAGCACTTAAATTTTTTAATAGTGAAATGTAAAATAGTATATACAAATGGATCTAAAGAAGAAAGTAAAAGTTCACCAATTGTCTTAGTTACTCGTTTTTGGGACAAAATACCCAGTAATCACAATTTAAGGGAGGAAAGACTAATTTTAGTTCACAGTTCCAGAAGTTTTCACACAGGCTATTCATGGACAGACAGCAGCAGGGGCAGAGGTGTAGTGGGAGAAAAGGTCTAGTCCATGTCTGGTGATTAAGGATTTCCTTAGTTCAAGCTGCGACTTGGGCTATGCACCCCCAGCGTGGGTGCCCCTCCCTCATTTCCTGACCCACAAGTCAGTGACACACATCTGAAAACTCTCCTCCATCTCAGCAAATTGACATAGTCCCTGGAGGGCAGGCCCCAAGCGTCCGTCCCTTCCAGCAAGCCCAACCTCCTAACGACACATGATCCCATAGGTATCCCACTACATCCAAATACATGAGGCTTTTAGGGAACATTCCAGATCCAAACTATAATACCAGTGATCTACCATTTAAAATGAGTTGCATTAACTGGCTGTTTCGTAATTTAATTTTTAAAGGAGACCGTGAGAATAGGCTTTCCTGTTTTCCTTTGAAAAAAAGTGTAAACCTACCTTTCTGTACCTGGTGCTGTCTTATTTAGTGTTGCCAAGGGTTCAGGGAATTTCAAAGGAGAGACTTAAGGCCAGGAGGACTTGGAAAAGGGAGGCCCTCTGAGTTTTGGTAACACAAAAGAAAGAATATTGCCCCTTCCTGGGAGGTGATTTTGAAGGTTATGAGTGGAAAGGAAAACGGAAGGCTGGGAGGCTCACAGAACAGTTGAAAGCAGTGGCTCCTTGGAGAGGCTTGGGAAGACAAAGCCTATAATATTTAGTTTAAACTCCAAGCTTTAAGAAACTCCAATAGCTTTGTAAGAACTGGAATGTAGTACTTGAATTTAAACTCCTAGAGTTCTGGATGGTTATAAATGTGTTCACTCTCATAAGGGACAACCCACTGAGATTCGCTTTTCTTATTACTTTTATGTGGTTTTAATTATGTGGGTAGTTAAGCCAGGACTGAAATGGTAATTGATCTGAAAAATCAACTCAAGGTGGGGTTGGGGGGCATATGTGCTCATCAGTGGGTTGAACTCTGGCAGCTGACAGGGCAGAGGTGCAGCTTCTGCTGGGGGCTCTCAGAAGACATTAGGACCCTCCCATCCTGCCTGCTACCCAGGTCAGAGTGCTCTAACAACCAGATAATTTCTCTGGCCTTGCAGCATCGTTACATGTCTCATTTACACACAGAGCATCTCTGACATGTGGACCATGGTAAAACAAATGACGGATGTGCTGTTGGCGCCGGCTACTGATGCCCTGAAGAGCCGGAGCAGCGTGGAAGTGCGCATGGAGTTTGTCAGGCAGGCCTTGGGATACCTTGAGCAGAGGTAAGGCAGCAAGAGCACAGTGGGGCTGCCTTTCAAATTCTCCCAGTGTCAGCTCTGCCTCAGGTGTTGAACAGTCCTTAGGCTATATGTACTGTAGCTGGTGTGGTTGAAACAGATTGAAAGCAGAAAGGTAGTTGTGTCCTCAGAAATACTTTGGGGGGGGGGGGGGATCAGCCCAGGGTCTTGCTACATTCCTATCCTATTTTTGGTTTTGATTTTGTGACAGGATCTCACCAAATTACCTCAAGATGAGCTTGAACTTGTCATCTTTCTGCCTCAACCTCCCAGAGTGCTAGGATTACAGGCCTGTGACACCCAGCCAGCTTCAGAAGCACTTCTTGACCTGGGAGCACTGTTAAACTTGTTTCTTTCTCCGCTTTCTGTCCCTTGCTATGGAGAGGCTATTATTATTAGACCATAATGCCTCAGGGTATAATCCTGGTTTCCTGATGGAGTTCAGCCATTCCCCCTTAGGCTCTTATTTTCTGTCAGCATTTTAACTTTTCATTCCTGGCAATATAACCACCTTATCTTGGGAAGGCCTCTTTAACCTGACTTTTCCTCTGGCTTGGTTCACTTGATCCCTGCAGGCCAGGGTCTTTCCACGATGCTAATGCCAGTCATTTGTGCTTGGCCTTCTTTGCCACCTCCTCACTAATCAGAGGTGGTTGCTAAAGGGCTTGTGACTGTGCTCCAACTATTGTCCCCTTCATTAGTAGAGCCAGAGCCATTCTTCCCTCCCTGTGGACACTCCTCCCAGCTCTGAATGGGCCAGCAGGGGTTGTCATGAGTATGCAACAGATTCTCTTCATTTCAGAGATGGGGTGCTGTGCTTCTCCCTGCTGGCTTGAGAGAAGGTTCAGTTGAATGTACTTGTTAAATTGCAACCTTTGCCACTGGGCCTCCATACCTGCCAGTGGCCTTGTCAGAGGGTTGCCTTTTGTCAACAAAATAATACTTCATTAGAAAGTCATAAGATTCCTTTGTATGTAACTGAGGTAATTCAGAGAACGGGTTTTTCTATGAAATAACTAAATTATACAAGAACTACATGTAATGAACACTATCAGACATACTCACTAGCCTCTATTCCTTTATTGTAAGAAATCTGAAATTCTAGATGGCTTGTTATCTCTCTAGCCTTGCCATAAAGTGTTTATAAATAACTTTTTAGGCTTTGGCTAAGTTTTAGGGAGTGCTGATCTGCAGTCATAAAAAACCTAATGTATATAGTATGTATTCATTACAAGTCACCAAAATATGAGCCCAGATTTCTTACACCGTATAAAAGCTTTAGGGAATTTTTCTAAGTGGGTGTAAGTATATTACTGCTCCTTGATAAACTTAATATTGGTGCTGAACCTCACCAGTACCAGACTGCTTTCCTTTTGTGCCGTTCCTTTTTAATATGGAATTCAATCCCTTATTCTCTTAATTTCCTTAAAAGCACTTCAGTGCTATTTTGGACTTTCCTGTCCACAGTTGCTATAACCTAGTTTTATTTTTCACTGCAGTGGCATCACTCTCTGAAGGCATCCTTTTTAATAAATGGGGTATCTTAGAATACTGTATTTAGTTTAAAATATTTTTGCTGTTGCTGTTCTACTGACAGTATACACACAGTATTTCAAGTGTTGCAGTGCACCATATGGCAAAGAAGACCTAGTCCCAAATAATTTTTTTGTGGATAGGGCCAAAAACTTGGGAAAATATTAAGGTTGGTCTGTCTCTTCCCTGCTGCTTTCCAGATTTGAGGAAAGATAGATATTCTGTAACCTTTGAGGAATTTAGGCTCCTTATTAAACCTAGGATCCTGCCAACACATGGGTGGTCTTAGTTCAAATTGAAAGATATTACAGTGGGCATCTTTTTGTTCTGGCTGCTCTGTGTTCTTACCCAACCTGTAAAGACTTCCAGGGATTGGAGCTTACTACATTCATTAACTTAAGCTGTTTCATTTTTATTATAGAAATAATACATGCTTCTTACAGAAATTTTGAAAGACACTAAAAAGACCTGAACAAAGAGAGATGTATACCTTACTTGTATCAAGAAATTCTTATTTTATTATCTTTTCCCCTCTTTTTGATATATGAGTATTGTATTTGATTTAATTACTAACCAAACAAATGTAGTATATGGTTTTATATAGTTTGATTTTTAATTCTTTATCAGTATTAGTCTTCATAATGGCATCTAACTTCATTATCTTTTTTCTGTAATTAACCTTCAGGAGGTCTCTCTTACCTCCTTGTCCCTCTTTCTCTGTTTCCTTCCTGTTTGACCTGGTATTAGGCATTTTTGTGCTATGGAACATCTGACTTTCTTTTTCTCTTTCTTTCCTTGGTTTTTTTTTTTGGGGGGGGGGGGTGGTTGTTGTTTTTGGTACTGAGGACTGAGCCCAGACCCTTCACACTGAACTACATTCCTGACTCTTTATCTACTTACTTTATTTATTTATTAATTTATTTATTTATGTATTTATTATTCTTTTTAGACAGAACCTGAGTTGCCCGGGCTGAGCTCAAAATTGTGATCCTTCTACCTCAGCTTCCCATAGTGCTGGATTATAATCATGTGCTACCATGCCTTGTTGAAACACCTGACTGTTTGAAGCAGTCTGTTTTGTTCTGGGCAAGAGCATACTTTGAGACTGTTTAATCTTTGACTGGAAGCAGTAAAAACACTTTAAAGAATTTAAGAAAGCATATTAGTGAGCAAGTGAAAAGGGAATAGTAAAAATACATTTTGCATTCACTGTTTCAGTTGTAAACAGTAATAATTGGTTCAGAAAGGACCATCAATACAAACTGAAACTATTAGGTCAGTGATTGTTGGTGAACAGAATAGTCACAGGACCTCCCAAGTACTTCTCTATAGATTACTTTATAATTAAAAATAATGATATTAAATTGTGGTTGAAAAATCTGTGGACAGCACCTGATAACCAAGTGAGTCAGATCCAGTGGTTATCACTGTGATAGCTTCATTGCAAGACCTGGTAGGAAGGTTTACTCAATGAGAACTGTGTAGGTTAATTGCTAAAAAATTGAATAATGAGGAAATTACCCAGTTTTTGGGACATTATACCAGATAGCTGGACAAGGTTCTTTAAATAAAGGTCAATGTCATGAAAGCCTAAAAGGGTAGTAGAATTACCCTGGATTAAAGAAACTGAAAGTGATAAGACAACCTATTGTCGGTATTTTCTGGATTAGGTCCTGTATTTAAAAAGAAAACCAAACAATAAAGGACACTATTAAGAAACTTTTTTTTCAGGTTGTGAAGAGAACACTTTATTGGGAAAATTATGGAAGGAGAAACGATGAGGGTAAAGCTTCTGCTAGTCAGAAATGTGGGTTGCCCCACTATTGAGAAACTTAAATGTAGATATATTAGATTTTCGTCACTGGGATAAAATACCTGACATATACAAATTAAACAAAAAAAAAATTTGAAGTTGAGACAGGAGGATTGTAAGTTTGAGCCCAGCCCAGATATCTTAGAGATTTAGTGAGACCTTGTCTCTAAACTAAAAACTTTAAAAAAAAAAAAATGGATGCAGGTGAAGATATAGCACAGAGCAAAGGCCTTGGATTCAGCCCCAGTAATGGGTGTTTGTGCTCATAGACACAAACACACACAGAATTATTGTGACTGATGATTTCAGAAGTTTGATTCCATAATCTGCTGACTTCAAGGCAGAAATGGCATGGTAGAAGAAAGCTGCTTAGCTCATGGCAGCTTGAGAAACAGAGTTGGAAGAAAGCCTGAGGAAAAATATATCCTCCAAAGGCACATGTCCAGCACCCACTTTATCCAGCGAGGCCCACTTCCAATCCACACTCTCAGCTGTGAACTCATAAATGGGTTAAACTGTTGATGAGGTCAGCACCCCATGAGCTAATCACCTCCCAAAATTCCCACCTCTGAACCTATGAGCCTTCAGAGGAAATTGTTGATCCAAACCATAATAGTAGTAAATATTTTAGATAATGAAAGTTTGTTAAATTTCTAGGTGTCATAACAATATTGAGGTTAAGTAGAAAAATGTCCTAGTTCTTAAAAGCTGTGTCAGGTATTTACAGGTGAGGTAGCCCCTAGCTCTATTTTGAAATGGTCCTATAGAAAAATTTTTAAAGTATGTTGGTAAATGTATGGAAGTGCGTAAAGAAAGAAAATGTGCACACAAATGTTAACAGTTTGTTAATCTCGGTAGAGGGTGTATGGGCATTCATTGAACTTTTTTAATAAGTTTAAAAAGAGACCATTAGGCTATGAGCTACAATTATTCTGCACATCAACCCATAAAATGCTTGATGACCAAAATTAGGTTCTTCTAGGAATTCTTTTGAGTACCCAGTGATGAGAAGTTTTTATAATGGCTAATAATGCCATTTGCTTCATTAAGCATATACCATTTCCTCTTCTTCGTGAGGTATGAAAGCCAGGTACTGCCCTTCAGAGTTCACAGCCTAATATTGGTACGAGCATAGTTGTATGTAATACATATTTTCAGCCTCCTTGTTTTTCCTTTAAAATTTCTCTAGTTACAAGAATTATACCCTTGTGACTGTCTTTGGAAATTTGCACCAGGCCCAGCTGGGTGGAGTGCCTGGAACTTACCAGTTGGTTCGAAGTTTCCTGAACATTAAACTTCCAGCCCCCTTACCTGGACTTCAGGTATTTGTAACCTCTTTGTGTCAGTTTCTCCTTCGGAGAAGATGTTTTTAGGTGTTTTCAGTTAAAACAAGTTTATGTGTAAAGAAAGGATCAAAGGGGTGAGAATGGAAGTTGGGAAACTCATTAGGGGCCAGTCTTCCAAGATTCTTTGGCAAAGGAAGGGGAGAGAAAATGACATCAGACACTGGATGTGTTTTGAAAGTTGAATGGGGAGGACTCACCTGAGGTACATGGATATGGGTGTGAGAGGCAGAATCAGTGATGAGTTTTGGAATTTGGGGCTACAATAGCTGGAAGAATGGAATTGGATATGGTTTCTAGGATGTGGCCCTTCTCTGCTTACCATCCAGCTAGAGGAACCATCTTATAGTCACTTACCATACAGTACACAAATGCTAAACTGGAGCTTTGTACCAAAGGTGGTATGAAGGAGGCTGGCTTCATAAAGGAGGTGAGAGTCACCCTTAGTCTTAAGAAACAGAGACATAGTAGGCCAAGGCCTCATAAAGGAGTGCCACGTGAACAAATGCATAGAGGCAGCAAAGACCAACCAGACAGGCATGGAGAGGTTGGTAGGGTTGGGGCTAATTGGTAAAGGCCTTGAGTGCCAGACTAAGCACCTAGGACTTCACAGCTCAAAGAGTTTAAGTGCGTTTAAAATCATGATGTGATCAGAGTTATAGAGAATCTTATGGGGGAAAGAATGGTGTGCCCTAGAGGGAAGTCTGACATCCACTTCTCTGGAAGACTGGAGAAAAGCAGAGCAAGAAAGATGAGCACAGGACTGTACGCAGACAGGTATCGAGAGGAGATTTAGGATAGTTGCAATACTAAGAGGGTAGGAACAGTGCTGCCTAGGAACCTTGGTGCCTAGCAGTGTCTGATACCAAGATACTCAGTGTTTGAAAGAGGAATAAATGATTGGCTACTCATTAATATTTAAGGTTTTATAAACTTGAGTATGTGATAATCCCTTACTACACAGTTAGTTATATGTAGTATGTTATATGAAATATATAGTACATGTAACACTGAGTTTCATCTCTAGTCCTTGGTTTTGTTTTTATTTTGAGACGGGGCCTCACCATGTTGCCCGGGCGGGGCTCAAAGTTGTGATTCTCCTGCCTCAGCCTCCCAGGGGGCTGGGATTACAGGTGTGGGTCATCATGCCCAGCTTGATCAGTTGCATCTTTAGTCTTTTCTTTGTGGGGAATAGAAATGCGTGTCTGTAAGTTAGCATGGAAGAATGTCATTCAGTTACCGCTGGCTACTGGGATTCCTTGGAGAAAACACAGGGCTGGTTTTAGTGGAAAAGCTCCAGAAACTACACTGCCATATCTCAGCTTGCCTTGAACATACTCTTTAATCTCCTTATCCTTCACTTTTCTTTGTTTGTAAGACAGAGGGGGTGGAAGAGGCTGTTAATGGGATCGTTGGTAGCATTGTGTGACTTGGTACAAGAAGAGAGTCTTAGCTTAGAATAGGGACATCAGAAAACAACTTTGTCTACTTTGAGCATCTGTCTTTTCTCTCTTAGGATGGAGAGGTAGAGGGCCACCCTGTCTGGGCACTGATTTATTACTGCATGCGCTGTGGAGACCTGCTTGCTGCCTCACAGGTGGTTAATCGAGCCCAGCACCAGCTGGGAGAGTTTAAAACCTGGTTCCAGGAGTACATGAACAGCAAGGACAGAAGGTACAGTGACCAGGGTGACGCCTGTAGAAGCCACATGGAGCCAAGGGGTGGTCTCCACTGTCGTGGGTCTCTCTTTCCCTACACATGCATAAAATAAGTTTCTTCTATGGGAGAAAAGCGATGAGGAAGTAGATGGAAATTTTGGGAATGTGACAGAATTGAAAGAGAGCCCCATCGAACTTGGATCTCCAAGCATGTGGGTGTCTGGGTTAGGAAACTTTTCTGCTCGCAGTGACAAGAAACTGCTTCAGAGTATGATTTGACATAGTTCATAAACTAAAGGGTGCTTTATAAAATGGGACTTTTTTTGAGATAGGGTCTCACTCTGTAGCCCAGGCTGGTCCTGAACTCACTATGTAGCCCAGGCTGGCCGTGGACTCATGGCAGTCCTCCTGTCTCAGTCTCCCAAATGCTGGGATTGCAGTCGTGCACCACCACACCCTGCCTATGTGGTGCTGGGAAATCGAACTCAGGTCTTAGCGCTTGACTTGGCACTTGCGTGGCAAGCACTTTAACCACTGAGCCATTCCTCCAGCCCTTTATAGCACACTTAACTTTAGTTGTTAACATGAATATTCTGGTCACTCCTGGATGGAAATACATTGCTATACACTTCATATCTCAAAGGTTAGAAATCAAAAGTTTGTAATCTTGAAATAGAGCATCGTGTTAATTCACTGAACTTTTCCCCCTGTGGCAAGTGGGGATTGATGCTAGGGCCTTCTTACTGAGCTACATTCTCACTCAGCCATTTAAAAAGTGTCTGTCTGTCTCTCTGTCTGTCTGTCTATCTGGGATTCCCGTGAGAAAACACAGGGTTGGCTGTCTATCTGTTTTTGAGACAGAGTCTCTCTTTGTAGTCTAGGCTGGTCCTGAACTCACTGTGTAGCCTAGGCTGGCTTCAGACTCACAGTTGTCCTCCTGCCTAAGCCTCCCAAATGCTGAGATTACAGGTGTTCACCACCATGTCTGGCTAATTTTTATGTGGTTCTAGGAATCAAACCCAGGGCCTTGTGCTTACTAGGCAGGTGCTTGAATCACTGAGCCATGCTTCCAGCATCCAGCCCAATTTTTATTCTTAATTTTGAGGCAGTCTTTCCAAGTTGTCCATACTGAGCTTAAACTTGTCCCAGATGTGATTATAGGCTTGCGCCATTGGACCTGGCTTAAGCTGTTGTTTAAGGTTCTCTTGCATTAAGAAACTGCCACACATTAGGTTTTGTCTGAATTCTGCAAATATAATTGGACATAAATTTGTATTCAAACCCAGTTTGTGTATTTTTTATAGAAGAAATAATGGTGTTTAATTATACCTGTGAAAAATGAGGGATACGTTTCTTGGCAGTGTTGAGAAAAATTGTCTCAAATCACAAGTCCTTGTTTTAATCATAATAGAGTTTAAAATAAGATTGATGTCTTAGGATTTCCTCTGCAGGAGACCGTGGGGCAAGGATTTGAGTGCCAGTAGCTCTTTTGGGAAGTGACTCCACATGAGTAAGGAAGTATGAGACTAGAGTGGGCCATTTGAGGGAGGAGTCAGTCCTGTCCATCACTCTTTGAGAACTGCTGGCAAGTGGAGTGAGTACTGATGCCTCAACATTTTTTACCTCATCCTGAGGGTCCCAGTAACTAGCAAAACGTATCAGGCAGATGCTGGTAGTTGCGAATAAGGTAAAAGTAGTAGGTGATGCTGAAAGGGTGAGGGAGAGACTATCTCCAACTCTGGGTGGAGGAACACTTCCTAACTGTGTTAGGTAGGCTCTTTAACTTGCCCTTGAAAGTCTTTACTGAGTGTATGTGTGGTGCCTGTTGGTTCCCTTATGTCTTTAGATTGTCTCCAGCTACGGAAAACAAGCTCCGACTTCATTACCGCAGAGCCCTCAGGAACAACACAGACCCCTACAAGCGGGCAGTGTACTGTATCATTGGCAGATGTGATGTCACTGATAACCAGAGTGAAGTGGCAGACAAAACCGAGGATTACCTGTGGCTGAAGGTGGCGCTGCTTCCCTTGCCTGGGCAGGGTTTCACCCCTTTCCCCTGCTCAGGTCTTCCACACAGATTTTATTTGCTTGATGTCTACTGCCAGTAAGGTGATCAGAGCCAGTGGCTTCCTGTCACCAGCCCCTATTTTTTTATACTTTATAATTCCCAGCTAATAACCACAATCTTTAATGCAACCTCTACCTCACAGTATAGAGCACAATGCTCAACAGCTACAACTGCACAAATGGCTCGAGATGTAATTTGTATCAATGTGTGTGTTTCTTTTGGTGGTTTAGTTGAACCAAGTGTGTTTTGATGATGATAGCACCAGCTCCCCACAAGACAGGCTCAGTCTCTCACAGTTCCAGAAGCAGTTGTTGGAAGACTATGGTAAGATCTGATGCCGGGGCCTTCTCTCCATCCATCCCCTTTTCCTCTGGAAAAATCCTTTCTCTCTGAACTCTTTCTTGAATGTGTACCATTTAAAATCTGAATATGTATATTTCTTATTATCATCAATTATCTAATTCTTTGTATTATTCTGGTATACATTTGCTTAGGGAAAAACATAAAGATGATTTAGCTTTTGCTTCATAATAGATCTTATTGGTGACCATATCTGAGCACAAAGGAGAAAGAATTTTTCTTTTTCCCGTCATTTTTAAAACTTCCAGGAAAAAATGTATAGTGGTAACTAATTGTCAAATTCAGAGTTTTGTGACCTTGAGTCAACTGAAAACTTGAAACCTTCATTTCTACCTGTATTGAGTTACTGTCATGAGGGTACATGTACTGTCCTTTTATAGTTGTTTTAAGATTCTTACTCTGTCTCCCACCTGGTACACAGTTTGGGTTTTGCAGCACATCCCCTACATGTAGTCATTTGTGAAGTCTAGATATAGTGGGGCCAGGTCAGATTTCTTCTTGCACCTCATGTATTCAAATTTCACCTGGCACCTCTGTGAATTTGGCCTCGTGTTGGTGTTTTCCCTCCCACTCAAGAAGTCCATTAGGCCCAGGGGGTGCTGCCTGGGTGTTAGGATGCCATTGGCACCTCCTTTCTGAGCAGGCTTTATCCCCCTGAACCTTCAGGTGAATCCCACTTCACGGTGAATCAGCAGCCCTTCCTGTACTTCCAAGTCCTGTTCCTGACAGCGCAGTTTGAAGCTGCCATTGCTTTTCTCTTCCGTATGGAGCGTCTTCGCTGCCATGCTGTCCACGTGGCCTTGGTGCTGTTCGAACTGAAGCTGCTTTTAAAATCCTCAGGACAGAGTGCTCAGCTCCGTGAGTACTTGTCTTGGTCAGTGGCGGTGTGACTACAACCCATCAGCCCATCAGCAGTGAAATTGCAGCCACTCAGAATATGGGCAAATGGTATCAGTGATTTTAGAGTTAAGACTGGGGTGCTTGCTTTCTTACCCATTAGTACTCCCTGGAGTGTTAAATACAGAAAGTGCTGCACAAAGTGCCAACTCTGGCTAATTTGGTCATCTGGAGAATGGTACAGATTAAGCAGTGCTTAGGGGCTGCCTAGCAAGCTCAAGGCCCTGAGTTTGATTACCCACCACCACATAAACCAGTGTGGTGGCTCAATGCCTGTAATGTCCACACTTGGAAGGCTGAGGCAGGAGGATTGCCAGAATTTGAGACCAGCCAGGGTTTTATAGTGAGTTCAGGACCAGCCTAGACAACAGTGAGACCCTGTCAGAGAGAGAGAGAGAGAGAGAGAGAGAGAGAGAGAGAGAGAGAGAGAGAGAGAGAGAGAGAATGCTTAGAGTCATGAGTCTGTTTTCCAGTAGGACTCTTGCTCTAATGACCTCAGAAACCCCAGCTAGCTGTCTTATGGGCCACTATGTCCTATAGCAGAACTGTGCTATCACCCTAGAGTTGTGCCACAATGGCCAGTATATTATGCTTTTCATTCAAAGACCAGAATACTAGTCATTACTACATTTCTCCACAAAGCTATTCTATCCACTTCGTTCATGGAGAGAAATTGAAACAGAGTGGGGAAGGGATTGGCACAGCTTACTTTGGGAAACATGGGCTGGGCTGCAAGATTCAGCTTCTGTAGTTCTTGGGTTGTGTGAGGCAGTGGAGCCTTGTGACCCATTCTGTTCCCCCTGGTACAGTCAGCCATGAGCCTGGTGACCCTCCCTGCATGCGGAGGCTGAACTTTGTGCGGCTACTTATGCTGTATACGCGGAAGTTTGAGTCTACTGACCCGAGGGAAGCCCTTCAGTACTTTTACTTTCTCAGGTAAAATTTCTTTCAAAACCGTAGTTTTGATTTTTGCCATTTCTGCGAGTGACTATTAGAGACTATGAGTTCATACCAAAAGCCAAAATACTCTTGTCCCTTTCTTCACAGGGACGAGAAAGATAGTCAAGGAGAAAACATGTTTCTGCGCTGTGTAAGTGAGCTTGTGATAGAAAGTCGAGAGGTAAGTTGGTTCCCTTCTCTCCCTTGCCTGCAGTTCTGTACATGTCCACAGGCCATGTGACACTGCGTATTATTGTCCTCAGTGTGATTGTGTTGGCGGTGGCCGGGCAGTGGCCAGGGTCTTCCAAACAGTGAAGAGATTCAGTCTCACTGTTTACGAGTTTGTGTAAGATTTCTGCAATCCCCCATGTTCTTCCCCTCTTTATCTCTGAAGAATGTGTATTTTGTTTATATTCTTGTCCAGTAAATTCAATAACTTTTTCTCCTTCACAGTTTGATATGATTCTTGGGAAGCTAGAGAATGACGGAAGTAGAAAGGTGGGTTAAAGGTGTCTCTCAGGACACGTTGGCTTTTCGTTGGGGGGTTATGCATGTCAAAAGAATAAGATTAGGATTCGGGGTATTAACACTGCAAATCTGAATGAACTTGTGTAGTTTTTAAAATAGAATGAAGTTAGATATGGTAGTGCATGCCTATAATCTCCACACTCTTAAGAGACTGAGGTAGAAGGATTATAGGTTTGAGCCCAGCCGGAGCATATTAGTGACTTAGGTGAAACCTGTTTTTTAAAAAGAAAAGAAAAGAAAAGAAAAGGAAAAAAAAAAAAAAAAGGTGGGTTATAGCTTAGTGTGAAGGCCCTGAGTTTAAAAGGTGGGTTATAGCTTAGTGTGAAGGCCCTGAGTTTAATCCTGAAAACTTTTAAAAAAGAAAATTAGAGGCTCAAATGATCTTGATTTTGTATTCATTTATATATTTCCTTAAAATTTGTAAATTTGTGATTAGATAGCTTTCTTATTATTTTCATAATATTCATCTGTTCTTGTCTTCTATTTTAAAGATTGCATATCTCCTTTTATCAGAGAACAGGCACAAAAGCATTGTAATTTTTTAACTTAAAAATATAGATTGAGGTATATAATTATGATATAGAAAATTGTACAGAGTAAATTTATTCCTCAGTGAATTTCCCATTGTATCTATGCAGCCACCACCCACATTTCCACCTGTCACCGCACAAAGTTCTCTCTTGTTTAGTTTTTCTTTTTATTGATTAGTTTCTTAATTTTAAAACCTTGAACAGAATGCTGACACAGTGTTCAAGCCGATGAACAAATTACTGACCCATTGTCTCTCAGATCAGTGCTCCACAGTCTAACAAGGCTGTATTTCTGGCATCCTTGGCTCAGAAAATAGTAAGAACAAAAAATAATTAATGTACCCACTGTTCCCAGAAGGAAAAGTTAGAAACGTACCAGCGCCTTCCAAAAGCAAGGGTGTAGAACTGTGCCGGTCCACAACTTGCAGCCATGCAGCTCCCCGGGGCTCCATGCTTTCACCGAGACTCTTGAAGCCACAGGGTGTCATTCGGACACTAGATCTGACCCTGTCTGTCCCTAGGACCTGAGTAAAGTTAATGAAATGGGGGGTGGGGGGGGGGAGAAAGAGAAAAAGAAAGAAAGAAGGAAGGAAGGAAGGAAAGAAAGAAACAAAGAAACAAACTTGTAAAAATGGGCTCCTGCCATCCAGGTCAGAGCGGAGGCTTGGTGCTGCCACCGCCCCATACGTTTTGAGCCATGATCGATGCTGGCCACTTCTGAGCCTAATGCTTTGCCTGTGATTCCCTGTGTAACTGCCACAGTGACCAACTAGGGGCTGTTACTGCCTGTGTTTTCCAAGTGAGGAAATAGAGACAAGAGAAGCTCTTTTCCTCAAGAGACACAGCTGGAATTCAAGCCCCGCATTCTTGCTCTCAGAGCCCATGCTCTTAGTTGATCTCCTGAGCTGCCTCCAGAGTGGCAGAGGTGGGTCCCTCTGGAGTTGGATCAGAATGTCTAGTCACAGTAGTTACGTGGTCTGTTTTTACTCTCCCACAATTCCTGAGGCCTCTTATCGTACTGTCCTAAGTGTTTTGGTTGCTACTGAATAGTGATGGTGATTTTTTAAAAATATCTAGATACTTGTTTCTTTTACTGTCTTAGAGAGCATACTTAAAATCTCTCAGGTGCTTTCTACAGACTTACTGATTTTTTCTCCTTAGTTTCTGTTCATCAAGAAATTTAAAATCTGATAATTTCACCTACTCTGTGGGTCATTTGGAAAATCAGAAAGAAAAGATGTCTTACTGCTAACTTCTCTGTGTTTCTGTTGATTTTGCCCCTTTGTGTATTATTTCCTTGATTTCTTCCATAGTTTCTTTTTTCCACAAGTCGCAATGGGACCTACATCTTCAAGAAAGCCAGAGACTAGCCGATTACATACTTGCATTGCTTAGGGCAAGAATTTTCAGTTAAAGGATTTTTAGAATCCCCGTTGCTTCTTTGTAAATAAAGTAATAACTTGGTGCTTTCTCTCTCTCTCGCTCGCTTTCTCTCTTGTTCTCCTCCATAATTTTTCTTGTCAGCCTGGAGTCATAGATAAGTTTACTAGTGACACAAAGCCTATCATCAATAAAGTTGCTTCTGTGGCGGAAAATAAAGGACTATTTGAAGAAGCAGCAAAGCTTTATGACCTCGCCAAGGTAGAATGTGCCCTTTTTCTTCTTCAGAGCTTAATAGATCTGTTGGCCTTTTGTCATTAAATGTACAAACTTTTCAGCATCACTGTTGTAGTGTTGTCCCTGCTGAAGCATTTTCTCCTAGTGCCTAAGCAGTTAACAGTCCACTAAGGGTGAAATCCCCATTTTACAAAATTATTTATGCTTTTAAGATAATTCTGGCCACACAAGAGCAACATATTGAAAGAATGTTCTGCAGGCACTGAACTCCCATCTCACCTGGCAACAGCATAAGCATCTGTCACATTGTGATAATGAAGCTGTGGGGAAAGTGCTGTCTTGCTCACCTCAGCCCCCTCAGATGTGCTGGTGCATAGTGCGTGTCACAGATGGGGCCTTGTGAGAGAACGACAATAAAAATTCGTGTATAAGAACAGTTAATAACTGCTGGTGATCTAGAGGTTCTGAGAAAGATCGTATTTTCTCCTTTTATCAGAGAATAGGCACAAAAGCATTATAATCCTTTAATTTAAAAATATATAGATTGAGGTGTATAATTATATAGAAAATTGTACAGAGAATAAATTTTTTCCTCAGTGAATTTCCCATTGTATCTGTACAACCACCACCCACATTTCCACCTGTCACCCCACAAAGTTCCCTCTTGTTTAGTTTTTCCTTTTATTGATTAGTTCCTTAATTTTAAAACCTTGAACAGAATGCTGACAAAGTGTTGGAGCTGATGAACAAATTACTGAGCCCTGTTGTCCCTCAAATCAGTGCTCCACAGTCCAACAAGGAGAGGCTGAAGAACATGGCTCTTTCCATCGCCGAGCGGTAAGCCCTGGAGCTGGCCCTGTGGAGCTCTCGGAGTGCTGGTACCAGTGCCCAGACACTTGTGCCCATACCAGTGCATGTTTGATCTTACCAGCTAACAGCACACAACTTTCACAGTATGCTGCCATACTGCCAGCAGCAGTGCATGAGAGTTCCCTGGTTCCATAACCAGTACTTGGTACTGTCCAAAACACTTTACCAATGTATGTCAGTATTTTAATCCTTCATGTTAGGCCTCGAGGCATTCTGCTCATCTGTCTTGCAGGCATTTAATAACACAGCTAGTGGTAGGTAGTGGGCTGCTCTTGGGAGCAGTGTTGGGGAATTTACCTTCCTTCGCAGTAAGTTTGCTGAGTTATCAGACTTTGATTGGTTTAACTTCCAGGCTGAGGAAGGGATATTAATTTTGTGCCCTCTGAAAATACATCTAATAAAATAATAAAAAACTGAGCTCAATCCGGGCATGGTGGCACAAATACGCTGGGAGGCTGAGGCAAGAGGATTGCAATTTAGAGCCTAGCCTGGGTATCTTAGTGATTAGATGAGACCCTGTCTCAAAATTAAAAAAAAAAAAGAAAAAGAAAAAGGGCTAGACTTTGGCTTTGTGGGAAGACCTTGGGTTTATTTTCCATTACCAGGGAAAAAAGAAAAAACAAAAGCCCTTGGATTGGAATCACTCTGGTGGGGTAATGCAAAAGGACATTCTTTGGCAAATGAGATATATCCACTTAGCAAGCAATCCCCTTGTTGGCTGCTGTTGGATAATGAGTGTATTTGAGGCTCTTTTGTTTCATGCAAAATATTTGTGGGTAGATTCTTAACCAAATCTACCTTCAGCACATGGCCATTTGAAAATCAGCAGTTTTTTATGCCTGGATTCCCCTTATTCAGGGAGTTCAGGAAGTCTTCATGCATTTTAAATTCTATCCCACAGTTGTAGATTATACAGAAATTTATAATACACCCTTGCTTCCCTCCATAACCTCCTTTTTTGTCTTTTAGGTACAGGGCTCAGGGAATAAGTGCAAATAAATTTGTGGACTCGACATTCTATCTTTTGTTGGACTTGATCACCTTTTTTGATGAGTATCACAGTGGTCATATTGACAGAGCCTTTGATGTAAGTTTCAAGAGGGGTGTTTGAAGTGCAGGTTAATGTATGTCCTTGAAAATTCAAAGTGCCTCATGAAATTCATTTAAAACAAAGAAAATGTCACCAGTCTGCCTGTTAAATGAAGAAGGACAGCTCTGGTCCTGGGAATTTGAAGATTTCCATGTTGGGTTTTTTTTTTTCCTGTTCTCTTTAATCTGAAAACACAAAAGTTTTTCAGAGTAATTTGAAACCTCTGGATTTTAAAACTGTCAGAAAATGAGAATAAGAATCAACTTAGTGAGTTAAGAGTCAAAGCCATTGTGTATAGAAGGGAAAGTAGTGTTTTCTGTTAAGAAGCCCCTTTTGAAAACATGTTACCTGTGGATGGTTGTGTTTCATAAGATCAAATGACTGTGATGGCTGTGTCAGGGCTAGCGGTGGTTTGTTTTAAACAGATAATTGATCGCTTGAAGCTGGTGCCCCTGAATCAGGAAAGTGTGGAAGAGAGAGTGGCTGCCTTCAGAAATTTCAGTGATGAAGTGAGTACTTTTTCCCTCAAATTATGGAATTCTGTTTTCTCCACTTCCACTGAAAGCTTTTTTTAAATAAAGTAACTCATAACTTGAAGAGTTTTGGTTCCAGTAACCACCCAGACTGAGTTTCCCAAGATGAGTTCAAATCAGATACCCTGGTTTTTTGTAAGTATGTATAATGTGACCTTGAGAGAAACAGGTTTATTGTTGATCCTGTGATAACTGGTTTTAATTCTTTTATCACCCACGTATACTAGAGATGTTTTAATGTTTAACTCTTAAGAATTTCCTCTGGGAACATGAAGCTTAAATTATGATTCACGGCCATCTTTTCCTTCTCTGAGCCATTTTGTTCAAGTACATTGACCTGGACTACGTTGTTACCCATGAGCCTCACAGCTGCTGTGTCTTTGCAGAATTTTGAGCATGTCACCCTCTAGCCCCGGGGTGCTCAGGTGGGCTACACACTGGAATTTCTGGGAGAGCTGTAAATAACTTTTCATGCCCACATCCTTCCCCACAAAGTTCGGCTTTCCAGACTCTGGAGCAGCAGACTGGCACTCCCCCAGTCATTCCAGTGGGCAGCCCAGGGAAGACTTCTCTCAACACAGACACCAGACCCTAGAGGTGTCGCTGGTGCTATTTTGGTTTACTTTTCAGTTTATGGTATTTAATGGTGCATGATATGAAAACATATTATCATTTTAGAGAAAGATACAAGGCCAGCTTCTGTGCATGTGACCCTGATGAATCAAGTGCTTGCCCCTTGACAGCCTTTCTTTCATGCCTGCTATGGATTCTGCCCATAGCCACTTGATCCTTTGTTGTTTCTTGCCTTCATCTAGATACCACTGTTTATGGCATTGTGGGTAAAATGCTACATCAGGGCCCATGACTGTATGAGCTCCCCGTGACTCTTGATAGGGCCATGCAGGTCCAGTGAAGATAGCCAGGGATGTCAGGGACAGTGGGTATAATGGGAATGCAGAGAATTAGCGTTCACATCCTTACCTCCTGATAATCAAGTCCTGGTGCTTTTATGGTAATCCCCACCAATCAGTCTACACCTGCAGTCTGACCAGACATCAGCGTGCTTTCGGTCTATCTCCCCTGCCAAGAGGAGTATAAAAGAAGAGAACAGGAAGAGTGACCACCTGGCCTAAGCAGTACTGCCCAAAGGTTGCTGTCACAATTAACATTACAGTACCATCAGCTCTTTTTGGTGACTGTGCAGCTCTCTACTGGTGGCTGTGGGTTGCAGTAGGATTAGTAGAGGGGCCATCCTCCATGTTGCAGATACTGAGGAATTGCTTCGTTTTCATTACTCCATGTGTTTCTTTCTGTGTAGATCAGGCACAACCTCTCAGAAGTGCTTCTCGCCACCATGAACATCTTATTTACACAGTTTAAGAGGTTCAAAGGGACAAGTCCATCCTCTGCATCCAGGCCCCAGCGAGTCATCGAGGACCGCGACTCTGTAAGATCCCAGCGTTCATGAGAAACTTTGCTGAGAACCACCTTTCTGGTTTGGAATCCATTGTTCTGTTAAAGAGAGCACATGACCCTATATACCGCTCTTTTCTCTGTGTCCTGGTGTGTGAGTAAATCTCATCTCAGGAGCTCCTTAAAGTGTCCATTAGTGGAATTGGTTGCCCTTCTCAAACTTAAAAAAAGAAGGAAAGAAAGAAAGAAAATGATGAGCTAGGTCTGCAAATAGTACCTTGAAGCTAACAGAATGTGAATTTGTAGTTGGCCCCACAAGAATTTTCTGCTCATTTTTAAAATATAAGGTTATTTATTGAGTCTTAGCTCATCAATGAACCTTTCATCAAAACCATACTTTATTTTTGATCTGCACAGTGATTTGATGCAAACTCTTGTTTCTCTTCTCTTCTGAACCTCACAATGACTGTAGAGAGGTATCTAGGACAGCATTATTATACCCATGTTACTGCTGAGGAAACTGAGGCCTGGAGTTGTGAAGTAACTTGCTTAGTCTTTTGGGCTCCTCAGGCTGTAAGTATGTGCAGGGCCCATCTCAGAAAGCCAGGTGTGTCTGACCCCTGAGTCTCCGTCTTTTCTGCTGCCTGTGAGCCTCCAGCTTGCATGGATCAAACAGAGTCTAGGTAGATAGAACTCCAGGACTCACAGCACCTCTTGTCCAGTTGATTTGACAAATGGGCAAAGATGTTTGTTGGACCCAGTTAAACCATGAAGCAAGACAGTCAGTGTCGTTTTGTCTTATTTTGTTTTTCCCTTTCTCTTAACTTTTCTACTTAGTTTGTGATTCTACTCTCAGGACAGTGTTCAACAGTCAAACCTGAGTTTGACAGTGGGAAGCACTAAATGTCCTGCTTCTGCTTCCAGAAGTGTTTATGGGCTGCCTCCACTGTGGTTTCTGTTAGTACATAGAAAGAAGTATGGACGACAGAGCTTCTGAGTTTTGTTACTGGTCCGGAAAAAGTTTTGCAGGTTCTCACCGTGTAATCCAGGATCAGCTTCCTTTCCTACTGGTTTAAGCATCCAGCAGTCTCAGTGTAGGGCAGTCTGAAGCCCCAAACATCTTTTTTTTTTTTTTTCAGGTGGAGAAGAGAGTATTTTATTGGGAAAATTATAGAAAGGGAAAGAAAGAGGATAAAGTTTCTGCTAGTCAGAAGGGGGACCTGGAAACGTGGGTTGTCCTCAAATGCCTTTCTTCACAGTAATTATCTGAAGGTGTTCTCAGTTTCTTTACTTACGCTTTACTTAGGTTGAATAACTTACCACTTGGATGTGTGAGTGAATGTAGTCATTTTTTTTCCCTAAGGATGGAAATACCTAGGTTTAAATTTGTAAGGCCAGCTTTTCCCCCCTTGTAACAGTCCAGGAATTTGATAAATATTGCCTGGGAAAAGAGCACATGTCAGAGAGAGAAAAGGGGAGGGAACAAAAGATAGGCAGGAATAAATTGGGGCTGCATACAGGTGTTACATAGGGTCCCCAGAAACTCAGATCCCTGTGAAGGCAGATGAACTGAAATCAGCCAAAAGAAAAGTTCAGAGCTGTCAGCAGATAGTCACACATTGGGGCAAGAAGGCTTGCCTGGCAGTCCCATCAGCCTTTTGCTTAATAAAGGAACTCTGATACCCTGGGGAACTGGACCCCCAGTGGGCAAGTTTTACTAACCCTGAACCATGCTGAAAGAACAGATGATTGGAGGGTAAGATTGTCATATCTTTGCCATGGTCTGTTTCTGATACCATGGAGCTGAGAATGGAATAACATGACAGTGGTTCTTGGTTTAGTGCCCTGACTTGAAAATTAACCAGTTTTCTTCTCTTCCTCCCCCTTTTTCTCAGCAACTTCGAAGTCAAGCCCGAGCCCTGATTACATTTGCTGGAATGATACCTTATCGAACATCTGGGGACACCAATGCAAGGCTGGTGCAGATGGAGGTCCTCATGAACTAAATGCCATGCTCTGGGGGGCTTCTGGGACTGTATGCTGTCAGTACTTTAGGCACATGGGTCCACTAGAGTTGAGTTTCTGATTTTGTTTCTGTTGTGTTGTGTTTTTGTATTATGTATTTTTGTCAACACCAATAAATTTCTTTGATTTGTATTTCTTTTCAACATTCTTTTATTTCCATTATTTTGTTTTTCTTTGGAATTTTGTTGATATTTTTATTTGTGTGTTGGGTGGAAATTTGAACACTAGTTCTTGGGCCAGAAAGTGAGAAGCTATATGTGTGCCTATAAATCGACCTTAAATGATTAAAAGTGTCTACAAAATGAGCAAGGAAGCAAAACTTTTGGAGGTTACTTTTATTTAGACATACTGTTTCACACAGCAGATTGCAGTTCATTTTTACACTTCTGTTTGAATGTGAAAGCCGATCTCAGCTTTGGGTGTTTTGAGAGTTGCAACCAGGTTCTACTTGTCCTCCCCCACCATTGTACCTTGGAGACCAGGTGGTGCAAGGCCACTCCTCAGATCATCTCCTGATTCTGGGATTAATTAGTTGGCTATTCTGTTAAAATCCCACCAAAGGTGAAGCCTGGCCCATAAGAAAGAAGGATATAGGTGCCTCAGCTCGAGCCAGAGGCAGGGATAAGCCTCGCGGCTTTTCTCTGCAGCCACTGCGCAGAGCTGACTAATCAGGCTTGGACACCTCTTCCGTCTGTGGCAGTCAGTTACTCCACTTGAAAATGACACCCATTCCCATCCATGAAGACGGTTGGCCAGGTGAGTTTATGGGTCATCTTCTGATGGACCATTGCACAGATTCCAGACTCCATGTGGCACCTGCCCTGTAGGTGTTTTTGGACTCTGACCAATAGTTGTCACCTGTCATTGGCTTTCTCCTACCACCAGTCCCAGAGCCCTAGACTAAACAGGAGAGGAAATGAAAGGAAGTGTTTGTTTCTGTCTAGGTTAACTAGGGCCCTGAGCACCAGTTTGCTGTGCTCGTCTCATGGACCACTTTTGAGGGTACTCTTTCTCAGGATAATGCTAAGATGTCTGAAGGGTCTCTAGAGGCACTTACTAGGGAGAAACCTCTTTTATCATAAGGCATGGTCACACTCATGTCCTCCAGTTAAAATGATTATTACCTTTCCTTTTGGGAAAGAGCTAATTTGTAGATAATAGGACCAACTGCTGCTGGTCTGTTGGGTTCCATCTTCCATCAAGGATGTAGCCTGAGGGTCTTTTGGGCTGTGTTCTGCCTTCCTCCACTTGTCCCATCTTATCGTGCTGAGGTTCCATCTTCAATTATGCTTGACAGGAGAGTCTGAGAAAATGAGCACTGTGGGGGACTTGATTTTGCATGTTGTGCCCTGCTCATATGTGCTGGTTTAAACAAATCAAATGATTTGTTTTTGCATTGTCTTAAAAAAGAGTGTGTTGGCCTTTGCAGAGAATGTTTTGTTTTTTAATACTGGGTCTTGTGGATAGAAATCTAACATTGGCTTAAATGAGAGGAGGTTGACATCATTTAGTATTTGTTTAGTATTAGCCTCTTGTTTATTACTTAATGGGAGGCAGTTGTGGATTTGTCTTTCCTTACTTGATACTGTTCTTCTGGTTCCTAATAGAAGAATTGCATTCCAGTTGTGTAGAGCGAAGCACACCTTTGACCCCTGGATGAGACCGGAAAACCAAAAGGGAAGGGCAAACAGGAGCGGAAGTGTCACTTGTTGGCAGTCGAGAACTTACTAGAGGAAACATCTGAAGCAAGAGTAAGATAACTAGGTTTGTAGGACAAACCCAACCAGAGCAAAACCCCTTATTTATCCAACAGGCTGTTTCTGTGGTCTCCTAGAATTGGCGGTGTCTGCACAGAGCCAGGAGAAGCAAGTTGTGTTTACAAGGCCATGACATCAGTGGGTTCTCATGTACCCATATTTACAGCAAATCACAACCCTGCCTGGTTATTGTCTTCAAAGCCATTTCAGCTCACCTATTTGGATAACTAAGTCTTTCCCTATCTATTGGCCCACGGTTTCACTGCTACCCTACCCAGAAAATCTGAAAGCTGTTGGTGCTGAGGAGTCTTGTCTCCCAGGAATGAGGTTCCAGTCTTTCTAACAAAAGCAAGGGCACTTAGCGACTGAGGTTAATGCTGTCATAATTAATTTGGAAATATTCAAAAGGAAGTGCTGACATGATGTGTATCCTCTTTAGTGTCCTGATTTCATCGATGCCTTTGTTTTTGCTGTTTTTAAATGAACTTGCTGCTGGACTTCAAAGGGAAACCTCCAGTGGAACTGGTGAGCTTAGAATACCTTTTATGGTTTATACTTACAAGCTGGAAGGCTGGGCAAAGGGTAGGAAGTGTCTCTTTACACAGGGCCAGATGGCAGACTTTGTTCTTGCCCTTCAAAGACAGTCTGATTAGTGACAACCATGTCTTAGCTGCCTCTGCTGTTAGTCTTTACATGTATCATGTTAAGCCCTAAGGTTTAGGTTACTTTAAGCAAAAGATAATAAACCCTTCCAATAATATCTGACATTTTCTGCTTAAGAAATACAAAAAGCCAAAAGGTCAAACTATTCTCTGTTTAGATGTTCACCCTCACCTGCTGTATTTGAGTAGCCCAAACCCTTAATACTAAATTTAGAAATTGCATGCAGATGTTTGAACATTCTACTGCTTTAGGCTAGGTCCCCACCACCCTTTTTTCTCCATTAGGCATCAGAATGTTTGTCTAGTTTATTAGGTATCTTATTACATCAATTGCCAAATTTTGATCATGGCCCTCAGAGAGTGCCTGGAGCCTGCAGAATGCTGCAATATAGAATTCCCCAGACAGGTGCATTGGCATAGGCCTGCCAAGACACTTCCAGCCCCCCATTCTGACTGTGGTCTCTCACTGAGCTGTGGAGCCAGCAGCACCTTAGGAGGAGGTGTTACCTATAAAGTTCCTAGTGAAGATGTGCATTTTTAAAAAATTAGCCTTTTGAGCTGACAGTTCAGGGATATCAGAAAGAAGCCAGCAATTCATGAAATACAAGGATTCTGTAGAACTCTGAAGATAAATGAGGCTGTCAGGATCATTCAGTTCTGCTGACAGCTATGGTGCAAGGTTGTGCTAGGTAGCTGGTGTCCAAGGTTAATCTCGTCCCAGAGCTGTGCATGAGTCTGAGAAAGAGTGTGCTCTCTCCATCATTTTTGCTGGAATCTCCTAAGTGGAAGAGCTCATAGTTCTAAGATGCTCACTTGGGAATGAGAAAAACTTGTCTTTACTTTGATTTGTGAAATTAGGTTCTCCTGTGTACCCTGCCTGAGTAGGGCTTGTAATAAGCATTTGGACTGAACGTGAAGGAGAGGAATGTTTTCCAGAGTCAGATAAAAAAAAAAAAAAAAAAAACAATTGGGAATCTCCATAGGCATCAGGATAAATGTTGAGGAAGACTTTGCAATTAACAGTAATAAGCAGTAATAAACATTGATCTTTAACCCAAAAAAACCCAAGTGGGGAAGTGAGCATATGCAAAACCTAGTATTGCATTTGCATGCCCTGTTTTACAGCTGCCTTTGCTCTTGAAATGAGTATCTTGGAGACTAGCAGAGTGCGAGTCCTCAAACATTGGCATCTGTTTGAGTAGGAAGTGGGGAGCCAGTGATATCAGAGGAAGTGTTTTATCTCAGAACAGGTGTGCTGCAGTCCCTTTGAGGACCCCAGTGGATCTGGCTTTGGCAGGTTCTCAGGTGGCGTGGCAAGGTTTAACAAATAAAGGACACTCAGTTACCTTTGAATATCTGATAAACAGTGAGGAAGTTCTTACTGTGTGCCCCACTTTTATCTAACTCCTCTCTGGGCTTGCTTCTGCTGGTGCACGCTGCCTAGAGGTCTCCCCAACCCACTCCGGAGCTGCCAGGAGCTCTCCAGCTAAATTGGATTACCCAGATTTGTTGCATTGTGTGTGCTTCTTTGGGCAGCAGAAATGACAGTGAGATAGATAGGAAGTCACTTGAGAGAGGGCAATAGTTGGAATTCAGTTTTGAAGAGTCAGGCAGGTAGATTGAATGGGATAATTGCTGGCCCCAGTTAACCTCCGCTGCTTTCATCTACTGGGTATTTTTCCGGCAGGGATTTCAAATGCGATGTATTTTATCCAAAGGGAAAGAGGTAAAGACCGGCCCTTTCTCCCTTGATCAGTAACTTGTGCTAGGAACATGGTCAGGAGAATGCTTTGTTTTGTTCAGTTGGCGATTTATTTTCCTTTTATCTTTGCTTCTCTGACGTTGTTGCTCTGTGTGGTGTTTTGGAGGAGAAGGAACCAGGTGGCAGAGTCAGTTTATGTGTTTGTTCTTCATGTTCTTTTCTGTATAGTAACTTCCATGTTTACTCTGTTGAGGATGGTTCCTTCACCATTACTGCTGTCTATGGCCAGTAAATTTCTAGAATGTTCTCCCAACGAGCCCTGTGTTCCCTTTATTCAGTCCTCCAGTGGAATGAAAACCTCTTTTTGGAATTGCCCTTAAATAGAGTAGAGCTGGGGCTCTTCCACAGATAGCATAGGTGCCTCTTCCTATCCTCACAAGGGGAATGAGCCGAGTCTTTCTTATTTCCAGCAAGAAATGCTCCAAGGCCTGCAAAGTCCCAGAGTCCTTTTTAAGTGCAGGCAGCTCCAAAGTCCTGCTCTCCCCCACCAGCCTCAGAATTCAGTCCCCTGTCTGGGAGTCTAGGGAAGGTCAGACTCTTCCTGCAAGTGTGGAGAGATGATAAAAGTATTATTGGTGCAGGCCCACCTCATGGTATGCATTCTGGGGCTGGAAGCAGTTTAATTCTGCAACTCTATTTGGATCCTCCATGGAAAACCTTTTTTTTTTTTTTTTTTTTTTTGAGACAGGGTCTTGCTCTGTAGTCTCTGCAGGTCCTAAAATCTCTTTGTAGCCCAGACTGCCCTCAAACTCACAGCAATCCACCAGCCTCAGCCTCCTGAGTGCTGAGATCACAGACATGAACCACGTTACCTGGTTTATAGATACCCATTTAGGTGCTGGGGAATTGAACTCAAGGCCATGAGCTTGCTGGGCAAACCCTTTAACCACTGTACTATTTTAGTTTAGTGGAAAACATTTTTAATGCAAGTTGAGGGCCAGTAGTTGGCCTTGGAGAAGGAGAGGCAAGAGTCAACTCTGTTTTGGTTGGATGGTGGGAGGGGTTTGGGCCTGAACGTGGGACATAGGGTCTCCTGTGCTGTTGGACACTATCTGCTTATGTTTTTGACCAGAAAGTATCTAGAGCCTGAGGTTCTGTTTGGGGATGTGCAAATAGCTGATAGGAAGGAGTGTTCATGACTCTACTTGCTCCTTGCCCGGATCTTAAGTCCTAACTTGTTACAGTTTCAGCTGCCCAGTGGCTTTTTTTCCCATTAGGGCATGGGAAGCCTATTTGCTTGGAAGACTTCAACTTGGGCAAGCCCATGGGGCTTCTGGGAGATCATTTCTTGATGAATCATTTTGGAGTCTGGATCTATGTAAGTGCCCTTCATAGCCATCATAAGGTGCAATGAGACTATAGTACCTCTTGGAGCTGGGCTGGCAAAGCGAAGCTGTGGCCATGAAGAGGACATAGAGGTGGATGGGACAGAGGCCACTGGGATTAAGGGCTTCTTATTGTTGAAGCCTTTTCAGTGGGGTGAGGATTCTTTGTAAGTCACATGGGAGGCATGAAAATGCCATGCTGGTGGCAAGAGAAACCAAAGAGATGTTGGTCACCCCCAACTTGAGAGGTTCCTTAGCTGTTCTCCAGCCAGGAAATGTCAAGGTTTCCACAGCAGAATCCCCGAGAAACAAATAGCCACAGAGAAACATGAAGATTGACTGTGGAAAGTGACACTCTCTAGCCTAGGACAGTGGCCAGCAGGGCTGGTGCAGAGAGCACACTATAACTTAAATTGGCTGGAAATCCTTTCCTCAGTAACCCCGGATACCTCTTTCCCTGGGGGCATAATCCTCATCACCTCGCTGGCCCTCCCATACTTGGGGTGAGTTTCTGGGGCGAGTTTTCATGCTGATTGACGCCTCAGACCAGCTGGTTAGAATTTGTAGGAAAAAATTAAACTGTAAAGGTCCCTTCATTTCCTCAATAGGCGGTGGTTGGGATGTTGCCCTCTAGTGGCCAGCAGCAGTCATTATCTTGAGAAAGCACAAACTGCAAGGGAAGGATTTGAGAAATTTCTTTGAAAACTAAATTCCAAAGGAGCTCAACAATGATGGGATGAGAGAGAACGGGAAGGGAAACTGGGGAAGTAGCCCTAAGACCAAAGGCCCAAGGTGCAGAGTCTTGGGCAGAATAAGAACATTGCAAAGAAACAGCCACAGCTTTGGAGCTGGACTGAAAATTGGGGGGAAAAAAACTTCCATCACTACTTGGTACTGGTGAGGCCAAGGACGACATTTCATCACTCTGAACCACTTTGCTCATGTAGAAAGCAGAGTTACCAGCTCCCAACCCATCAGGCTGTTGGGAAGATTGCTTCCTGTTATGCACCTGTGTATGACCTGTCACTCATCAGGCCTCAGTAAGTTCGAGTTAATTTTGGCCACCCTGCTCCCGCATCCTTCAGTCACTAGGGCAGTAGCTGTGTCCTCTGATACTTGGCTTCTGCCCTTCACTAGTTCTCACATAGGTGCAGGTACAATCAGTTACCTCCACATCAAGGATGGGTTGATTTTTATATACTTAGTTATTTTGGTAGGAGGTAAAATTAGGTCAAGGCTTGTAGGCCAAAAATTTGCTATTAGGGACAAATATTAGCATACCACATTCAACTTATGGTTCCTGTTTATTCAATGACTACTACATGGAGAATGTTTAAGGACCTCTCTATGCCAGTTGTTCTAGGAACTGTGAATACCGTGGTGAACTGAATCAAGATCCCCTTCCTCAGGCAGCTTGTATTCTGAGGTGAGCAGCAGTAAGGGACTTTGCCCCCTAAGGTGGATCTCTGCTCCATGAGTAACTCGAGGGCTTCAGTCAACCTTTCAGCACCCCCGAGAGGCCTTTGGGTAAGAACCATGGGGTGATGTCTGCCATTGAGGTGCAGGCTTTGCTTCTGGAGCTCACATTGTAGAGGACGAAAAGAGATAAGCATATATACACAAAGACACATTGTAATAAAAATAGGCAGACTTAAGAAATGACGAGAGAAGAGCATAGATCAAAGGCAGGGTTCCTGGAGGCTTGGGGATCCATGAATGAGCAGAATACAGGCTGGAAAAGATGGAGAGCATTGCCTGGTGTGACTGTCCTCTTAGCCCAAGATGCAGCGAGCCCTAGGTCCCCTCTTGTCCTGGTTGCAGTTGGCCTACTTCTTAATGCCTCAGCCATTTTGTGCAGCTGTTAATCTCACCTGTGACATTGAAGCAGGAGAAGAAGCAGGACTCAGGTAAGCCCAGGGCCTGCCAGAGGTCAAAGACCTCATATTTGGCCCTTTATTCCCCAAACAGAAGCCAGACTGTAGCGCGTCCTTCTTGTTCAAGAGGTGAGTATATGGGCGCAGGGTGGGGGGTGGTCCTCAGGGAGGGTGGCCCATAAGGCAGAGGGAAGAGTCAGGGAGCACATCCTGGACTATGCAAACCAGCAATTAAAAGGCTGGCTACCTTTTGCTTTGTAGCAATGAATCTGGCACAGGGAGTGCTGGCCAGTGGAGGCATTCATGTGTCTATTCAGGAGATAAAAACCATTTATAACAATAGATGGGAGGGGGAGAGAGAGAGAAGTCTAAATGAGGGTTCAGGGGCTGGGGGGTTAGCACGGTGCTGAAGCACCCACCTACCGCGTGTGGCACGCAGGGCTCCCTCTGGGCTGCATGCATCCTTAGTCAACATGCTCTTTTCCTTTAGCTTGTAGCACCAACTCTGCAGTTCTCAATGCTGGTGACATCTTAGAATCACCTAGGAAGCTCTAAAAACATCTTATTTTCATGATACTTCCTCCTGAGCTTCTATTTGTCTGGAATGGGGCTAGGCACTGGTAAGTGTTCTTTAAATTTTTCCCTGGGCAGTTTTTATGCCCTGCCTAGGTCAACAGCCCTTTTTTCTGCAAGCAAGCAGGGAGTAACAGAATACACCTGTGGCTTCTCAAAGTGTGGAAGACATGCTTGCCAACAAAATCACTGATAAATGGCTGAGATGGTTAGGAAAAATTCATCATGCTTAGGCCCATTTGGTTTTGCTTGCCCAGTGTTGCCACCAAGGTCAAAGACAGTCTCCCACATGTTTTTTATGTTGAGTGATTACCAGGTAAAAATGGCATCAGATACAGAGTGTCATTGTGTGTGAGGGAGTCAGGGACTCTTTTTCCAGGAAATCATAAGTGAGTGGGCATCTGACAACTTGGATTGAATTCCCCCAGCCCAGATCAAAAATGCCCTTTCATGGTGTCCACTTGCCCCCACCTACCGGTGCCCACAGTGGCGGGCACATGCTTTGATTGAGGCCTTTTCCAGCACTGCTGTGAGCTATCAGCTGTCTGGGGTAAGATCCCCCCCTCCCCACTGCTGCTCCAGAAGATAGTAAACAGCAACTACTGTCTTTGACTTTAGTAGGAACACCGGGCAAGCTGATCCTACTGGCCTGGAATGGTGTATTTTTCCCCAACCAGGTAGACCTGTCATCTTCTATTCAGTACATCTCTGTTACCTGTGCAGCTCCTCTAGCTTTCTGCTAGGAGCTTAGTGCACTTCCCACTGTGCCATCAGTGCGGTCCTAACATGAGTGTCAGTCATCCTGCGGCAGCCCCTGCGTGCTGTTGGCCACTGGCAGGAAAGCCTTGGGAACTCTGCTTTGGGGTGTGAGGGAACTGAGCAGCTGATAAAGGAACAACCAGGACTGGTATGAAAGCTATGGACTGAACCTCTAGAACTCTCTGAACAGTTTTTGCTTTTATATAGAGCTTCTTTCAAAGCCCAAGCTTTGAAGGCTACAGATGACCAGAACCAGCTCTCTTTGGGTTTATTCTCTGATCCTGAGCTGCTCTGGCCCCAACTCTTTCCTGTGCCCCACTTTAAAAAAATATATTATTCTTTGAAAATAAATCTTAGCAGATACTCTTGTCAGAAATCAAACTATACAGAGATGAATTGATTTTCTCCCTCTTTCTTTCTTTCTTTCTTTCTTTCTTTCTTTCTTTCTTTCTTTCTTTCTTTCTTTCTTTTTGAGACAGAGGGTCTCACTCTGTAGCCCAGGCTGGTCCTGAACTCACTATGGAACCCAGGCTGGCCTTAGACTCAGGACAATCTGCCTGCCTCAGCCTTCCGAGTGCTGGAATTACATGTGTGCACCACAATGACTATCTTATGTGGTGCTGGGGAATTGAACTCAGGTACTTAGCGCTTGTGTAGTGCTTGCTAGGCAAGTGCTTTAACCACTGAGTTATTCCTCCAGCCCCTCCCTTTTTTTTCTAATAGCTGAAATGCTAGATCTCTCCATCCCCAGTGTTTATTTTTAAAAATATTTGCAGAGCCCTGTCAATGTCCAAAACGTGCTTCTTTCGCAAATCTTCCACTCCTGATCATCAAAAAATCCATTGGCCGAGTGGAATTTCTCCATGCTGACACGATGGAACTAAAGTGCCCAGATCATGAAGGAGGTGAGGCTGAGCCGGACCAGGCCTTCTTCAGCTCTTGTCTTTTCTGCTGTGTCCAGGACTAGGCCCAGCTTTGTGGATAGGGCATGAAGTGGAGGCTGAGTTTTAAGGCAGCACTGAGATCCCAGGTCCTCCGGTGCCTGCCACAGGAGTAACTCATAGTCTCCTAGGTTCCAAAGAACCCAGTAAAAAAGAGTGTTCTGGCTTGAAATGCATCTGTGGAATTCAAGATTCATCAGGAAGACCATGTTTGCCATATTTAGCTTTCAAGATAGTAAAAATTTTCTGTAAGGTTGGAAAAACTAAAGATGTATTTTAAAATTAAAGACTAGGGTAGGAGAGCATGGGTTTGATTCTGTGGTGTCTTGGGAAGCACATCGGCAGTCGTCAGGATGAGAACATGTCACATCTGTTACTACAGGAATGATTATTTTTTGAACACTGGGAATTGAACCCAGGGCCTTCGTACTGAGCTAGGCTGGACTCAAATTTGTGATCCTCCTGCCTCAGCCTCTCAAAAGTGAGATGGCACCATGCCCAATCCAGGACTGATTTTTAAAATTCGAAATACCAGTTAAGTTTGTGTTGGTGTAGCAAGGCTGAATTCAGGCCACTACTGTATTGGAAATCTGGGCTAACCTGAATGGAGTGGTAAAGGGATGATGAGGATTTGTTTTCTTTATGAAAAGAGGAAAAGAAAAACCCTGCCTCCCTTTTATGATCCAGTGACTATTGAATATGCTTCCACTTTTGTCTTGGCTTCCAGGAAGCTCCAAGCTAGTATTGGGGTCTCTCCCGCTTAATTGATTGCTTATCTTTTTCACTTTTATTCTAGCTGCACTTTCAGATACCTTATTCTACCCTTGCCCCAGCTAAAGGAAGTAACTCCTTTTCTGAACCCATGTAGTCTTTCATCCAGAGATTTACAGGGTATTACCAGGGTTATAGCAATTGCTGGCCTTATCTCCTCAGATAAACTGTACACCCCCGAGGGTACTGATTCTACCTTGTCCTTTTGCTTATCCTCCAAAACAGGAACATTGTATCTAATACATTATTAAATCTACAGTTACCTCTGAAGTGAATGATAGTTAAAGAGGTTTTTTTTTCAAAGTCCATGAAGAAGAATGAATCCTTCCTTTAACAACGAAAGCATCTTAACTTTTGCATATTTCCCTTTTTGCTTTAGCTGTCAGCCACTTCCAGGTGCTTTCATGTCCAACTGCTGTAATATTGTCCAGGTAGAAGGACCAGGATTGCAGTAGACACACCATGCCCTCTGCAGCCTTAGGGGAAATGCCAGTTGCCCCCTCCTGGTTGCTGGCTAGTCTGCAGCCCGGCTTTGGCTTCCCAGGTCCCCCAGTGCCTGGTTCCTGCACTGCTTCCCCACTCCTCCTGGACTGTATGGGTTTGGCATATGTTTCTCTCTTCCTGGTATTCCTCAAGCCTGTGAGCCCCTCGTGGGTAGAGGTGTGGCTTCCATCATCATCAGCTGTGCCCCGGGGCGGCCATTGGTTGGGGAAGATGTTTGTACAGGTCTGTCACTGTCTCCAGACTGGAGGAGCCACGTCCAGAGGAGGAAGCCGGCAGAGCTCTGGTATTGTTGCTGCAGCTGGTGTTGTGAATCAGGCCGACGAGCAGCGCATCCTCTTACCCGGCTATTTCACGACACCAGGGTTGCATCATACCCATTCTCTCCAGGCGAGCTTCGTGGGACCAGGTTGGACGCGAGGACACTGGGATATGGTAGCCTGCGATGACTATGTACAAAGGCGTGTTCTCTGTCACCCACTGAATCTCAATCAGACTGCTCCTGAGAATCACCTGGGGAGCTTTAAAAAGTACTGCTGCCCACATCTTACCCTCCTTCATCCTGCCCCATAGAACCTTCATGGTGGGGCCCCAGAATCTGCATTTGCTAGAGGCTCAGACTTCGATCGTTCTCTGTTCCATACGATCTGCCGGGGGGCTCCCCTTGCCCTGTTTCTTCTGGGCGTCCACTGTTTATCACACCACTGCTGCCCTCAGCCAACTTCCCAGAAAGAGAGGGAGTTTGACACCTAGGGCACAAGCCAGGTTCATTCACAAATGACACTACCCTTCCTCCATGGAATCCACCCTGTTTCCTTTTTACCATAACCCCTCACACAGATCCAGCTATGTGCCGATTCCATCATTACTGTGCTTTCAGAATCCACCACAGCTTCCTGCACCCCATGGCTACTTCCTGGCCTGCCCTCACTGTGTACCTGCAGTGGATCCCACTGGGCTCGCTCAGTCCGTGCCTTTGAGAAATACAGACCTGACCATCAGGGCACATGAGACTTCTCACCTTGGCCTGTGAAGCCAGGTGTTTCCTTTCCATGTCCAAATCCCATCTTCTTGTTTCCTCTACTCCAGCCATATGGGTCTTCTTGCTCTTCTTGAGGTCATACACCTGCCACAGGGCTCTGCATGTACTACATTTCAACACACACACAAGCACACGCGCGCGCGCACACACACACACACACACACACACACACACACACACACACTTCAAATACTATAATACCTGCTTACTTGTTGATTCTTTTTCATTGTTACAGGTCAGCTCAAATTTTTCATCCTTCCAAACAAAAGGCACCTGCAACCAAATGTGTTCTAACGATCACTTATTGTCTGTGTCTCCCACTAGAATGTGAGCTCCCAGCGGGCAGGGTCTTTGGCTTATTCCCTGTGTTGCCTCCTTGCCTAGCACAGGGCATGGTGTACGTTAGGCACTCAATAAATGTGGTGGAATGAGGAAATAGTCAGACCCCTTTCAGCCTGACGTCCCACCATTTTTTTCTCTCCCCCTCCTAGTCCACAGCACTACAGCTCCTGTCCCAGCCACCTGGTCACTTGCATGACCAAACCCACCAAACTGCTTCCCAGCTCTCCTTCCTGCTCCCCACTTCTCCTGGGCAGCCTCTGTCCTTGCTGGTCTCTGTGTTAGTCTAGACTCAGAAGTACAAGGCCTAGCACACAGGAGGAGCACAATAAATGCTGAGGTACTCTGGCCACAGAGCTAGGAGGCCCAGAGACTTGAAAGTTGTTGCCCACCTTCCTGTCCCCACGGCTGCAGCCCCTGTGCCTGAGGTGTTTGCTTCTCAGAGTTTCTTGATCACTGGGTATGTCAGGTCCTTGCCTGCCCCATTCTCCCTCCTGAGACCCAGGGGAATTGAGGTGTCGCCCCACCTGCATGTCACTGGGGCCAGTGCTGGCTGGTTGGGAGATGCCTGGTATCCAGTTTTGCTGCTGCAGAAGCTGAGGCTCCTGTGGTTAGATGACTTGCCTAAAGTAGCACAGAAACTGACAGAACTGAGATTACCTGAAGCAGAAGTGCAGGGCTTTGCTCAGAGTACAAAACATCTCAGACCTGTGGAGTTCAGGAGCCATCTAATCTATGGATTCTCCTGGAAGCTGAATCCTGGGAGGCACAGGCTATGTGACCAGCACCATGTCCCCTCACCTGGACCAGAAGAGTGCCTTTGTGAGCATTTCTCAGTTAAGGTCCATTCAAACACAAGGTTCTTTTTTCTTAGGGAGGTCTATACTGTGGTATGAGGTGTTGAGCAGACTCTTAGCATGTTCTGTTGATGAGCCCTTTAAGAGGTCCTGCTTAAATTTTGACCCACTCATCCACTCAATGCCAAAGGCAAGAAAGGAAGTGTTTTGTTCGTCTGCCTTTTTTTAGGGGGTGCTCAAAATAATGTGTTACTAAGTTTCTCAGGTAGAATTCGAACTTAAAATCTTCCTCCCTCAGCTTCCCTCAATGCTGGGATTTATAGGCAAGTACCACCACACCCAGCGAGGAAAGGGTTCTGGACATGGCACTGGCTCCCCTCCAGTGCTAGTGGAGGCAAGGGAGGGGGAGTGACTTGCCCAAGGTCATCCAGCAAATGTGTTGCTTCTCACTCTGCCCATAGCCCCAGCACTGCTGGAAACCAGCCCTATCCGCTTCCTTTCCCTCGATCTTAATCAGGAATTTTCCACAGCTGCCCAGGGACAGGTGTGTAGTCCATGTAAGGGGTGTTGGGCAGCTGTGATTTTTGCCAGTCTACTGGCAGTTTAAGAGCAAGTGGATGATAAGATCTGCCCCAAGGGCCCATGGGAGAGAATGAGTAATACTTCAGAGAAAGGCCCCATGTTACCCCCTCCCCTCCAAAAAATATTGAGAGTGGGCCTGCAGAAACAGTGAGAAATTCACCGTAACTGAGGTCCTTGTCTGCAAGCTGCTGCATCCCCCACTGTGACAGGAACACACTCCTCTGGAAGGAAGGGCTGGAAATCCAGGAAGGATAAACCTAGGAGCCCTGAGAAGATTCTTTTAAAAAATAATAATGTATGGTAAATATATAAACTTTGCCAAAAGGTTCACAGTGATAATCACTTTTTGAGTTTGTCTTTAAGGTCTAGTTTCTCTCAGCTCACCTCTGAGTGTCCACCTGGAGCAGAGACCGGGGCTGGAAGAACCCAGCAGCCCTTGCACAGCCCCACCTGGGGCAGTTCTGTCAGCCATGAGTGTCTACACTGCGGCTCCTTGTCTTCATTGGTTCTGAGTTCCCTCGTCACATGTTCAACAAGCATTTCTCGAGTTCCTCCTTGGTGGAGTTCTCGATGTTAGAGATTGTCGTGGAACAAAACAGGACCAGAGATCCTTGCCTTGGTGCACACATAGAAATCCACATCTAGCCAGCTGGATGGAATTCAAGCCCTCTCTCAGGAAAATATGAGTATGCATGAGCCGCCCAAGATATGTGCCTGTGATTTCAGCTACTTGGAAGGCTGAGACAGGAGGATCATAAGTTTGAGCCCACCCTGGACAACTTAGACCCTGTTTCTAAAAAAAGAAGAGCTTGGTGTGAGAACCGTGGGTTTAACTGCATAAAAAACGGGGGAAACTTGTGTCTTTGATTTTGTGGTATTCCGAGACAATTCCAACAGCCTAAACATTTCCACCTGCCTCCTTCTGCCTGGCCCTGTAGCTGGGTACACTTGGCCCCTCTGGTTCAGAGTAGCAAGGGCAGCATGAGCCAGCCACATTCCTATTATGAGGGCTAATTCACTGTTGAGAGTCAGGGAACTGCCCCCATTACTCACTAACAACTCACCTCTCACAACCCCTATCTTCTTTCATCTCCCTACAGCTCACATTCAGCTGCTGTCCCCTTGCAAAGTGCCTCAGGTGACAGAGTCTGCCTCTACTGCCACTATGCATTCAGTTGTGGCAAAATTAGCTCCCAACCTGGTGCAGAGCTGGTCACTGGTTCTCCAAGCACCATACCTGTAGCCAGCACAGGATAGTGTGGCTCGTGTGCATGTGATACTGGCCAGCCACAAATCTTGAAGGTTTATCTGATCTTTGGTGGCTGTAGATCTGATTCGGGGCCATCTGCACATTGTGGCTTATATTTACTGAGATGCCTTTGGGTGGACGATTGAGATAATGGGAGACAGGCTAGATCAAAAGACTTTGTTTTCTCATGGATGCTCAGTTTAAAATGTCATATCATTCATTCAATGGCTCAAAAATACTAAATAAAAAAATACCATATACTACAATGAGAAGTTTTTGAACTGCCATTGGCTTAGGTGGGAACTGAAGTAAGTCCTCAACACCTGCCCCCAACTCTGGTGTCCCTCACAAGTCCATTATAGGTCAGTCCGAGTCCTCTCTGGGGACCGAGACTTCCTAGATCCTGGCTGCAGATCTCCACTGTCCCCAAACTTGGGAGAGCCAGTCTAGGACACAGCAAGTGTCCAGATCCAGGCCAGCACTGCTCTGTTGGTCCCAGGTGGGTTCCTGTTTCACTGGTCCCATGATGGTCTGGACAGCAAGGGCATGAGGGCTCCACCCCCTCACCAGTGCAGGGTCACTGCTTGCCAGCTATGGGCGGTTTGAGTCACCCTCCTGCCTTCTCCCTGCTGCAGGCCCAGCCTATAAATCCACCCTGTGGGTCCTTGCTAATCCTGGCCCCTCCTGCGATACCTGAAGTACAATGGCAGAGCTGCCCACAACAGAGATGCCTGGGAACCCTGCTTTGTGCAGTGGGCGCTTCACCATCAGCACGCTCCTGGGAGGCGATGAGTCCCCGACATCAGCTGCCTATGACAGCAGCCACCCCAGCCACTTGACCCACAGCAGCACAATCTACATGCGCACCTTTGGGTACAACACCATTGACGTGGTGCCAGCCTACGAGCACTATGCTAACAGCGCCTTGCCTGGTGAGCCCCAGAAGGTCAGGCCTACCCTGGCTGACCTGCACTCCTTCCTCAAGGTAAGCACATCTCACAAGACTGGTCCACTTCCCTGCTGTGTGACCTTGACCCAGTTACCTAGCATCTCTGAGTTCCAGTTCGGTCACCTGTGCTGTGGGGATGGGCCAAGGCCTTCCTCAAGGATTGAAAGGCCCAAATGAAAGCATAGGAGTGGGAGTCCTGAAGCTCTGAGCACAGGTAATGTTCCTTGTCCGGACCCTGGCTACCCAAAGGCACGGGGGGCTACCTAGAGAAGAAGTGGGCCTCCCAGATGCTGCACACTCTGGAAACAGGAAAGGGGGAGCAGGGAAGGTCCTGGGAGAGGGAGGGCTTGCTGCCTGGGAGGTTGGAGGGTTGGGAGCTGGACTGTCACTGCTGTGTGGCCACACTTTTCCCATTGACAACTGGGTAGAGACATTCGTGGTTCTGAGGCTAAGCGTTGTAAACTTTGCTGTGCATTTCTCCACCCGCAGCAGCCTCCCCTGTGGCCCCCAAAGGCCAGGTGCAGCCCTCTGTTCCATGCAGAGCTGCTGAAGAGAGGCCGGGAAGAAAGCCCTAGTGAAGGCCTGGGGGTCACGTGGGGACACACAACAAGACCTACGACTCTGGGATGGAGGCCTGATTTTGAGTCCCACCTCTCCCATGTACCCCTATGTGTCCCTGAACATGTTGCTTCACCTCTGTGGGGTGACAGTAACCCTGCACCACCACCACCCCGCCCCCCCCCCCCCCCCCCCCCCCCCCCCCCCCCCCCCCCCCCCCACTCCGGACTGTGTGTCAACAGTTCAGGCCATACACCCCTGCTTTGTGGCGGGAAGGAGGTACCATGACCCGGAGTGCCCACAACACTAGCTTCCTGTATTGTTTGTTCACCCTCACAGCAGTGGGGCTGAGTCTGGGGATTGTGAAGACCCAGTCACCAGCACCACTGCCTGCCTGACTTGGTGCCCGTGGGCTCCCTTCCAGCAGGAAGGCAGCCATCTTCATGCCCTCACCTTTGACAGCCGGCCCAGCCACGAGCTCACTGACGGGCTGGTGGAGGACGAGGCAGGATCTCATGATGAGAAGAGCCCTGGGGAGCCCGTGCGCTTTGGCTGGGTCAAGGGAGTGATGGTGAGTGGAGAATGGGAGTCCAGGAAAGCCAGTGAGCAGCCCCAGCTCCAGCTAGGCTCGGCTGTGGCTCTCAGGTCCTCGCATCAGGGCACACCCACCATGCAGCCCAGGCCTCAGTTTCTCACTTGCACAGTCTGGTTGTCTGGTTGGTGATGCCTATACCCCATCTACTGAGCCCCGCTGATGCGCAAGGCTGGGGTCTGCCTGAGGAAGATTTCTGCTTAGTCATGCTAGTTGTGTGGCCTTGGCCATGTCACTTAATGACCCTCTGCCTCAGATTGCTCATCTGTGGAATGAGCATTAAATGAGTTAATAAATGTGAATTTCTTGGATCAATGCCTACAGTGCCAGATACTCAGAAAGCTGAAGCAGGAGGATCATAAGCTTAAGGCCACCCTGAGCAACTTATCAAGACCCTGTATCAAAATAAAATCTAAAAAGAACATAGTAGCTCGATGGGAGAGTGCTTGCTTAGCATGTATGAGGCCCTGCGTTCAATCCCCAGTACCCACCCCTCCACCATCACAAAATAATAATGACAAAATCAAAATAAAAAGAAAGAAAAATGTTTCTAAAGGACCACCAGAGGGCAGCACTACACATAGAAATGCACAAACCGACAATGTGTTTTTCTTTCTTTCGGACTGTCTTTATTCTTTTCTTTTTTTCTTTCCTTTTTTCTTTCTATTTTTTAATTCTCCATGACTGGTTGAGAAAAGTTCATTCTAGTTCAGAGCACTAATAAGCCCCCAGATACAGACTCAAGCAAACTGCTTTGTAAGACCCTGCAGGCCTCTGTGCAGGGGCCTGGATGGGTGTGGGAGAGAGCTTCCTTCCTGCTCTGGGAGGCAAAAGGCCAAGGTGCTGATCTTAAATCTGCCACCTGCCAACGGGCTGAAACTCTGTTTTACTATGCAGACCCTGAGGCCTTCTGGACCCCCAGAGGATCATACTCTGGGCCCATCATGGCCCTGTTTAGCATCTCAGAGCAAGTGGAGGGATTGGATATCTCTGCCCCCTGGTAGGGGCAAAGGCCATACCTGGGCCGCTGGGAATCTCAGCTTCAGTGTCAGCCTCAGAATTTGCTTTAAACTTGGAAAGCTGAAATCAAAGCAACGCGAGTTCTGATTTCTGCATGTAAGTGGAGTGTTGGCCCGCCTGGCATTTGCTGAGTTCTCTGAATAGGCAGCTCCTGGGCCAACAGTTGGTGGTGAGGCATAGTTGGGGCTGGCAGACACAGGCTTCTGGGCTTGGAATAGAATGAGCTGGGATCCTGCCTGTAGCCCATTTTTAGGCTTTGGCGGGAGGGCAGGAGAGGACTCTTTTGGCCTGTAGGTGAAGCACAGGAGGATCCAGCTGTGTCCTGGGCCTAGGACCTGATGCCCAGCGGCAGGGACTTGGGCATTTGGCCTTGGGGTACCTGCCCTTCCTGCAGGGAGCCTTTAACCTCCCTCTTCCAGATCCGCTGTATGCTCAACATCTGGGGTGTGATCCTTTACCTGCGGCTCCCCTGGATTACAGCACAGGCAGGCATTGGTGAGTGCTGTTTGGGACTGGGCTGGGAGCAGGGGGGAGCTGTGCTTGAGTCCTGGTCTCCTACCTTCATAGCCCCCTGGGGTGCAGGCTTGACCTTTGGCTGCAGAGACCACAGGCCAGGTTTGCTCCTCCCTGGTGCAATCTTAGGCCCCTGAAGTGATAAAGGTGTGGGTGGCATTACAGAGACCCATTGGATGGGAGTCAGCAGTGCCAAGCGCTCTCCTGAACTGTTGGCCCTCAGTAAGTCACTTGACCTCCTCGAGTCAAATTCTGCCACAGAGCATGTGGCACCAGGGTTCAGGTGTCAGCTCTGCATCACTCTGTGTGACCTTGAAGGAATTTCTTAATCTCTCTGAGCCTTGATTTCTTTATTAGTGACATGGGGCTGATGACTTCCTGCCTCGCAGAACAATTGTGGGGTTTGTGTCGTGTCGGAAAATGAGCCCCGGCCTCAGCTCCCTGAGGTACTCCTAAATGAAAACGGTCACTGGAGCTTTCTCCTTGTGTTTTTAGAGAAGGGTACTTTCCCTTCCTAGAAATCCTTTGCATGTTGGCTACTGAGAATAGCCAGAAGGTAGACAGAGACCCATTCCTCTATTTGCAAAACCGAGGCTCAGAGTGACTCGGGTTTCTCTCACGG
>PVKB01002548.1:188865-255055 GCA_004027205.1 Ctenodactylus gundi
CCCCCCCCCCCCCCCCCGGTCCACCTCTGTGGGATCCACCAGTCTCCACCCGGAACAGGTTACCTTAGCCGTCCCCCTCCCCCAGTGAGACTCCTGAGGCTGCCGCTGCAGCTTCAGGTGAGAGCCCCAGGCTGGCTCCCCCACCACAGGATGGCCTCCATTACCTCCTGCCCTGGTCATTCTCATGGAGCCTGCCCCAGCTGGCTGATACCTCTGGTTTCTTGGCTCCCAACTCTGGCCCTGGTAGGTGGCACCTACTTCCTCATCTCCCGGAGTCTGGGCCCAGAACTAGGGGGCTCCATCGGCCTCATCTTTGCCTTTGCCAATGCTGTGGGCGTGGCCATGCACACCGTGGGCTTCGCAGAGACTGTGCGGGACCTGTTGCAGGTGAGGGCGCTAGACTCCATGCAGCCCCACTCACTTCCTCCCCACTGGGCCAGCCTTTCTTTTCTCTGCCTGATGTCCCCACTGGGGACGAAGGGCGCAGTATGTCCAATGTAACCGACAATGAGAATTTCACCAAATAGAAACCGTCCATACAAGTTCCCTTTTGGGGTACATGTTGCCTTTGGGGCCAGATTGTCTTTGTCCAAGTCCATAAAGAGCAGCTTTGAGTGTCTGAGGGCAGGGAAGGCACTTGGGCTTGGGTTTGAGTCAGAGACACCTCGGGGAAGTGGAACCTGGGGGAATGAAGTATTCCGAGGGGAGCATACAGCCAGCGGTTCCCTTCCCAGGAGTATGGCACGCCCATTGTGGACCCCACCAATGACATCCGCATCATCGGCGTGGTCACCGTCACTGTGCTGCTGGCCATCTCCCTGGCTGGCATGGAGTGGGAGTCCAAGGTGAGCAGGGCGTGGAGAAGAGGAGCAAGTGCACAGGTAGAGGCCTGGGCTTTGGTTCTGCCTCTTCCTATGTATATTTACTAGGCTTGAAATTGTGCTGCTGTGACACAGGGACCCCAAGTAAAAGTGCCTTCAACAAGGGAGATTTTGTTTCTCACTCACGTAAGAGTCCAGGTGGATGTGGTCACCAGCTTGATGGCTTCTATGGGGGCTGGATACCCAGCCTCGCTCCATCCTCTGGCCTTCATCACTTGGGTGTGGCCCCTGTGCACCTGGTCCACATGACCTCTATCACTATGTCCTCAGCCCAGGCAGAGGAACAGGAGGGAGACTGAAACAAAATGGAGTGACTTCCCTTTCTTTTCCTGGCACAAGCTGGAAGTTGCCCATTTCAGTCCTGCTCACATGCCATTGGCCAGATCTTGGTCTCAAGGCTGTAAGGAAGGGTGCAGAGTATGGTCTTCATCAGGTCTGTGTGTCCAGCCAAAAGTCAGAGGTTTATACTACAGAGTAAGGAAGACACCTCACGTGGCAGCTGGCAGACTTGACCAGAGGAGGCTCCAAGCCAGCTGCCTGCAGCCTTCTGCCCCTGTGGCTTTTTGGCCTCTGTGCAGCAAACCTGCCTCCTTGCTCTTCCTAGAAAATACTAAGCTTAATCCCCAGTTCATCTCCCCGCTTTACACCTCTGTTCCAGTGTCTGATCTTTGGAGACACTGTCCCAGCTGCCTTGCTAGAAGTTGCCCCAGCCCGGTTCTACCACACCCCTGTTCCTCTCCTAAGTTTATAATAGTCACTCATCAGCCAGGATGAGAGGCCTTGGTCACTCTCTGTACTGCTGTGTCCCCACCGCCTTGAACAGAGTTCACTGTACAATGGTGTGAACAAATGATTGTGTGACTAGTAGTGTGGGGCTCAGTGGGCTCCTCCCTGCTAGGGCTCCCCAGGCTAGGAGCTACCATCTAATCTCCAGGGTCCGTGTCCCGCCTCCCCCCACCCCAGGCTCAGGTGTTGTTCTTCCTTGTCATCATGGTATCCTTTGCCAACTACTTGGTGGGGACACTGATTCCTCCATCTGCGGACAAGGCCTCCAAGGGCTTCTTCAGCTACCGGGGTATGTATGTGGAGGGTGGGGCCCCAGACCATGGCTCTGAGGACAGGGACAGTTTGTTCACCAATCTGACCCATTGTGTGGACACTTGGAGGAAGGGATCCCTCACTTCTAGGGACAGAGGGCAGCCAACTACCCGCTATCCAGGCCCATCTAGGGGGACCAAGCCCTTCAGGCAGTCCTGACTCAGGCCTTTGTTTTCCAGGGGATATTTTTGTCCAGAACTTGGTGCCTGACTGGCGGGGTATTGATGGCAGCTTCTTCGGGATGTTCTCCATCTTTTTTCCTTCTGCTACCGGCATCCTGGCAGGGGCTAACATCTCCGGGGACCTCAAGGTGAGCAGAACACCTACTCTCCTGCCTCTGGTGCTACAGGGAACCATCGGCACAGGGACCTCGGCCTTGACTACATATATCTTTGCTGGGTTGATATGCTCACAGCGCTCTTTCCTGCCTAGATGCAAGTGGCTCTTTGGCTGGGCATTCAAGGCCTCAGCACACCTGTCCGGTTGCCACCCTTAGTGTTCCTGTTTCCATGTCTGTGCTCTGTCCTGACATCAGTGCCGTGTCCGTATTGTCCCCATGCCTTCTACTGTGCTACACTTGCCTCTTGAGCCTACCTGTCCTTGTTTCTTTACCTCCCTGGGTTCTATTTCTTTTCCAAATACCTCCTTCACGCTTCCGCTACACCTCTGCCAGGCCTTCCTCTGGCATGGTTCTCTAGGGGTACCAGTGTCATCCCCTTTCTTTGTCCCTGTTCCAAGCTTAGAGTCTAATGCAAGACTCACTCGGGACACACTGATTGATTGAATAGTGGCGAAATGTAGTATTGGAGCAGAAGTCCAGAGTGCTGTACAGTGCAGGAGGACAGACTGATGGCAGCAGGGACTCCAGGAAAACTGGTGGAGGTGGGGCTGGCACTGGGCTCAGGAAGACAAGAGGCTGTGGGGGCAGCAGGAAGCTCCAGAGAACAGGGTGGAGCCACAGGGCACCAGCAGGAGCCTGGCACTGCTATGTTAGAAATCACAGGTAACCGTGCTTCCACTCTCCTGGTCCTTCCAGAGATGCTCCTTGATTTTCTTAGGTGAACTAAATTGCTCATTGGAGGTATCCCTGAAACCAGTCTGGCACAAGCAGAACCTGCCCTAGGGCATGTACTGCAAGGCCTGGAAATTGGAGCTTCTGCCCGGCTCCTGTCCTTTCTCTGGCTTGAAGAGATCTGGCCTGTATTCATATATCCTGGGTCCCTTACAAACCCATTAGAGATTGTCACCTGGAAATTGATCTGGATGCTTCAAGATCCTTTGGTTTCTTGGGCCCAGCACACAGGCATCAGACTCCATGGCTGCTTCTAAGTTAGTGAGGCAGGTACCTTCCCTTTGTCCTGAGCGTCCTTGAGCCTTAAAGTAGCCATCGGCACTTAGCTCTGCTCAGGGTGTAGAGAGAGCAGCTTCTTTTAATGAAGCCCTTATTGTGAGATGCTGGGCAATTCTCTTAAGACCTCTCTGGGCCTCAGCTTCCCCACTATAACATGGGACTAATGCAGCTCCCACCTTGCAGGGCAATGGTGAGGACTTCGAGAGCTAATCATGTCTGGTGCTTAAAACAGTGTCCGGCAGGGGATGTGCCAAGAGCTAGTCGTCATTATTATTATTGTTATTATTATTTTTACCATGAAACAGACAAACAAACCAAGCCCAGAGAGGTTTGCAATTGACCCAGTGTCACACAGATGGCAGAGAAACTGGAGTGCAAATCTGTAAAATAAAGAGGCATCAATTTAATCTCAACCATGTTATCATTCAACAAGTATTTCATGTGCTGTGCCAAGGCATGTCTGTGGGTAGACACTGTTCCCACTCTTAGTAACTCTTGCTTGTGGACACTTAATATGTCAGGTTGTTTCCTTAGTCACAGTTGGGGAAACTGAGGCTTGGAGATATGAAGGGGCTTCTCCTAGGATATATAGCTGGGCAGAAACACAGTGAGCTGTGGACACATATGTGAGCCAGCCTCAGATCTCAGATCCAGGTGTTAGGGCAGGTTGGGAGTTGAGGGCTAGCGTATTGTTTCCTGCAGATTATCACAAACTGGGTGGGGTGGCTTAAGACAATATAAACATGTTCTTCCACAGTTCAGGAGTCTAGAAGTCCAAAATCAAAGTGTCGACAAGGCGGCGTTCCCTCCTGGCCTCGGCCTTAGCTCTGGTGGCTCCTGACGATGAAGTCTCTTGTTTTCTAGGTCTTCAAACTAGTCTCCATATCCCTGACCATGTGGCCTTCTCACCTCTGTGTCTGAGTCCTTTCCTCTGCTTAGGGCACCGGTCCTTGCACTTGAGGACCCCTCCAATTCAGTATGACTTCACCTAACGAATTGTACCTGCACGGTTCTTATTTCCAAATAAGGTCATATTTTGAGGTTCTGGGAGAACGTTTGGGGGGACCCTATATGGTCCACTAGAAGAGAGGTGGCAGGTTGGCCTGGCCTGTTAGCCTTGGGGCCAGGAAACCTCGTGTTCATGGCCCTGTCAAGCAATCCCCTGGCTGGCAGAACCATGGTTATAGAGTTCCCACATCAGAGACCCTGGCAGACCTGGGGCTTCTGTCCAGCCTGCCTCCTCTCTGCTCCCATTTCTCTCTGGCCTGCCTCAGTCTCCCTCTGTATGCTGACTTGTCTCTAATTTGCAGTTCTACCTCTCAACTGGGCTATGAGTAAAAACCCCAGGCAAAGGCAAGAGGGGGTGGACCTCTCCTGGCAGGTGTGGCCATCTTTCTGGGCTGGAGACTACGTCCTGAGGGCACAGCAGGCTTTGAACTTTCTGCAAAATTCCCAGCCTCTGCTGCTACTCCCTAACGGGCCCACGAAGCCTGCGATCCTGGGCCTTGGTGAGGTCAAGACTGCAGCTCCCCGTGCCCAGCCTCCATTTTCCCATCAGCTTGTGGAGGTGTTCAGGCCACTTCTCGGGAAATTATGTTTGAGAAAACGCCTAGAGGAGTGACTCATAGGACAGGAGTGTGAGAGGATTTGCCATCGGTGTTGGGAAAACATGAGCAGAGGAGGAAGCTTGGGGCTGGTCTTCATTCCTACCTGTCTGGTGTGGAATCAGCCCATAAGTGGGTGCATGACGGTAGCACGTTATGAACGCTGATGGAGAGCAGGTGCAGGCTGAGAGCTGGATACGGATCTGTACACTTTACTAATAGCACAGTGGCACTGCTCACCCACTCGATAAGGGGCTGGGTCACTGCCGGCTTGGTGGCCTGGAGTTGAGCACAGGCAGGCTTGACTCTTGACCCTGCCACCCTGACTCCCACTCCCCTTCCCCACAGCAAGCATGGCCAGGTGTGGCCCATGATCCAGGGAGAAGCTGCCACTTTGCTGTCCTGTCTCAGGCTCCTTAAGCCTTGAATATGGTCTCAGCTGCGTAATCTTGGTCATGTCCACCCTCCTCTTTGGGTTCTCAGTTAGAGGTATCAGAATGGGGCCATGAGGGGCCCAGGTCATGGAGAGCTGTCACCCACCTCTGGCCTCAGACAAGGTCCAGGGCCCTGGAAGGAGGCCAGAAGCTGCCTGACACACATCGTCCCTCTCACAGGACCCTGCCGTGGCCATCCCCAAGGGAACACTCATGGCCATATTCTGGACCACCATCTCTTACCTGGCCATCTCAGCCACCATTGGTGAGTAACCAGCCCAGCTGGCTAGGACAGGGCAGGAACATGGTCCTCCCTGCCTATAATGACCAGGAATCCTGAACAGTGAAGGGTATGCCAGGCCTCAGGGGGAGCTGGGCTAGGAGAACGTGGTAACCTCAGGAAGTGGAGCCTCGAGCTCTGTCCCTGGCATGCCTATCACCTTAGTAGAGACCATGGCATCATCATAGTGAGAGGCCAGACCGGGCTCTCTGGTTCCTTTAAACATTGAGGTTCCAGTTCATGGGTATGAAGATCCTGCGGGACGGATCATACCCTGATTCTCAGATGATGATGATGGTACTAGCAAATGCTTAACCATCGCCTAGTCCTTTACCTGGCTTGCCATAGTTAATCTGGGAACTGTCTTTCCCCCCACTTTGCAAAGGAGAAAATAGGAGCTCAGAGAGGTAGAGTGAGATGCCCAAGGTCACAGAGCCCCTGAGCAGTGATGCCAGGCTTTGAACCCAGGCCTGGATTACTAACACTGGCCTTGAACTTTAATTACACTTTCTCTCAGTGACCACCTTTGAACCAAGCTGTTCCCCTGTGCCAAGGAACATGCCCTCACTCATGGGCAGTTAGGGCTTGAAAGCCAGGTCTCTGCTTCATGGAGGTCCCTTGGCAGTTTTCTAACCACTGTGCACCTCTGCAGAATGGGAATGATGGCGAAAATAACAGCACCGCCTGCTTTCCAGGGTTGCTGTGAAGTACTTAGCATGGTGCTTGGCACCTGATCAGCGCGCCCACATGTCAGCTGTTATCATTAGGACTAGCATTGCATGATAAAGAAGCGCTGACCTGCCCACAGGTCTCACCCTCTGCGGAGGCGGCCAGCATCTTGGGAGTGGGAGAGGAGGGAAGAGCATGGGGGAAAAGAAAATAGAGGGGAAAGGGAGACCCCGTGCCTCCTCCCTGCTCTCAGGCTCCTGTGTGGTGCGTGATGCCTCCGGGGACCTGAATGACACGATAGCCTCCAGCTGGGGCACATGCGAGGGGCTGGCCTGCGGCTATGGCTGGAACTTCACCGAGTGCTCCCGGCAGCACAGCTGCCGCTACGGCCTCATCAACTACTACCAGGTAACAAGGTCTCTGCTCTGCGGGGCCTCCTGACGTCAGGACAGGCGAGGGTGGAAATGGCTGGGGGAGCTGGACCCCGCTTGGGGGTACCTGGGCGCTGTCTGAGAGGGAGCTCATGCACGGAGGGACTTGCTCTCGGATAGAGACGGTAGGACTAGCGCTGCCTGCAGTGTCAGACAAGGACACCCAGCTCAGCCCCACCACCCCCGCAGACCATGAGCATGGTGTCCGGCTTCGCACCTTTGATCACGGCTGGAATCTTTGGGGCCACCCTCTCCTCCGCCCTGGCCTGCCTCGTCTCGGCTGCCAAAGTCTTCCAGGTGAGGCCCCAGAAAGGGACCAAGGTGAGAGGATTCTGTGTTCAGATGCCCAGGAGGAGAGTCCCCTGGCGACTGCTGTAAAGACCTAGAGGGGTTATGGGACAGAGTCATCTAGATGAAACGAAGCATCCCCCTTCCTGTGGGAGACCAGAAGAACACCTGCATTCCCCACCCTGAACTGTCCCTTGCGACTCTATAATCTCTTTACAATTCTGCCTCCAACGCCCACCCTCATGTGCCACGGATCCCTCTGATTTTGGCCTTGTTCTATGTCCGTGGTGAAGGAGTAGGTGGGTTGTCATGCCATCTAACAGAATCAGAAACTGGGACCCAGGTTCGGGGAGTACCTTGCTGAGGCCACACAAGAGGCCAAGCCAGGGCTGGAGCCCAGATGTCCCTACGGAGTGGTGCTGGCAGGTCCCAGCCAGCAGGGAGTGTGGTATCTGGTTTCCACAGTGCCTGTGTGAGGACCAGCTGTACCCGCTGATTGGCTTCTTTGGCAAAGGCTATGGCAAGAACAAGGAGCCAGTGCGTGGCTATCTGCTGGCCTACGCCATCGCCGTGGCCTTCATCATCATTGGTAAGAGGCTGCAAGGCTTGGCAGGGCCTGTCCGCCGCCTCTGCTGGCCTGGAGGCGGGTGGTGGGCCTGGTTCCTCTACTTCCTACTTGTCCAGCCTGGCCTTAGTGGCAGTCAGTGAAAAACATTTTTTTGGTGCTAGGAATTGAATCTAAGGCCATGCATACATATGCTAAGTGTGTGCTGTGCCACCCACTCAGCTAACTGCCAATCCCCAGTGAATGACTCCAGGCAAGACCCTACCTGAACAGAAAGTTTGGGAGGCCACATCAGTCTTCCCTCTCCCCACCTCCAGGCAGGGTGGCTCCCAATCCACGTCAGGCAGCACGCTACTCTTTTGTAAAGGGACTTTACATGCTTTCCCAGATTGCACATTCTAGTCCCCTAGAAGTCATAAATCCCCTCCCATCTTCCAAGGTCTAAGTGAACTTTCAGGACAACTTCGGAGCCTAGGTCAAGCTGCCTGGTCCCTTCTGAGGAGCTGGTAGAGTAGCTGGATCATCTTTTTGTAGACATATGACTTAAGCTAACCCAGTGTTCCTCCTGTGGGACTTCATGGTGAGGGAAGACCTAGAAGGAAGACACCAGCTAATCAGACACATTGACTTCATGTCTTGGCCTTACTGGGTGGTCTTGGACAAGTGACTTTATTTCTCTGAGCCTCAATTTTCTCATCTAAAGAATGGGAGCAATAGTGTATAACAGGTGTGTCAGAGATGGGCAGAAAGAGACCAAGTGTGTGCCCCACACTTAATACTTTCTGATTAACTTAGCTAAGGAAGCAGAACTCACTGGGAGAGAAGAGGTCACACCAAGCCCAAGCAGTGGTTGTGCTGTGACGTGATGTTCCCTAGCCCCTGCTCCTTTTGCAGGAGTGGCATGGGGTAGGCTGCAGGTGCCCCCCTCCCCTCAACCCTCACTTTTCTGCCACAGCCAGATCTCTGCCACTTAGGCTGGCATCACTAATCACCAGTTCATAATGCTTACCTAAACAATCTGGTCACTGTCACCCAAGGGAGGCTTTCCCAGACCTTGGATCCTAAACTAAATGAAGAGGTGACAGAGTCATACCCAGTGGATGAGAATGTCCCTGAAGCCTGCCGTTCCCTGGGCCCACCCCACTTCCTGCTCACCGGGCCCACACCCATTTCTCTATAGACTACCCCAACTCAAAGTCATTTATTTAGCTGTGGACAGTTCTCATGACCAGACTGAGGACCTGATCTCAGGTGCTCTGGATCCGGCTTCTCAGAGGCAACCCAGTGCAGAGGAAGAGCTTAGGTTGCTCTGGGATCCCTAGAGAAGCCATAAGACAAAAATTCCCTGGTCCAAGTTCATCTGGGGATCCTGGGGTATGGTGACACAGGGAGGAAAAGGAGCCAAATTCTTGAGTAGGGCAGGACTAATACAGTCCAATGGGTCCTAGGGGGTCCTGTCCTGGCTCCTATTACAGAATAGATTCTCTCCTGTAATTTGGGACCAAATAGTGTCACAGCCACTACTTTCAGAGTCCCGTGGCCTAATGAGATCCACCCCCAAATGGCCTTCATTGTCTTAAAAGATGGAAGCTTATAGTTTGTAAGACATGGTCTCTGAGCATCACAACAGGGTGGACCCATTTCACAGAAGGAAAGGTTGAGACCGAGCCCCAGGGGCTGGGCTGGGGTTCCCCACCGTGTGAGAAAGGGTGTAAGACCACGATGCAGTTGCCCGACAGGCTGCCCTTCTCTCCCTGGGTTTCTGAAGCTGAGCTCAACACCATTGCCCCCATCATCTCCAACTTTTTCCTGTGCTCCTACGCCCTTATCAACTTCAGCTGCTTCCACGCCTCCATCACAAATTCACCAGGTGAGCTGGCCGTTCACCCACTGCCGGGAGGCGCCTGAGCGGGCTGGGAGTGGGGGCACGGGTGGAGGCGGCAGCCCAAGGTCACCTCTCAACCCAAACCACGTGACGGGAACATCTGTGTGCCCACAGCAACGGTCTCCAGCAGGCACTCGCAGCGAGTGGTCTTCTTGTGTCTGGGGGGTCTGCAGTATGCAGAGCTGCTTCTAACACCTCCCTCCCCAGAGCTTCAGCAGTCAAGAGTCTGAGTCCCCAGAGAAGGGAGAGAGAATCTCCCACAGTCATGAACCATTACCTACTGTACATCTTGGGGAGCACTATTCAAATTACAGTACTCAGGGAATTTATAGGTTTGTGTGTTAATGGTAAAAAACTTTTGATAAATGGCAAGACTTTAATCAACCCCAAATCATCAACAGGCTAGTAACGAGGTCATGTTTTATACAGCTAGCGTGCACAGAGCCCCCATAGTTGTGTTGTGGGGCAGCTGTCCCTCATGGTGGCCTGGCCTGGCTTGGTGTGAAGCCAATTAAGAATCGTGCCCTTCCCACTCTATACCTCGCTGCTGGCTCCATGGCATTTGGTATTATGATCTGACATTACTGCTGACGCCAATGTCCTGTGGCCGTATTTGGCCACAGCTAGGGGCTTCCCCCTTGATGTGGCCTGTCACCATGGAGAAATGCCAGCCAAAGCAGATGTGTGAGCCTCCAGAGCCCAGGCCCAAACTGGGAGGAAGGAGGGTAAGGACCTGACTAGGGCACAGGCGGGAACCCCACCCTGGACATGGTGGGCATTGCTGCCCAGCCCAGCCGCAGGTCTGGCCTCGAGGAGGCTCCCCAGTGCAGGGCATGTCCAACGACTGGCCCCTGCCCAGGGTGGAGACCCTCGTTCCAGTACTACAGCAAGTGGGCGGCGCTGTTCGGGGCAGTCATTTCCGTGGTCATCATGTTCCTGCTCACCTGGTGGGCGGCCCTCATTGCCATCGGAGTCGTCCTGTTCCTCCTGCTCTACGTGATCTACAAGAAGCCAGGTGTGTGGGCTTGGGCCTTAGCCCTGGTTCGTGAGGCAGGCAGGCCTCCTTCTGGCTCTGGGCTTTCCAGGGTTCCAGCCCACTCTCTCACCTCAGTCTCCCTGGGGGCCACACACTCAAATGAATGTGCCTACTCGGTGCCCACAGCTCTGCTCTTAGGCCCCAGGACTTCCCAGTTCAAAGGGCGCATGTTGGCCCAGAGCCTGCTTCCCTGCAAAGTGCCTGGCTCCCACTAAGCGCACCTGAAAGGTGGCTGTTGGAAGGACAGAAGGACAAAGCTTACATGATGTAGGAGTGTCTACATGCCTGCAGGCAGGGGTCCCTGGGTGACGTCAATCTGAGGGTGGAAACACAAGGCCAAGAAACCCTAGAATTCAACCTTTTGACCTAGATCTCCAGGTCATTGTGAAAGTCTGTCAAGGTAGGAGAATGTTTGTACAGTTCAATACCCTGATGAGGAACTTTCGCTACATAGCCAGGTGGTACTCAGACTCCAGCCCTGTACACATAAGGGACAGACCTAAGACTGTCCACTTACCAGGTAGCTGCTCCCTGGTGCCTCATGCCTACAGAGGCATGACTGGTTTCCTCTGGTGACTCAGTCTTGCTCCCTTCCTATCCTCAGAGGTGAACTGGGGCTCCTCGGTGCAGGCTGGCTCCTACAACCTGGCCCTGAGCTACTCCGTGGGCCTCAATGAGGTGGAAGAACACATCAAGAATTACCGGTGAGCAGAACTTTTAGGCCACCTGGGAGCCTGGCGCCAGTGATGGCTCTGGCCCAGGGGCCTTCTGACCAGGTACAGAACCAGGTGGGCCCTCAGAGAGTGCCCTCAGTCTACACGGGATGCTGGGGTAGGCCCTTCCCAGGGGGACTCGGACAGATGGGATCTCTCTGTGCCTCGGGTCCCACAGTGGAAGCTGGTTGATATAAAGGCAATCTAGTGCTGAGTCTCATCACAATAATCTGGGAGGATGAGAGCGACAGACAGACCTTCCCTCGGCCCTCTTCAACGTGATCCTTCATTGTCTTGAGGAGAATCCCTATGTGCCCTTTCCTTCCCAGTGATAATAACCACTGAAATCTGTGTTGCCAGACACTCGGCATAGAGCCTCACATGCCTCATAATGAACCTCTGAAGTCCATGAACTTAATAGTGCCAGTCACAGATGAGGACACTGAGGCGCAGAGAGGTTAAATATCTGGTCTCTGGGTACGCAGCTGGTGACTGACCTATTAAGTCCGGCTCTGCTTGGCTCTAGCAGTGGCTCTCAGTCAGGACCCAGTATTGCATCTCCGCACAGAGGCTCAGTCACCTGCCCAGGTGACACAGATGGGCCTCCTCACTACCAGCCTGTATTCTGCACCATGCTGGGCTGGCCAGGGCAAAGGTGGAATGTTGGGTGGGTGCTTGCAGGCCTGAGCAGGAAGAACAAGAAAGGCCTGGTGGTGACTATCAGAAGAACTAAAAGAGCCCTGGAGGCACAGTGAGCAAGGTGAGCTCCAAAGTGTAACTGTGCAGAGCCTTGCTCAAGGCCACAGAGGTGCGCAGAGTGACTTCAGGAGTGGCAGAACTCTAGGCACACCTGCCTTTAGCATCTAGATCCCAGGGATCGCCCCAGGTCCTGGCTTACTCTCCCCTTCTCCTCCTCAGCCCCCAGTGCCTGGTGCTCACAGGGCCCCCCAACTTCCGCCCGGCCCTCGTGGACTTTGTTGGCACCTTTACCCAGAACCTGAGCCTCATGATCTGTGGGCATGTGCTCATCGTGAGTGTCCCCTTCAGGTGGGGCAGGGCCGTCAGTACTCCTGGGGAGCCACCTGGATGTGATATGGAAGGTGGGGGTGTGGAGGACTGGGGTCAGCAGAGCCTGGCTAGACCCCCGTGGGCCCGGCTCTCCCTCCTTCCTGGTCCCTCTTAGGGGCTTCTCCTCCATCCTGTCTCTTTCCTCCTTCCTTCCTTTGCCTCTGCCTTTACCCAATAACCCCCTAAGGGAAAAGAGGCACCTCCCACTGTGGCTAAGCCTGTGGGGCAGGAGAAGTGCTGAATCTCAGGCCAGAGAAAGAAGGCAGTCCCCGAAGTCACCTGTCCTGCCACCCACAGGGACCACGCCAGCAGAGGATGCCGGAACTCCGGCTCATTGCCAACGGGCACACGAAGTGGCTGAACAAGAGGAAGATCAAGGCCTTCTACTCGGACGTCATTGCTGAGGACCTCCGCGGCGGTGTCCAGATGCTCATCCAGGTGTGGTGGGTCTGGGGTCTTCCCTGAGGGACATAGGGCCTGGTGGCCTGGTGTGACATTCTGAAAGGCAGGAGGTTCTAGCAGTCCAGTTTTAAGGCCCATTTTTGGACAAAGACTCCCTCCTTCCTTGTGTCATCATAGGGTCCAGTTCAGGGCATGTTGTCTGAGTGGCTGAGACCTGGATAACTGACATGGACACCCCTGGGGATTCTATGACTTCAGCAAATTTCTGTTCTATTTTAATTTTTCAGATATAATTTACATAAAATAAAGTAAAACAGATTAGATATTTAGTTGGTAATTGTTTGCATATGTATACATGCCACCTAGTAGCACGTAACCAGCATCAAGATCATTCTACTGGGCATTAATTTACAGCTAGTTTTCTCATGTATAGAATGAGATGCATAGATAAAATAATAATTGTTAATTTCAAATCAACATATGAGAATCTTCTTCCATACTTTTAGCTATTTTTCAAAATCAAAAAAATTATAGGGTCTCTTTTTGGGGTTATAAAATATGTATATTTTAGAAGCAAATAGAAGTGATAATGTTGTACTGTTAGTAATTATCCCTGAACTGTACACTTTGTTTTTGTGGGTAATCTTTCTGAGGTAGAGGCTCATTATGGCTGGCCTCAAACTCACAATCCTCCTGCCTCTTTCAGACTCTCAAGAGCTTGATGCCTCTGTAGTTGGCTTTTGTGTTTTATGTATTTTTTTAAAGTACTGGGGTTGAATTCAAGGCCGTCACACAGAGATACATTCACGTCTCTCCATTAGTTTAAACATTTATTTTGAGACAGGGTATCATCAATAAATTGCTAAATTGCCTAGACTGGGCTCAAACTTGTGATCCTCCTCCCTCAGGCTCCCAGGGTGCTGGAATTACAGGTGTGAGCCATGCCTTAAATTTCACTTTTCTTAGCTGTATACTTTAAAATGATTAATTTTACCCAGATATAGCATATCTATAATCCCAGCATCTGGCAGGCTAAAGCAGGTGGCCTGCAAGTTCAAGTCCACCCTAAGCAATTTAGTGAGACTCTATCTCAAAAAAAAAAAAAAAAAATTAAAAAGGGAGGTATCTCGGTGTGAAGTCCTTGGATTCAATCCTGAGTACAGCAAATATAAAATAAAATAACGTGGTTAATTTTGTTATGTGAATTTTACCTCAAAAATGTCACATCTTAAAATTAAAAAGTGAAGTGTAAAAGATGTATGGACTATTGACCCAGAAATTACATCTAAATTCAAGTCTCTTGAGAAATAATTTGTGAGAGAAATGAGAACTGGGATAATCTCAACTAATGGGAAAATCCAGTCCTTGGCCCAGGTGGGGAGAAGCCACGTGGGTCACCTTGGCTGTAGCTTCACCTCCTCCTGTAGTGGGCAGGATCCTGAAGGAAGATGTATTTCCTGAGTCCCTGCACCATGGATGGACAGCAATGGCTGAGTCCCAGCCAGTCAGAGATCAGAGTCCCAAAGGCTGCGAGGCCTGATGGCCAGCCTCACCCCTCTGGCAAACCTCTCCTCCCCTCAATTCTTTGCAGGCTGCAGGTCTGGGGAGAATGAAGCCCAACATTCTGGTAGTGGGATTCAAAAAGAACTGGCAGTCTGCTCATCCAGCCACAGTGGAAGACTACATTGGCATCCTACAGTGAGTGAGGGCTGGGCAGGAGGGCCTGGGGTTGATAGATTGGGCCACTGGGGCTTCCTGGGCCTGGGGAAGTGGACTGGAGGCAGCAGGGCACTCTAAGAAGTTGAGTCCACTTGTTCAGGGCTAAGGGAGAAACAAGTAGAGGATGTCTTATCCTAAACTACAGGTTTTGGATGCCATGGCTGGCAGGGATCAGGAAGGTAATACAAAGAGGGAATGGGCCACTTGTGGGATAACAGAGAGCAGTAGAGACTGGGGTAAACTGAATAAAGCAGCTGCTACTAAGCTCTAGTGTACCCATGCAGAAATGTGGGCCCATTGTTACCAGATCTTTTAATTTTCAGTGTAGCTGAAAAACGTGAGTTTTTAGGTGAAAACTCAGTGTCTACCTGTGGGCTTCTGAAAGCTCAGAGTGGTCAGCTCAAGGAGTCTGAAGTAGTTCCACTGAGCAGAGAATAGAAACCAGGCTGGGGAGGATTGAGATCCCTGGGGATTTCAGAGATGACTCCAAGTTCAGTTCCCTTCAGCTCTCTGCTATTCAAAGTCCAGGGAATGCCTACCTGCCTTGCTGTTCTGTGTTCATGTTGCACAGAGAAATAGTACACAGTACCACTCATGACTGCAAGACTGAGTATTGAGGTACCCATGGGAAAGTTACTCTCCAAAATTTGATGTTTGCATCTGTAAAGATAGCAGTGACCATGCCCATCTCTGTGAGGATTGTCCAAATATACCTGGAGAGACTAACTTGAAGCTAGGCCTGACTTGGTTCCCCTCAAGGGCCCCAGGCATTTCTCCAGTTATGCCTGCATACTAAGCAGATAGGGAAACTGAAGCCCAGAATTGAGAAATAGCGTGGTAGGGATCTATAAATCTGGTCTTCTGGGAGTCAGATTGCCTCCACAGTGGGAGCTGGGGCTACAAGGAGGCTGACCTGATCTGTATTAGCTTTTCATCGCTGTGACTGAGTACTTGCAAACAACAATTTAAAGAAGAAGAACATGGTTTCGGTGTCTAGTTTCACAGGGTTCAGTTCATTTCAGTTGGTTCGTTGCACGGGGCCTGAGGTGAGGGAGAACATTGCCACGGAAGGGTGTGGTAGCAGAGCTCCTCATGGGAGACAGAAAGCAAAGAAAGGAAGAACCATTCAGGAAGGACAAGATACAGCTCCAACAGTTACACCCGTGTTACCCCTCTCTCTTCAACTAGGTCTTAAATTCTGTGCTTACATTTGCTCCCAATAACACCATCAGATTTTGATCTCATCAGTAGATGAATTAGATGAAGTTAGAGCCCTCCTGATCCCATCACCTTCCAAAAGTCCCACCTCTGAACACACTGTTGGAGGACATTTTATATCTAAGCCATAATATTACCCCTTTCCACCTGTCCAGTGACGCCTTTGATTTCAACTATGGTGTGTGCATTATGAGGATGCGTGAGGGGCTCAATGTCTCCGAGGTGATGCAAGCACACAGTGAGTATTAGCCACAACTGCGTAGCACCCGTCAAAAACTAGAACAGGATCTCAGAAAGTTCTACAACCCAATATATCTAAGAGGTGGAGAGATAGGGAAAAATTAATAAAGAATAAAATATTACAGACTTACAAAGTTAGTCCTTGATGGCACCTTATAGACCATCAGTTCCCAAGTAGAGGAAGTAAGGCCCAGAAAGGGGACATGACTGGTTCATGGTCATGCTTCCCTCTGGCAGAAGGAGGCCGGGAGCTCTGAGATCCCTGTATACCCATCAGTTCTGTTGTAACCAGGTGGATTAAAAACGAGGAGGACTCAAAAAAAAAAAAAAAAAAGGAGGAGGAAACGGAGGTCCTTGTCCTCATAAAGATGGCAGCATAGGAAAGTGCTCACCTAATCACCATGGAAGCTGGTCTTTGAGGCCACCTTTGGGGCATGGGGCATAAGCCCAGAATTGGGTTTTACATTTGAAAGTCTATATGACTATGCAAACTTTGCTTTGTAGTAATTAGAAATGTGAAAGAAATAAAATGCATAAAAACTAGAGAGATTAGCTGGTGGGTCTCTCTGTCTCTTGCTGGCAGGGGTTATGTCACCAATGGTCAAGGGCATGCCCAGCCCACAGCACTTGGATAGCACATATTTATACAACCAATATTTACAGTCAACAGCCATGTTCCTGTGGCTGTTCTAGGTTCACGATGTTCATCAGGGACCAAAAAATAGCCTCTGCCCCAGGGTGCTGACACTCCAGGGGGCAAAGCAGATATTGATACATAGACACAGGTGATCTCGGGTGCAGCCCCTGGGCCCTCGGGGTGCAGTGCCGGGAAGTCCTTTCTGAACACCAGGCCTTCTACTGAGAGGGCAAGACTGGGGAGATAGTGCTCCCAGCTTGGGGACCTTCTCCACCATAGCTCGAAGGTGGGGATGAGGTAGCCAGGTGGAGGAGCAGGAGGGACTTTGCATAGCTGGGGTGTAGAGGCAGAGCAGAAACCAGGGCTGAAGGAACCAGAGGAGGAACGCGGACTTCTTTTCCCAGGTAGTTAAAAAACCTAGAATTGTCCCCAGGAAAGGAGAGCCCGCGAATCCAGCCACCCTCTCTCTTGCAGTTAATCCTGTGTTTGACCCAGCAGAGGACAGCAAGGGAGCCAGCACTGGCAGAGCCGGGCCTTCGGCATCTGGCACATGTCAGTCCGTAACCGCTCTGAGGATCAGTGTGCTCCTGCTCTGTGATTGAGGGTGCTGCGGGTGGTGGTTTCCACAGGAACTTGACCAAGGGCAAATGGTTCTTCCTTTGCCAATGGTGCCTAAAGAACTGGGTTGGGTAATTGAGGAACTTAGCCCCGTCAAAGACTTCCCATCTGGTGGGGACCTCAGGGCTGTGGGGCCCAGGTCTACCACTGGGAATACCCCTTTGGTCATGTTCAAATGTCATGCAGATGAGCAAAATGGCATTCTCCTTCCACCCAGGCCCTAAGAGGCCAGGCCCTAGGAGGCTGGGGGCTGGCAGCAGGCACAGGGGGTTCTGTGGCATCTGTAAGGGAGCCCTCAGGCTGCTTCAGAGGTGGAAGAGTGCAGCTTCTGCCAACAGACTAGCCCAGAGGCCACATCTAGGCCCTGTGCTCCTGGTCACCTGCCTGTGCACCCAAGTCTTGGCACCAGAGGAGGTGTCAGCCATGGCCTAACCAGACCTGCCCAACGCTTCTGGCTTCTGCGTGCCCACTCTGGGGATGAACACTGAGCCCATCTCCCAGGGAAGCTGGCTGTTTTGAAACAGGTTGGGATATTTAAGTGTTCTAGTTGTTCTCTTACCTCCCCTTCCCCAGCAGTAGATCCAGAGGCTCTGGTGAGACAGGAGCAGGCCAGCACCATCTTCCAGTCAGAGCAGGGCAAGAAGACCATTGACATCTACTGGCTCTTTGATGATGGAGGTCAGATCCCTTCCCCCAGCGCTGGCTCCCCCACCTGCCCTTTCTGTTACTCTATGTCCCTTGGTCTACCCTTCCTGGCCTACTCTAATTAAGGCCACTGGTGAGACCCAGGGGCCATCAAAGGGAATGGGGGCTCCCAGTGAGGTCAGGGGAGGCCGGCTGGGTTCCAATCCCTGGCCTCTGGGGCTTTAGCTATAAAATGGAAGACTGTGAGGGAGTAGCTGAGGCCACTGTGAGAACTTTCTGGCTGGACAGTCTTTGGGGGCCCCAGCTGTTCGACCACATGTGGAGACAGGCCAGAGCACAGGCAAGCAGTGGGCGTGTTCTTCCTTTCACAGAAGATTCTCAGCTTCCTGATCCCTTCCTGTGGTAGAGTCCCAGCTAGACAGAAAACATCTCTGCTCCAAAAGCGTACGACCACTTCCACACGTGTGGGTTCTGCAGTCATGTTTTATCTCATTGCAGGAAAAAACATAGTCTGTCTCACCTTTTTTTTCTTGTCGTTGTTCCCTTGACAGCCTAACAACTATTTACATAGCATTTTCATTGTAGTATGTATTATGAGAGATGATTTAAAGTAGGTGGGAAGATTTGTTGGGCCATTTTATGTAAGGGACTTGAATGCCTGTGGAGTTTGTCATCCTTTGGGTGCTCCTGGAATCCATTCCCTGCAGACACCAAGAGGCAGCTGTGTAATCTGTGACCGAGGCTTAGTACTTACTACACAGGTGTCCAATTCCAAGTACTCTACCTGAGCTAACCTAATGCAGTCTACAAATAAGGAAACTGAGGCACAAAGGATTAAGCACTGGTCCTTGGACTCATAGAAATGAATGGGAGTGAAGAGGGGTAACATATGTTTGTCATGTGTTCAGTTTTCAGGAAAGGCCAGCAGTCTAGAGATACACACACAATCTCCAATTATTCAATGTTAGCTTGTTTGTTTAAACTATTGTGCTGGCCAACTAAATCCTGGACCATTGAGTGCCAAGGGCAACTGGGGTTTAGTCAATGAGCTCTTACCCAAGCAGGGAAACTGAGGGGGAAAGGGGTTCACTGGGGTGGTGTGGGATGGGAGGGCTCTGTCCTGAATGTATTTTCCCCTTGGCTCCTGGGAACCGTCTTTGCCAGGTCTCACGCTCCTCATCCCCTATCTCCTCCACCGCAAGAAGAGGTGGAGCAAATGCAAAATCCGCGTGTTTGTCGGGGGACAGATCAACAGGCTGGACCAGGAGAGAAAGGCGTAAGTGGGTAGTGGGCACAGGGCAGCAGGCCACACCATCCTCTCTTCCCCAAGGCTGCTATCTTCCCTCTCCCTGCCCCTGTTCTCCATCACCACCCTTGGGTAGCTCTGGGATTATCCCCAAGCTTAGGTCAGCTCTCTTTAGACCACAGCGTAGGTGCCTGGGGCTCTGGGCAGGAGCAGGCTTCTTCATACTTCAGAAATTGCGGCTGGAGGAATGGCTCAGTGGTTAAAGCGCTTGAGCAAGCGCTAAGCCAAGCGCTAAGTACCTGAGTTCGATTCCCCAGCACCACATAAGCTGGGCGTGGTGGCGCATGCCTGAATCCCAGCACTCGGGAAGCTGAGACAGGAGGGTTGCCAGGAGTCCAAGGCCAGCCTGGGCTCTGAAGTGAATTCAGGACCAGCCTGGACCACAGAGCGAGACCGTGTCTCAAAAAAAAAAAAGAAAAAGAAAAAGAAAGAAAGAAAGAAATTGCTGTGGCTCTTGTACTGCTTTAATAACCTGCAGGTGCATTGCTGGTTGCTATTTCAGGGAGGAGTGTTAAGTTTTAAAAATCATAGGACTCCTCAAAGAGAAAGAAACCTATTTGAAGTGAAAGATGGAAAGACCTCTCCTCCTGAGAAGTAAGGTAGTGTCACCAAAGTGTGGGATGCAGGCTCTGGGGAGATAAGAGGTGATCTGAGTGGCCAGGAGAAGGGGCAGCAAATACTAATGAATTTTTTGATTCTGAAAGTTTTTTTTTTTTATACTGAAGATTGAACCCAGAGCCTTCTCACTGAGCTATATCCTGAGGCCTTTTTATTTTTTCATTTCCAGGTAAATGACTGAGTTTCCCAGATTGGGCTCAAATTTGTGATCCTCCTGTCTCAGCCTCCTAGAGTCCTGGAATCATAAACCTATACCATGACACTTACCTAGAAAGTGACTTTTCATTCTCCTTCAACTCTGTGGTTGGTTGGGTAGGAGAAGTTCTTGGTTTAACGTTGGCCTGCCCTTTTTCTCAGTAATTATGCTAAGCTCCCTGTCCCAGCAAAAGGAGCAGACCTGGGCTTACATATTTGGCAAGTAATGGAGCCCAGCCAAAGTTTAGTGACATCAGTTTTAATTGTCACATCTTTCTGGCAAGTGATGCTATTTTCTGTTTAAAATTGTAGTGTAAGATTTTCTTTTGAAATATCTATGTATTAGTCAGTTTTTCATTGTTATAATGAAAATAACTGAGGTAGTCTGCTTTATAAAGAAAAGAGGTTAATTTGACTAGGGGTTCTGAAGGTGCAAGGTCTGGGGCTACATTTGGGATGGCCTTCTTTCTGGCAGGGTCCTGTAGTGGCATAGGGCACCACATGGCAAAAGACAATGAGCATACATATGTCTGTGTCTGCCCAATCTCTCTACCTCTTATTTTTATTTATTAATTTTAAAAATATTTTGGGGTGTTGGGGATAGAATCTAGGGCTATGCTCATTTTAGGCAAACACTCTGCCACTGAGTTACATCCCCAGCCCTATTTTTGATTTGGAGGCAAGGTCTCACTAAGTTGTCCAGGCTTACCTTGAACTCTCTAGCCTCCTACCTCAGCCCCCTGAGTAACAGGGGTTACGGGTATGTGCCAACATGTCTACCCCTCCCTCTTACAAAGCCACCAAGATTCACCCACAAGAGCTAGTGATGGCCTTCTCCAATCCTAAGTACCACTCAAAGACCCTACTTCCAAACGCGTTAGTTGACTTATTTTCGACCCTCTTAATACCTTACACTGGGAATTAAATTTCAACACGAGTTCAGGGACCAAACCATATTCAACCATAGCCCTAGCTCAAATGGGAGTTGATTTAAATAGAGGAGGAAGTAAACAGTAAAGGAGGCAGCACACAGGTGAGAACCTGGCGGGAAGCAGGTGGAAGTGGCAGATAGAGTTGGGCAGTTGCTGGTTAGAGCAAGGACAGTGAGGCCAAAGGTCATGGATGGTCTGCTACGATAGGCCAGATGGTTTACCCAAAGCCATGTAGTTAATAGTCTAAGGAAAAAGAAACCTATGCGCAGTCTCCTTTGCTTTTTTGTAGTGATACTGGCTGTGACACCCAAGGCCAGGAAGTAGATGATCCCTGGCCTGCCCTGCGCTCATACTGTGTTGGGATTGTATCCTATGATCCCTTCCCTAGTCCTGTTTGTTCTTTTCCTGGTCATAACTTTACCACTTTTCTGAAGGCTAAAAACAGCTGCCTGGAGACAGTAATACCTGGCCTCTAGCCTCTAAGAGGAAATAGGCCATGAAGGCTGCACTGTGGTCTCGGCTTCCTGTTCCAGCTGTGGATGCAGCTGGGTTCCTTGTGGTTAGCTCAGCTCAAGACTGTGGCACCACTGGGTAACAGCATGTCCTTTGTGCATAAGTTATCGCTCATGATGGGCCACACGATTTGCTCTTTCCATGACCCTGGGGTCATGCCCCTGCTGGCCCCTGCTCAGACATGGCCCTGGCCTGCCAGTCCCCACCACCCCAGTGCTCTAAGACAAAGCTGTCCCAACTCCACTTGCAAAATTCCAAATTTTGGGGGCCACCATGGCTTGATCCCTAGGCCCCGGCCTGGCGCTTCAGTTTTTTTCTCCCCTCAGCATGCCCCAAGCTATCCCAACCTGCTCTTCACTGTCCTTACTCCATCCCCAGCTGCCATGCCTTTGCTAGTTCAGATCCCCCACCACCACCAGTGAAGTGGTCCTCAACCAAGGGCACATCAGGGTCATGGAGATCATTATAGAATTTATGTCTCACTTAGTGGGTGGGCTAGGGCCAAGCAACTGTGTCATTCTAAAAGCCCCTTGGGTAATTTGGACACTCCTTGGCTCTCCCCCTTTGGCCTATAACAGTCTTACCCACCATGCACCAGCCAGCCAGATCACCATCTCTTCTGTGGAGTCTGCCCAAGTGCCACACACCGCAGTTGGTTTCTCCCTGCTGTGAGATGCACACACAGCCAGTGTCATTGGGCCTGCTGATCTGTGGGAGTTTTCTGCACTAGTGCTTCCTTAGTCATTCTTTAATCTCCCCTTTTCAACCTTCCCATCCCTCAGACCTTTGCTATTCAAAGTATGGTCCATGGACCAGCAGCATTGCATCTCCTGGGAACTGATTAAAGCCGCAGTCCCCAGCCCCATCCAGACCAGCTGCTTTAGAATCTGCCCAGTGACAAGATCTCCAATCTGAGATGTACAGAGAGTGTCCAAAGACGCTTGGAAAACTCCATGAGGAAAGGGAGTACTCTGTTTTGTTAAACTCAGCGGGTGCTTAATAAAAATCAGCTGAACGAATAAGTACATTTTCAAAAATCCTCATCTCTCTCCCAGGGTCATTTCTCTGTTGAGCAAGTTCCGATTGGGATTCCATGAAGTTCACATTCTGCCGGATATTAACCAGAAGCCGCGGGCTGAACAGTGAGTTCTCTGTATCAGGGGTTCTATGCAGAAGAGCTGGTTGTGTGCGGTGCAGATCCTCCTGCCTTCTGCTGCTCCCCACACAAGCTAAACATGCAGTTGCAGGGCCTTAGCACAAGCAGCTCTGTTTGCTCCAGCACCCCTGCCCCTTGCATAACTGGCTTCAGAAAGACACACTTGTCAGACCCCAGAGAGGCACTGCCCACCTTGATGCTTTGGCTTACATGTGCATAAAACTCTCACTTTATATTTGTTTGCCTATAAGCTTATCACCTACCAGCCTATAAACTGCCTGAGGCTGGGACAGTCTGATTGTTTGGATATTGTGTGACGCAAAACCTGTCACAGACAGTGCTCAGGGATGGTGTTCAAGAGTGGGGGTTGGGGAGGGGGCACGGAGCCTGGGTCAGTCACTGTGGGACGCTTGAGAGAATTTGGTTACATGCCAGATCTCAGTATCAGAGCTGAAGCCAGTAGGGTATCAATGACAGTGTCAGATGGGTTTTAGCCAAAAGTCTGTTCCTGTAGATACCTCCAGCTCTTTCCAGGGACCTGGCTTCCCCAGAGGTGGGCCTCCCCCAGCCTTCCTGTTCTCTTATCCCTAGCACCAAGCGGTTTGAGGACATTATTGCACCCTTTCGCCTGAATGACGGCTTCAAGGACGAGGCCACTGTGGCAGATATGAGACGGGACTGCCCCTGGAAGATCTCAGATGAGGAGGTTAACAAGAACAGAGTCAAGGTGCAAGAGAATGATGGACCTTGTGGGGCTAGGGAGGCGGGGGTTGGGGGCATCCCCTGGGTCATGACCATGTGTCCCTTGTATCCTGAGCCTCCGGAGCCCACCTCCCCTTGGCCCCAACCCTGCTTTCCCTTCCCAGCCTCTGAGCACCCTCAGGCCACAAAGGCCGGGCTGATAGGTGACTGACAGTGGCACTCAGTGCTGTCTTTTGCATGAGGCAAAGTGGCCCTGGGAGTGTGTATGGGCCACTCATACTCTTTGTTTTCCTTCCTCATTTCTCTGTGCCTGGTGGAAGGGATTCGTGATAGAAGTGTGACAGTTGAGGTACAGTTTGTTCCCTGGTCAACAGTTGCTTGACCTTCTCTACTCAGCTTATTAACCAAACCCTAGGTGCAGTCCAAGGTCAGGACTCCCACAGGAGCTAAGAACGGGTGTGTGCATGGTGGAGATCTTTCATAAAATGGTAACTGCGGCCTGTTTAGGGTGGAACGAATAGCTCAGTGGTTGGGGTGGGTGTGGATTTCAGTTCTGCTTCCTATGTGCTCCACTGGTCCACCCCCTCACACACACACACACCAACTGGGAGACATCTGTCAACTTCTAGAGACATTTTTGAGTGCCACAGCTGAGGGGCATGAGATGTTATTGTCATGCAGTGAATGGGGATGAGCAATGCTTGCTAAACATCCTACCACACACAGACTAGCTCCCACAACGAAGTCTTGTCCATCGAAAATGTCAACAGTCAGAAGCGAAGAGTGGCAGGTATCAGTTAACTCACTTCTCCTCAGTTTTTCACTCTCTAAAATGGAGAGAAGTGAGTGCTACCTCACTCTCCCATCCTGAGTGTCAGTCATTTCCAAAGAATTTGGAGACAGGCCTTGGGCTCGGTGTCTCCTCCCACAAAAGCTGTGGAGGAGGCGCCGACTGGTCAGTCTGGAGAAGGTGCCTCCAGGGGCTCATGGGGCTAGCTGACTCTTTGGAAAATACCGAGTAGAGTTCAAAGGAAGTTCTCCCACAGTCTGTCACAAGAGTGGAGCTGTTCCTGCTCCGTGGTCCTCTATACTGAGCGCCTTCTGCGCAGTCGGTCTTCTGCCTGGTACTTTGACATATATCATCTCCTCTGATCCTCCTGCCTCCCTCTAGAGTATCCATTATTATACCCATTTCCCAGAGGAGGACAGTGAGACTCAAGGAAGGCAAGGTGACTTGCTTAGGCTGTCTCCACTATGAAATATCAAGGCTGAGGTTCGAGTCCAGTAAAAGGTTTCCTGTTCCCACGGTCCTGCTGGTTATGGTAATAAAGTTAGGTGAGGGAAAACCAAGGAAGGCTTCTTAAAGGAGGTGAACTTGGGACTTGATTACCATGAGGGTCCCCGTCCTCCCTGGGGCAGGAGAGCCAATCACCATTTGGGAGGGATGATTCATGATGATCCAGTTGAACTTGGTAGGGGGCTCAATGCTGTCAAGAATGTGGAAAGTGACCACTGAGCTGTCCCTCTTCCCAGTCTCTCCGGCAGGTGAGGCTGAGCGAGATTCTGCTGGATTACTCCCGAGATGCGGCTTTGGTTGTCATGTAAGTAGTGGCTAGCTCAGGGCAGACAGCTCGGGAAGGGGCTCAGGAAGTGGGCACCCGCTGCAGCGAGGGGAAGGTTACAGTGGCACAGAGTGTCCTTTCATGTGGCTCTTCTCTCAAGGAGGCCAGCAGAAGGAATGTGGTCAGCCAAGCCTCTGAGTGCAGCTCAGGGAGCGATGAGGCAAAGAACTGCCTTCCCTACATCTCTGTGGGCCAAGCACCTGGGGATTCTGCAGGATAGTCAGGAAACCTGCCGAACCTGTTTGTAATACCTGAACAACAAACACCAGGACCAACTGCATAATATGCAGCTCTGTGCTCCGCAATTAGTAAGCGTGTCAAAATAGGCTCTTCTCCTCAAGGCTGTCTCTCCCCCACTCTCACACAGGATGTGTGGTGGTGGATGGGAAGCAGGGACATGGGTGGAAAGCAGCCAGTTCGCACACGGGCCTTTGCTGCGGTGGATGACATGGGCATGCAACTTCAGGTCACGTTTTTCCACACTCATGTGTTTGAACGTCCCATAAATCTGCAAAGGGCATTCTGCCATGGAGAGCAATGTCACATACGACATTGTGAGGAATGTGGGCCATCTGGTGCTTGCTTTCTTCTGGAGAGAAGGCCCTGAATCTCGCACGTTCACTATGTGTGGAATGTGTGTCACACAGAAGGGAACCTGAGCCTTTGGAGCAGGTTCTTTGCCCAGCCATGTTCCCATCTGACCTGGTCTGCAGAGGCCACCCAGGGTGAAAAGAGCGACTGTGACCTTTCCCTCCTACCTCTTTGGTTGTGCAAGTCCTGTGTAAGTTGCACAAATCCTGCCCTGCGGTGTTGGCAAGACCCTCCATCGAGGGAGCGCTAGCGTTGTTTCTTATTTGGGTAGTGAAGTGCTCCTTTGAGACGATCAAAGCCAGTGACTTTGAGCACACTCGTAGGAAAATGGCAGACGGAGCCTGAGAAATCCACTCCTGTGCATCACTGATGCAGCCAGTCAGCTGACTGGAGAGGGATCCAGACATCAATCTAGTCTTCAAGACCCATGGGGATTCAGGTGGCGGCAGCAGCAGGCACTCTGTGCTGACACAACAGCAGTAGCATTTTTGTTTCTACCAAGTAGCTGGTCAGCAGGACAATGAGTTAGCCATCAGGAATATGCTTGGGTGTGCCAATGGAGTGTGTCTGTAGTCCCATCTATTCAGGAGGCAGAGACAGGAAATGGTTTAAGCCAAGAAGTTTGAAGCCAGCCTGGGCAATATAATAAGACCTCATCTCTTTAAAAAAAAAAAAAGGCAACAAAAAAAGAAAGAGAAGAAGGGAAGGAGAGAGGGAAGGAAAAGATATGTTCACACACACACTCAGTTAGGGCTCAGGAGTCATGTCAGTCCCCTCAGGCAACTATAACAAAAAGCCCTAGTTCTAGAAGCTGGGAAGTACGAGATCAAAGCACCAACAAATTAATGTCTTTTGAGGGTCAACTTTCTGGGTCATAGGTGTATCCTTGCATGATGGAAGGCGCCAGGGGGCTCTCTGGCACTCTTTTGTAAAGCCCAAAATCTTAATACCTAGCACCATCTGCCTGAGAGTAAGGCTTTCAACACTGAGATTTGGGGGACACACATATCCAGACCACAGCCAATGGCTAGGATTGACTTTGGTCCCCTCCAGCTATTACATATGCACCTGGAAACAGCAACAACTCCTGATAGCCTGTGTCCTGTGGCTGCCACTGTGCAGCAGAGGCAAGTCAGGGCATGGAAGTGTGACAGCAGGCTATTGCTAGCCTTTCCCTGGAGCCCAGACTTTTCCATGACTCCAGATGTCACCTGTACTCTCATGTGCTCTCTGTGCAGGTCAAGCTCACTGCCTGCTCATCTCAGCTGGCAGCAGCATTCACAGAGCAGTCAGGTCAGCTGAGCTGTCACTTGTAGGTTTCTTCTGCGTCACTTGAGGCATGGAAAGAAAAGAAAAAGAATGTCAAGGTGGTGGCAACAGTGCACTAAAGCAAGTGTTGGCCCTTCTGAGCACAGTGCGTCCACCCATGAAGCAGTCGGCTGCCGCCGTGTTCCTCAGGGCGTTCAGCGATATCACTTCACCCTATTAGTGCTTCATATCTTTTTTTTATTATTATTAGTGATGCATGATAAGAATAGGTGCTGGATTTATCTCCAAGCCTCTGGACAAAACCTGGAAATGCATGTTCTAGGATAAGGTTGGCTCAGGGTGCAAGACAATGACTTCATCCTGTCTGGCAACTCCTGGCCCTCCCCTTGGGCAGAAGCCTGCTGTGTATCCCCTGTGTACCTGCCTATGCCAACCTCAGCCTCATGAGCATTGCTTCTGTTCAAAGAAGCAGTGCTCACGTGTTTTGCCTCTGCTATTAGCCCAGTATGTGGTCTTGGGTATTCCATGCTGCTCTGGCCTCAGTTTCCCTAATTATCAAAAGAACAGCTCCACTCAGGTGTTCCTACCACCATGCTGTAATGCTGAGTTGGTCTGCATTACAATGAGTTCATCTTGCCAGTCATGAGATGAGGCATTTCACCCTGAGAGGTGAGCCTGCTGGCACCTCTCCTTTCCTCCCCAACTCCACCCGAAGACTTCAATGGGAAAGTCAGCATGTGGGATTAGCAGATACAGGAAGGATGCATCCAGTCACCTTGGAGAAGATGTCTGCACACATCCCATCCCGTGCTGGCAGCCACAGCTGTTGTCCAAAGGGGCTCCAGCTCTCGGGCCAGGTCTATGGGGCCGACAGAGCAGCTGCCTGTGTGTGCTGCTAATCTCCGAGCTGGAGACATGCCCAGTGCTTCTAAAGTGCAGTCAGGGGTCAGCTCTATCAAGCTACCATGTGGAAGTGGCACAGTCCTCGGTCCCTTCCAGATCAGAGGGGCGGGGTGGAGCCCAGGGCTCTGCATTCCCAGAAATCCTGAGGACAAACAGCACCTCCCCAGCCTCAGTGCAATGACAAAGTCACATTGTCTAGCATTTTGTCGAGCTTGGGTCGTTTTTCTAGAGCCAGTTTGAGGCAAAACTTTTTTTCTGGCTATTAATTAGCAGTTTATCTGTTACACTCACCTGGGTCCCGTTCCCACCTCTGCCCACATTGAACTCAGCTACACACACAGCTAGTAAACCAGCAAGTGGACAGCCCAACAGCTTTTGACTAGACCAGGGATGAAGAACTGATTTTTTTTCCTGCCAAAGGCCATTTGGACATTTATGACACCATTTGTGAACCATACAAAATTATCAACCTAAAAATTAGCCTCTATGTTTGGTGAAACAGCTCACCCCTAAGTAATGGCTGCCTTGGCTAGGCTGGGCATTCCCACCCTGTCCTTGACTGATAATCTAGTCCTGTTGGGATGAGATACCTCTCTAGTCTATAACTGCTCCCTCCTCAAAGCCAAATACTAATAATCAAAATAGTTACCTTGACTCTACGGTTTATGGATTGGGCCTCTGTGACGCCCAAGGCATGGGGCCTTACTGATTTGCAAAACTATTTGAGTCACCTGTCTCAGCCCTGTGAGACTTACCTAGGCCCTCAAGACAGAAAGTGGGGCCTGAGTCTCAGAGGCTGGGACTGGTTTCTGTTGCTGGGCCCTCTTTCGCATCTAGGGGAGAGCCATTGCCAACGCTCTTTGTGGCCAGCAGATTCAGCTCTGAACCAGTCCCTTTGTTCTGAGCAGTGTTGTTTCTAAGGATTAGTAACTTAAGGCAGGCGCGTCCTGTGCTCGGGAATTCTGGGTGCCATTCATTGGTCAAGGCCACTGTCCCTTGGACAGGTGGATGGGCTCTGGCCAGGGAGGGAGCTCTGTGCTGAAACATGAAAGGGACTACAGGAGTGTGAGTGTCCCTGCCCCTAATGGGGCTGAGCTGGTTCTCTCATGGCCTGTGAAGTTTGTGAGATCAGGCTAGAATTTTTAGTCCGTGGCATTTTCAGCCTCTGACGTACCTGTAAAATCTGGAGAGTTTGGTTTTGTTATTCTCCTGTTTTTCCTTTTTTTCTGGAAAGCCACGTTAAACACATTTGAACAAAATGACAATGGCTTAAAGGAGAGGCCCCCCCCCCCCCCCATTCCTACCCACCCTCTCCCATCCATGGGACCTTCCTGTTGAAACAAGGCTAGTTGTCCCAGGGGAAGCTTGCCGATGGCATTTTAAGTCTGGGGCAGCTGCCTAGGGTTCCAAGTCTCCCCCCAGCCCCACTTGCTCAGAGGAGTGGTGGGGTTACAGTGAGCAGAGATAGCTGACGGGCAGGCAGGTTCCAGACCGGTCCAACCTGCATGGTCATCATGTGCTGGTAAGTGTTTTGTTTGTTTGTTTGTTTGTTTGTTGTTTTTGTTTTTTTTTTTGACACAGGGTCTTGCTCTGTAGCCCAGGCTGGCCTTGGACTCAGGATAATCTACCTGCCTTAGCCTCCCAAGTTCTGGGATTATAGGCCTGTGCCACCACTCCCGGCTTTTATGTGGTACTGGGGAATCAAACTCGAGCACTCAGCATTTGCTAGGCAAGCGCTTTAACTGCTGAGCCATTCCTCCAGCCCCAGTGTGCAGGTACATTATAATGCTAGGCAGCGCCCACTGCTGAGGTCGTGAAGAGCCTCTGATGTGCCAGCACCGCGCTGCTGTCCCTGCTACAAACACCCAACGAGGCAGCATCTGTGTTCTTACTGGAAGGCAGGGGACCTGAGGCTCAGGGGCCAAGGACAGGGCAAAACCTCTGTGTGGGCAGCTTCTCGGAGGCCAGAGCTGGACCCCAGGACCCCGTGTGGCACCATGGCCTCTGCCTGCTCGGCACCCTTGGCTGGCAAGGAGGTGGCACTGCGGGCCTGCCAATCTCTGTGGCTGGCGGGAATCCGGGTCAAACAATGAGCACAGAAGTCTGTCAAGACGAACCGGTCAGCCAGTGTGGTCTTGTGCCCAGGCTTCTCAGAGCACCAGCTGGAGCTGTGGGGCACTGCCTCCTAGATGACCACGGGCCTGGCAGCTGCAGCCACCCAGCGCATTTTTGGAATCACAAGATGATGGGAAGGTCACTGAAATAGCTGGGAAAACCGTGACTGAGCAGTACTCTCAGGGCATCATGGGATTTGCACAGCGTTGTCCATTTCGGGAAGGGGGCTGGGGAGGCCGTGGTGGATCTGCTCCAGGCCATCAGAAGGTACAGGGCGGGACAGGGACACCTGCTCGAGCACACTGTGTGGGGCAAGTGAGTGGCCGGAGAGGAAACCTGGCGGGCTCTGAGTGGCCCAGTGTGATGGAAGCTCTCACTTAACAAATCCACGCTGAACCCAACTATGCCACAGCAGGGACAGAGGAGAGAGAAAGGAGCAGGACAGAGCTGGCTGCTTATGGGGGACCACACATTCCTGTGTGGGGCCCGGGCAATAATACCTCCGAAGATGCTTCTGAGGTTGTGAAGGGCTGCACAGAAAAGAAAACCGGGTGCTGAAGAGATGGGTGGCCTCCTTCAGGGGAGCCCTGAAGGGGATGCACAGAAGCAGAGACCAGAGTGAGTCAAGGGAGGCTGCCAGCCAGGGTAAGAGTCAGGGGTGCTGCCTTCCAGGCAGTAAGGACAAGTGCAAAGGCCCTGAGGCAGGAGCAAACTTGACATTTATTTTAGGAAGGAAAAGAAGGTAGAAGTTTGAGTGACGCTGAGTGCAGTAGGAGGTGAGATTCTCGGGGCTGGGAGCCTAGATCACAGGGACACACAGGCCATAGTTTTGTTTAGAGACATTTATGGTTGGTGCTGGGGGTACAGCTCAGTGGTTAGAGTGCTTGCCTAGTAAGTGGGAGGCCCTGGGTTTGATTCCCCAGCATCATATAAGCTGGGCATGGTGGGGCATGCCTATAATCCTTGAACTTGGGAGGCTGAGGCAGGAGGATTGCCTAGGATCAAGGCCATCCTGGGCTACACGTGAGACCCTGTCTCAAAACAAAACAACAACAAAAAGAAACACTTGTGGCAGAAGGTATATTCTGGGCAATGCTCTGAAGGACAGCAAAAGTCCATCTTAGGGTGGATGAGAGGACAGGGCTTGGAAAGGGACAAACTTGTTCAGAGGCAGGGCCTGGCTGGGAGGTGGCAGAGGGTTTTGGTAACTCTCCCCCCCCACCCCCCCCACCTCCCCCCCCACCCCCGTCACTTGCTGCCTTTCAGCACCCTGCCCATAGGGAGGAAGGGGAAGTGCCCGAGCTCGCTGTACATGGCCTGGCTGGAGACCCTGTCCCAGGACCTCAGACCTCCCGTCATCCTGATTCGAGGAAACCAGGAAAACGTGCTCACCTTTTATTGCCAGTGACCCCGGGCACGGCAATCCTTGCCGAAGCAGAGGGCATCTGGGGCAAGTGTGAATGACTGGCTCTGTTTCAGAGGACAACCCTCTTCCAAGTTCGGTCACGCATGAAGTTGTAGCACCCGACGGTCTGACTTGAGGAGGTGGAAGATCTCCATACTTTGGCTGGCCCCCACTTCTGCTGGACGTGTCCTCTGTGCCTTGTTTTTAGGGTCTCAGAAGGAGCAGGTGGAACTTCATGGAAAAATCTCTGGATTTTCTAAATCTCTAAATGTTTTCTTTTGATCTTGATGGCCATTAATTAAGACTTCTGTCTTTGATTTCGTGTGAATTGCATCAGACTGCTGGGGGTACAACTTGGCAGTTGTTACAGACCTTCCCTGGTCATCGTCCCTAAAACCTGCCTCCTTTCCCAACAGTCAGGAGAGCAGGAGCCCACTTTGGGACCTGTGGGAGCTCCATGGAACATGGTCCCCTGTGCTAGCATGACATGTACCCTTCTTCAGCCACCTGTCACTCCCATCACTGTAAATACTGCTACTCAATATCTCCACTGGTCCCTTAGGTTGGAGACATCCATTCTCCTTTGGCTGCAACCCATAGTAAGAAATAATCATTTTAGGGCTTGAGGAATGGCTCAGCAGTTAAAGAGCTTGCCTAGCAAGCACCAAGTCAAGCACTGAGTACCCGAGTTCGATTCCCCAGCACCGTGTGAGCTGGGTGTGGTGGCGCACGCCTGTGATCTCAGCGCTCAGAAGGCTGAGGCAGGAGGATTGCCCTTGAATCCAAGGCCAACCTGGGGTCCATAGTGAGTTCAAGACCAGCCTGGGCTACAGAGCAAGACCCCATCTCAAAAATAAATAAATAAATAAATAGAAGAAGAAAAAGAAATAATCATTTTACATTGGACCACATAAGAGACACAGCTGAGACACAAGTGTCACCCAGCACTTCTTACTCTGAGTGGTAACTTCCAGTATTTTCTATTCTGTCTCTCTCTTTTTAAAATGTTGGTTGCAGTCCATTAAGATGATTTTTGGGTACACAAATGAGTGACCTACAGTTTGAAGAACAGGCTGGACTTTCTTTGGTCCTTTGTTTGCCCTGTGTTTGTCTCTGCACAGGCACCCAGCAGAAGGGGAGGCCACTGCTAGACATCACAGCCATTTCCTAGTCAGACCTCAAAGAAGAACAGGAACCATCAAGACCGGAGGTGGACTGGTCTCGGGAGTGCTGAGGAAGAAGCAAGATTTAGGAAGTCGGTGGAAGGGTGCATGGTGCAGGCACAGCTAAGGATAGGGAACAAGGGTGTTAGGGATGGAAAGCAGAGAAGGGCATAAAGATGGCAAGCCCAGCCCAGGGCCAAGTGAAGGGAGGCACTGGTATGAGATGGAAGGTGTGCAGGTAGCAGAAGACACCCAGTGGGTGCCTGTGAGATGGGTTTGGAGATGGGAGAGAAGCCAAGCAAGATGCAGGTATGTCTGACTCTGGAAGGGTATTTTTATTATCTGCACGTTGGCACCTACAAAGCCAGGGAACAAGAGTAGAAGGTACGTTAAGAGGCAGCCAGTGCCTGTGGGTAAGGCTAAACAAAAGAGCATTTGCTCTTCTGAGTTATTTGGTGATGTGCCTGGCTGTGCTTTTTTTGAACACTATTTGGGAGGCCCAAGGAATGGGACATCTTTGGGTCCTATTGACCTACTCCAAGGTCATGCCAAGGTCACTTAGTCATTAGACTGTCTCCTTCTTGAGATTAGAAACCAAAAGACTTTAGCATTTTTCATGGCAAAGCTACACTGCCCTCATACTCTGTCTGGACTTCCTGAGTGGACAGAATATGAGCCAAGCTTACCAGGTATGACTGGTCTGTTGCCAGTGACCCGGATAATTGCTGCCTTGGCGCTGTGCAGCTGGCCCATAGCCCCAGACCCAGACCCAGACACTGGGACGCCTCCATGTGGGGGGATGCTTGTTTTTCTGGAGACAGTGAAAACAATTTCTTAGCCAATGGGTGCTGACTCTTTAGACCCCAGGGACTCCTTGATTTAAGAATAGAGAGTGTTTTGGTTTTAAGTGTTAAGAAAAACAGTGAATTTTAAACTAGATAGTAGCTAATCGTGAGGTCCAAAACAATGAATGAAAGTCAGTCAGTCAATAGACTTTATTTGTTTTGGAATACACTGTTTTCAACTGTTGAACGCTTTCAAAAATTAACTATTGCTTTTGTAACCCTGAGTTAAACTTTTCCCCTGGTTCCTGAGGTCGTCTTACCAGATTTCCACATGAATGTGTATAGAAGTTACTTGTTTTCTCTTTGCTTCATTTACATGTGTTTGCAGAAGCTGCAGGAGTCTGTTTTCCTTAGTCTTCACCAAAGTCTCCCGGCATTTTGGATTTTGCCACAAACTGACAGGTAGAGAGGTTGAATGGAGAGACCCATGCATGACATGAACCCCAGGAGACTTGAATTTAAATTTCTATCTCCAAAATTGGCTACATTATAACCTCCTCAGTCATCAGACTATAGAATGAGACAAGGGACCAGGACAGGTGTCACCAGCTAGCTGGACTTCCCATGGCTTTGATTTAGCCTAGGCATGGTTGACCAAAATTGTGGATGTTACAAGGGATGGAGAAGTGGGGAAAACAGTACAAACTCTTCAGGCTCTTTCCCATCCCTCCTAGCCCACCTCTGCCTGCTACCCTGCTGCGGGAGTTTTGGATTAAGGATTTCTGATGCCCTTGGGGCATCATGTGGCCTGTCAGGCAATAGGAAAAGAGAGTTTAGTCTACATTCCCTGGTCCCTTCCTTTGGATGACTGCCTGGATCACATTTTTTAATGTTAATGGTGGAAAGAATTATTCCCAAGGTCCTTCCCTTCGTTGTGCATGGAGACCTAATCCACACAGAGGAGGGTCCTCTGCATGGGGGCCTAGCCCCCGCCCTAGCCAATAGCCAACCCAGTCCCACAGCAGGGCTCTCATTTCCCTCCCCTGAAATCCAGAGCCCTGCTAGTTAGCTCCCAAGTTTCCCCTTGGCATTTTAGCCTTCAGATTAATCATAATGCCTTTTTCCTACCTAGTAGGCTTGCTGAGCTCCACTGCTTTGGGGGAGGACGGGGCAGCACTCATTAGCTCATGGGAGAGCTCCAGTCCGGACTTTCTCTTTAGATTCCTCTGGCCTCTCTAGTGCAGCCAGGGGAAGGAAGTTTTCACAGGAAGAAAACCAGCCAGAACGTTCCAGAAGAAACAACTGGCGGAAGGCCCCCCAGGCACATGCAAAGCAGTCGAGTTTCTATTGTCACTGTGTATAGCATAGCTCAGCCTGTCAGGGAAAAAAGAAAGCACTGTCACCTTCAACAATATTCACAGACATGAGGCTCAGGAAAACCCAGCTGCTGGCTTGGCTGGTAATTTCCCGCTTTGCAAAGAAGTTTAGTCCCATGACAGAAAAGCATGAATACATCAGTTCCTGCTTCCTAGAAGTGAGCCAGAACAAATTTCATTTCTAAAATCCCTTAAAGAGAAACACCTTGCTGTGAGGCTGGAGAGCAGGAAGTAGTATGGAGCAAAGACACTGGCAAAAAATAAAAATGGTTTCTTTTGTTTTGTTTTGGGTACTAGGAATTGAACCTATGGGCCTTCACACTTAGCTACGTCTCCAGCTATTTATTTATTTATTTAATACTGAGGATCCAGCACAGGGCCTTCACACTGAGCTACATCCCCAACCCCACCCCCACCTCTTTTTTTGATTTTGATACAAAGTCTTAGCTAAGTCACTAAATTGCTCAGGCTGGTTCAGACTTAAGACTTCTGGTCCTCAGCCTCCCGGGGTGGTGGGATTAAAATTATGTACAGTGGTGGTACAGTTAAGTGCCACCATCCCCAACTAGGACAAGTGGTTTTCATTTCAACTTGTAAGAGAGTTACAAATAAGGTTTTAAAACAGTCAACAAACATGCAAAGTCAAAGGAAATCTCTATAGAGAAAATAGTATTTGACAGAGGTTTGGAAGATTGGCAGGATGCCACAGAAAGGCAGAAGGGAGAACTGTGGCTGGATCTTGGCACTCCAGGTGTCAGGAGTAGCTTGAGCGAGGGCCAGACAGCCCTAGGCCTGCTGGGGAACAAGAAATAAAACAGTTCTCCGGGAGCATGAGAAGTATGTACGTGGGAAACAAGATCGGGAAAGTCCGTGTGTAAAGACCCGGTCATGAGGCTGATGAGCTCCCACGTGACCCAGCAGTGCTAACCACCAAGGTGAAGGACAGGTCCAGCCTTGAGAAGTGTGGTTTGCCTGATGGAGGAAATAGGAGGAGAATAGGCCCGGGAAGGAGGGAGACTGTGCAGAGTTCTGGAGGCAAGTCAGCGAGTCTTGGCACCGAAGGGCAAATGGGATAGAAAGGAGAGAAGCTACAGAGAAGAGGTGGAAGAAACAGAATTTTCTAGAATTGTCTGGAGGTGTGTGCAAATGGAGAGCAGGTCCCAGAAGTTGAGCCTGGGCAGTTAGAAGAATGAAAAAACCATGTAGTACAGAAGATAGGGTAGTGCTGGAGGGAAAGAGGAGAAATGGGTTTGGTCCTTTACACGTGAAGTCAGGTGATCAGAATCTGCCTCCTGTAGACTCAGAGCTCTCTGCAGCCCAAGGGTCTTTCAGAGTAGTGATCATAAACAGATTTTAAGAGTTAGGTTTATGGTCAGAGATATTGTTAGAAATGGCTCATAGGAGTTCACCTGTCCAAACAAAGGATGGACAGGGGAGGCATGGATGACAGAGTATGAGGCTTTAATTATCTTTTTGCAAAAAGAGGGACCTTCCCACGTGCAAGTGAAGGAATGCACACCAAAATATGGTGGATGGCAATTTAAATCCCTAGGTCGCAGGTGCCCCCCCCCCCCTGCCTTTTCCTATGGGCAGGATGCACAATCTTCCCAGTAAGATCTAAGGCACTGGCTCAGGGTCAAGTTTATCCGGTGTCATGACCTTTATCCCTCCTCCCCCCTTCTGCCTTTGTCTGGTCACCTGGTCAGGTAAGGCATGTAAAGGTCCACCACCTTAAACAGCATGTCACTGCTAATGCTAGGTGACACTCACAATATTGAACCCAGAACTTAGGTGAAATCAAGAGAGAAAGAACAGAGAAAGCAGAAGCTAGACTTAGAAAGGGCTCTGATTAGAGCAGAGAGAGAGAAAAGGCAGTCATTACATTAGCCTTCCCTAAAGAGCGTTGGACTGGGGAGCTCAGATAACTGAGAAGGCACCAGAGGGGGAGTGGAGGAAGGACACGATTGGCCCCCTTGCTAGCTGCCTGTGGCTAAAACCACAGAAAATACTGTTGAGGTTGGGGCTCTGGGCAGCAGTGGGAGCTTTGCAGGTACTAATTGGGTAAGGTGGTGAGTCAAGGACTGGGGAGTGACAGTGTGGGGAGGAAAAGAAAACAGAACACATGCTTGGAGACATGGTGGGAAACGCGGTGGAAACTTAAGGGGTTTCTCTTCGAGGGAAGGTTCCGCTTGTTGTTGTTTTAGGACTATATTAATCAGGATAATGTTAGCTTATGCTGCAGTAGCAAATTACCCTTTAAGCATTGGTGGCTTACAAGACAAGGATCTACTTCTTTTACAAATATTCCTGTGATGGTCACCCCTCAATGATCAAAAGTACTCCCATCTTATGAGGCCATGTCTTCAGCTAGGAGTTTCCAGGCTGTCAGAGAAGGGAAAAGAGGGCAGGAGGCTCATGTCGTGGCATTTAAATACTCCAGCTCATGTACTCTGGTTTCTGTTCAGATCACATAAGTCTTTTGCCTTTTAAATACTTCAGCCCAGAGTGATGGATTTCCTCTCAAAGCCTAATACCCGAATGAGTCGAATGGCTCCACCTAACTGCAAGGGTATTGGGAAAGTCTGGGGAGAGGGGAGGGAACCCATGAATATTCATTGAGCGATAAATGTCTCTGTTACTGAGTAATAGGGATCAGAGCATACAGGCAGTTCAGAAGGAAGAGGATAAAGTGCAAGAAAAAGAACACAGAAGAAGCTGAACTGAAAAGTAGCAATGGCGAATTGATTAAAGGTGAGGAAATTTTAATCCAGCAGCTGGAAAGGCACAAGCCAAAGTTTGTAGCCTAGGATTGCAAAACTCTAGGGAAACCTGCCCTTGGGACGTGCCCTGCTGGCACCAGGCCAGACAGCAAATGTGAGTGAGAGTGACAGTTTAACTGGACGCTAGCAGACATGGAAAGACAAGGCTCGAGGGATCTAAGGAGGATGACAGGAAGCATGTGAAACTGGCCGCACTTGAGCTCCAAGGTAGGTGGCAAGGCTGGAAGTGAGCTGCAAGAGCTGAGGAGACTTGAAGGCTAGCTGCCTGAGAGCAAAGAAAGCGGCGCGGTGGGCGTAGGGAAGGGACATGCCCAAGAGCAAAGGGCAGCTGTATGCTACGCTTCAAGGTTGGCCGTTCTAGAGAAGGTGACTGAGCCCACTCAGTCGGTCAATGGGTGCTCAAGTGGGAGAGTGCAGATTGAAAAAAAACGTGGACTCTTGCAAGGGACGCTGTAAAAGACACTTTATTTTTTACAGTCTTTCTCTTACACCCCAGTTGTTTACCAGCCTTCCAGACTTTCCCATCAGAGCCACCAAGGACAAAGAGCAGCCCAGTGTTTAAGAAAAACACCACCTGGCTTACAGTACAAGCCATAACAAATTCTTTTGAACCAGGCATAACTCAAACACTTCTTCGCGGGAATGAACTCGGCCAAGGTCAGCGATGCTGAGCCTCTCGGGCCCCAACAAGAAGGTGACAAGCTGGGAGCTACCAGACTCTAAGGTGCCTTCCATTTAAGAAAGAGCTCTCTGTGGGTGGTGAAAGGGATGGGTGGCCTTTTAGGTGTTAGGTGATGGTGTGACATAGAAGCCTTAGGAGAGGGCTGGGCATCTCGGGGGTACTCAGAACACAGGGGAACATGGTAATATTTTAACTGCTAGATTGGCTGAATGCCTGCAGGTTAGTTCTGATGGTGAGCATGTCAGAGTCATCTTTGCACCCTAGTTCCCAGCACAGTACCTAGGGTAGGTGCTGCACAAATATTTGGGGAATGAATTGATGAATGAGGAGTAAATGAATGGATCTCGCCCATAGGAGTGAGACCAGACACAGACCAGAGCTGGGGGTCTGAGCTGAGCATTGTGAGAGCAAGTATGAACTGGCTTCTGGGATTGTGAAGACGGCCAGGGTGGGAAGGAAGCCGAGAGCCAGTTGCTGAAGATGCCGAGAGAGTGAGATCTTGAGAGAACCCTAGGGGTCAGTAGGTTGTACCCGAAGACAGGCCAGCCTTCAGATCAGAGGAGGATGCTAAGATGTGTAAGAGCAGCCCAGAGGCAGCAGCGGGGTGGGAAGAAGGATGGGAAGGGAGGCGTGGAGCTTCTGTAATGTTCAAGGGTCATTTTCTGGTGGAAGACACAGTTGATTAATATAAGAAGGTTTTGGGGTAATAGGGCAAGGTACAGGGAGGGAGGGTTGGGGAGCCTGATCACAAAAAAAAAAAACAAAAAACAAAACAAAAAAAAAAAAAACCACTCCCGAGTTAATTCCTACTGATCCTGGGAACTGAAGCAGATTTGGAGCAGAAGACTTAGGTTAGAGATAAACTAGTTGAGGGAATGCGGAGGTGTTCGCTTAGGCTGGCAAAGATAGGAGAAATCGGACAGGGCTGAATGGGGGGACTGAACTAGCACAGATAAATTCAAAGAGGAGATTGCAAAGCCCCACCCTTTTGATAAGAAGACTGCCTTGGTCTATTTTTGCATTCTTATACCTGTTAGCAGAAGTGCTAGGTCTCATCTGAAATCAGTTTTAGGAAGGTGAGTTTTTCCATTTTATTTATTTGCTATGGTGCTAGTGGTGCTAGAGATTGAGACCAGGGCATAGTTCATGATACACACATGCTTTACCACTGAGCTAAACATTCCCAGCCCAAAGTGGGGATTTTGCTAGGCATCAGTGGGTCTGTCTGGAGATGGAAACCAACACAGTCAAAATTCCACTCAGGGCAGAGAAAAGAATTTATGGCAGGGGCTGGAGCAAAGGCACAGTGGTTAAAGTGCTTGCCTAGCAAGCACAAGACCCTGAGTTCAATTCCCCGGCACCATGTAAGCAGGACATGGTGGTGCATGCCTGTAATCCCAGCACTCGTGAGGCTGAGGCAGGAGGATTGCTGTGAGTTTGAGATCAGGCTGAGCTACACAGCAAGTTCCCAACCTGGACTACAGAATGAGACACTGTCTCAGAGATAGAAAGGGGGGGGGAGAGAGAGAGAGAGAGAGAGAGAGAAAGAGAGAGAGAGGGAGGGAAGGAGAAAGAAAGAAAGAAGAAAGAAAAGAGGAAAAAGCCAAGTACTTTGCATCAGGACAATAAGAAAGATGACTTACAACTATTTCAAAAATTTGCCAGCCCTTCTCCTTTGGAGGCTCAAGTGTTCAAAAGTATAAATCCTTCATTTGATAAGAGAGCTCCTGGGCCCCTTTTTCAAGAAGGGCCACCTGGGAAGTTGGCTCCCGGAATTCATTTCACTGTACTCAGCTCTTCAGATACTGCAGCCATGGTGAAAGAAGGCCTGACTACTGCTTGAGCTGGTGTCAGACCTGGTGTTGTTCACATAGTGCTGGTTTTCCAGGCATGCAGAATACAAGTGTTGAGGAGTCATGGAAATTTCCACCAAGCCTTCAGAAGATGGCCTCCGAGGCTGGGCAGTGTGCTCCTTAGAAGGCACGAAGCTCTGAGGGTAAATCAAAAAGTACAGTGGAGACCACAGGAATTTGGAGATGCCAGAGCGGTGGATTGCCTGTTAAGAAAAATGCAGGTGGTGAGCATAGCCAGTCCAAAATAGAGGCCCTGTGATTACAAATGGCAAAGTCACAGGGGCAAGGTTGCCCAAGCTCCTTAGAGTGCACATTTTACCACAATCTGTCCAGGTGCTGGACATGGAACTATAAGATGTAATGTCTGCCCTGTGGAGTTTTGGTCTATGTCGTTGTACGATGGCAGTATTTAACTTTCTTTTTACTCTTAATGGGAGTTCAAGCCAAGAGTTTGCCTTGAGGAGACTTTGGACTTTGGACTTTGATTTTAGTGGTGCAGGAACCGTTAGGATTTTGGTAACTCTTAGAGATGGACTAAAAACATTTTAAGTAATAAGAGAGTTATAGGTCTTTTGGAGGCCAGAGGGTGGAATGTTAAGGTTTAGATCCACTATGTTCCCTAAAAGTCTCATGTGTTTGTAAGGTGATTGGATCATATGGATCTTCATCAGAGGATTCACCCATTGATGAGGTTATTGGCTGAACATGCTGTTAGGAACCTGGTTGGGCCTGGTTAGAGTTGGGGTGCTGGAAGCTTATCTGGAGGATGTGTTCTTATCCTCAGCTCTGTCCTTCGCTCCCTGCTCCCTGGCTGACATGAAGTGAGCAGTTCTCCTCTGCCATGACCTTCAGCCATACTGTTCCTGCCTTGGAGCCAACTAACTGTAGACTGAATGGAAATCTTGAGTCAAAAACAAAAGCAAAAACCTCTACTCCTTTAAGTATGGGTGTAGGGTATTGCATCCCAGGGACAAGAAAACTGATTAATATGTTGTGTGATGGTGGCTATCTTATTTGGGTTCTTCTCACCATGGAGGAAAGGCTGGGAAATAGCACTCAGTAGAACAGGGCAGTCTGAGTAGATTTTTAAAAAATTATGATAAAAGACATAAAATTCATCATTTTAACTACTTTTAAGTATACAATTCAATGAATTTAGTACATTCACACCATTTGTGTGACCAATGCCACTATTTAGTTCCAAATATTTTCACCAACCCCAAAGAAAATCTTGGATCCAAGCTGGACCAGATAGTGCAGGTCTGTAAACCCAGCACTCTGGGAGACTGGGGCAGGAGGATTGCAAGTTTGAGCCCAGCCTGGGCAACATAGCAGCTTAACGAGACCCTGTCTCAATATCAGAAATAATAATGGGCTGGGATGTAGCTCAGTTTGAAGGAGCCTGGGCTTGATCCCCAGCACCACAAACAAACAAACAAAAAAATCTCCCAAACCACTCCCTAGCAATCACTGACGTTTTCTAACTCTGTCTGGCTTTGACAGTTCTGCAATTTCATATAAATAAATACAATATGTGGCCTTCTGTGTCTGGCTTCTTTCACTTTAGCATAGTGTTTTCACGGATAATCCATGTTGCAGGAGGTGGCAGTCCTATGTAACTCAGCTTCCCACTGCTGGGGCAAATTACTTGATGCTAGGAGCTCAAAGGAGGAAAGATTTCCTTTCACTCAGTTTCATAGGTTTCAATCCACGATTGGCTGTCTTCAAGGCAGCAACAGCAGGGCAGGAGGATGTGCTAGAGCAAAGTGGAGCACTTCATGGCAGGCAGGAAGCAGAGCACAGTGGAAGAACCAGAAGGGAAAAGGTCAGGGACCCTATACAGTCCCCTCAGTCCTGAGCCCCTGACCCACTTGCTTGTGCTAGATCTCATCTCCTAACAGCCCATTTAACTACAAACTCATCAACAGGTTTCATCAATAGTTAGACCCATGGATAAAGTGAGCGCCTCACAGTGCAGTCACCTCTCCAGGAGTCTCTCAATTCAGGAAAGATGACAATCAAGATTAACTGACACAACTTCATTCTTGGCCAAATAATATTGCATTGTGTAACTATTTCACATTGTTTATTTACTCATTAGTTGATAAAATTTGGGGCTATTTCCACTTTTGGGGCTGCTGTAAGTAGTGCTGTGATGAACGGTACATAAGCAAGTTATTTAAACTCTTGTTTTCAGTTCTTTTGGATACATACCTAGGAGTGGAATTTCTGGGTCATGTGGCAATTCTATCATTAACGTATCAGGGAAACCCGGTTACATTTTTGAACTTTGTAAGGGTGAAGTTTAAAAACATATCCTGCAGTTAACTCTGGGACCCACTGTTCTGCTACTTAGCCCCAGTTGCCCAAGGTTTCAATTTTTTCCCCCATTTTATTGATATGTACAAGTGCAGAATTTAAGGTTTACAATGGAGTTGAGCGTTTTGTGCACATACGTATCTTGTCAAGGTGACAAGGGCTTTCCCGCTCTCCTTTTGTCCCTCCCTCTACCAAGGTTTCAATTTATGCCACAGTTGGTCGGCTCCCATGAAGCTCAATCATGGCTGGCCACACCCCAGAATGTCTCCTATTCAAAATATATTTTGAGGTTCTCAAAAAACAATTCCGTTCTCATTTCCCTTGATTTAAAAAATAATGGAAATAACAAGCACTGCTTAAGAGACAAGTAGCATAGCCATGCCAGAATAGGGAAGTGGGTGTCATAGGCGCTCTGAAGTGAAGCGTCATAGTCACAGTCCTTCCTTCGTGAGCTGAAATGCTTCCCTGTCACAGGCCACAAGTGTAAGGAAGAAGTTGCCTCCAGAGTTTTCATGGTGAGGGAAACAAAAAGCTGTTTCTGGCTCTGTGTGAACAGGAGAGTAGCATGGGATGTATTGCCTGCGTACAGAGCAGCGTATCCATTTGCTCGACTAATGAGGGTGGCTTCTGTAAGTGGCCATGCTAGGATATCAGAAATGACCATAAAAGGAGAAGTTTCTGCTTAGCATTTGAGTGATTTGTGGGGATCTCTAGAAACTAAAAAAAAAAAAAAAAAAAGAGTTCCAAGACCAAAATGCACAAGTTCAACAGGACCTAAAATACCAGATGGCTTTAAGTAAAACATGCATACTGTTGATGCCCTTTGCCAGCTCTGATTTGGTAAGACCCCTTCCAGATTTTCAAGGCCTGACTGTTAAATAAATCAGGCACTGCGTGCTCTGTCTTTTTCTTCCTCTCAGAATGTAAACATGAATTCGGTTACGAGACAGATACAGTGTCACCCAGCATACTGCCTATGTGACCCAACTAACTTCTACCCCACCCTCATCTTGCTTATCTTTGAGGACAGAGACCTTAAAGCTAAAAGTTCCTCTTCAAGTAGGCTAGCCAAAAACAAATGGATCTAAAGTGGCTGTTAGGGTAACCACTAGATGATGTCTAACTTAATTACAATCTAATTTCCACACTAGATGACATACCTACCGGCTGCCGTGTCTGGAAATACCCTCTCGAAAGGAAGAAGTGGCACGCTGGTTCTGAGAAGTCTCTACATATTCAAGAAAAAAGGTATGAATATCCTCCCCCTTTGTTAGCCTATCCCCTTCCTTTACTGCTGCTACACTGTGCCTATGACTCTCAGCACTAAGTGAGTTGAGCAGTTGAGGAGTTGATTTGTGAGCTCAACTCCTGCTTCTCCATCCTTTGGCCATTAAGTAAAGCTTGTGCCATTGATACATTCAGTTTCATTATTGGTCTTTTGAACACAAATAGGAGAACACACTTTTTTAGGGGAGTTTTCTCTCTAGATGAGACCAAAATATTGGTTGGTAAAATACCACCAAAGCTAGATACTACAGTCCCGTTATAAAATTCCCACAGGCCTTTCATTTCCACATTTTCAGAAATACCATTTAAAAATATGAGTTTCTTTTCTGCTCAGACTTTCTCCTTCTGATCTGCTTGAACATCTATCTTAGGAGACACAAAGCCACATGTACCATATAATTTCACTTATATGTTCAACTGAAGTGGCAGAAACACATCAGCAATGCCCCAAACCAGGGAGGAAACTGGAAAGGGGTGCTAAGAAAACTTTGGGGGTGATGGTAATGATACAAGCATGAGTTACATGGGTAAATACATTTGCCAAAACTCTTTTAACTTAACACTTGAGATGTATGTAACCTCAGTGCTAGTTGAACAGCAATTTCAAAAAAAGTTACTAGCAGTGGGACACGGTAGCATATACCTCTGTGTCCAGCACCTGGGGAGGCTGAGACAGGATGGTTGCAAGTTTGAGCCCAGCCTAAGCAACTTAGCAACTTATTGAGAGTCTGTCTTAAAAATTGTAATAAGGACTAGGGTTGTAGCTCAGTGTTCGATCCCTAGTACTGAAAAAAGTTGCTAGTGCTTATACAAGTTATTTAAAACTACTTGTGACTCAGTTTCCCCAGTTGTAAGACAAAAATGATCATAGAATTCTACTCTGCAAGGCAGCAGTGGGGATCAAATGAGTAAAGTTATGCAAGGTCTTTGAAGCTGTGCCCTGTCTGGTACATGTCAAGTACTGCATAATTATTAGTTGTTATTTCTATTCATGAACCAGTCTTCACTATCAAGCCTCTTTTCCTCCTACTCTATTTCTGTGATATCTTTACCCCCACCTTTTTCACTGTCTTAATTATTTATTCATTGCTGAGACACATCCATACCTTAATGGAGGAAAGATTTATTTTAACTCAGTTTCAGAAGGTCTTGATCCATTCATGAGTGGCTGGCAATGACAGGAAGGGTCTGGCAAAGAACAACTGCTCACAGCATCGTGAGAGAAAGAATCGGGGGCCTCAGAAAAATCTTGGGTAGGAGTTTGTCTTTCTAGGCCATATGCCTGAAATCTAATCTACCACATGCCTGTTCTCTACCAAACACCTATAATCCATCCATCCTGACCAGGCTCCACATACTGACAGAACCTGAAAATTATAATATCCATAACCACAACATTCTGACTTGCACCCCCAAAGACTCACCCCCACCTCCTAATGCAAAATGCATTTAGTCTATTTCTAAGAGTTGCCAAAGTCTTAACAGTTCCAGCACTGCTAAAAAGTCTGAGTCCAAAGACTCTGAGATTCAAGGCCTACTCTTAGCTGTGAGTTCCTGTGAAAAATCAAAGAAAACTTAAACACTCCCAAGATATAATGGCACAGGATAAACATTCCAAATCCAAAAGGGAGGAATAGGAAGATAGAAAACAAGATCAAAATCTAGCAGGCAAGTATTAAATTTTGTAGCTCCATTAAATCCTGTAGCTGTGTGTCCAGCACCTGGGGAAAACTGTGGGGAGATGTGAACTTCAGATGGCTTGGTGGCCCTGGGGTATTATTCTCAGAGAAAAATCTTTTGCTTTTATATCCTTGAATCTTGCTGATTCCTGTTATGCCCTCAAGGCATCTCCTCCATAGTCCTGTTTTAGAGTGCTGACTTCTTTTTAATACTAATCTCTTCAATGACCATGTGCTCTTTTGCCTGAATGTTGCAGTCTCTTTCATTCTGCCATTTTTCTCTGCCATTTTTTTCTCTCATCTTCATTGTAGAAATGGCTAAAAGCCACAATATGTACCGATGTGATGGCCTGGACACCGACCTGCCTTGAAATTTCCTCTGTAGATGTCCACCACCCTTCATCTTAGTTTCAAGCAAAGTCTCAGGACAGGGGCAAAATAGCAACACACTTTTGTACCAGAGCATAACACACATGACTTCTAGAATAATTGGTCTGATCTGCACTACTCTTGGCATTCTGATCTTCTGAGCTCTGACCAGAATTTCCCATCAATATTGGCTTACAGCATTTTAAGACTTCTCTAGCCAGCATCTTAAAATCTTCCCCAAATCATCCCATGGCCTAGTTCCAAAGGCTTCTAAATCACATTTTCAGGTTTAAGTCACAACAATGGTCCCACCCCTGGTACCAATTTCTTAGCTATTTTTTTGTTGAAGAAACATAGTACTTGATATCCACACCTTATGGTGGATAGGAGTTTGTATCATTCCACCACACATACATGTAATCTAATCTAACACATACCTGTCCTTCACCACACACCTGTAATCCTGACCACTTCCTACCAGCACATGTAATTCGTAACATCCAAATACATGAGGATTTGAGGGGACATTACAGATCCAAAATACAGAATTCCATTTTCCTTTTGAGTACATCCTGAGCTGATCATTAAAATTCTCTCTTGGGTAACCAGTTGATCCTCCTGCCCCAACTTTTTATAATGAGTTAGAACCCTGACAATTCTGATCATGTCTCTTCTGCTCCCACGCCTTTTGTAAGTGAGGTCCCATCTTCCAAGTATGACATAAATCAAAGTCTTTCCTGAGTCACTCCCAAAACTTCTTTCCAGTTTTACCTCTCACTGACTGTCTTAGTTACTTTTTTGTCACTGTGACTCAATACCTGACATCCACAACTTAGGGAGGAAAGATTTATTGTAGCTTACAGTTTCAGAAGGGCTCAGTCTGTTCAAGGGTGGTCAGCTGAAAACTGGTGGAAGCAGACAACAGGGCTGGAGTGGGGACAGGGCCATTGCTATAGTTCCAGTGGCAGAGACCCGCACAACGTGGTGGTACAGAGAGAGACAGAGAGGAAGGGCAGAACCAGCCCACGTCCCTCCAGGTCAAGCCCAAAGCACCAGCCCTTCCAACCAGACCCCACCTTCCTACTCTACATGATATCCATAGGAACATGAGGCTTTTGGGGGACACTCCAGATCCAAACCATGACACTGACATTGACATCATCATCATCATCATCATCATCAATCATCACATTTGACTCACAATCCCCAAACCTAGCCTTTGAATCAATATCCAGTTAGTTGCACTATGTGACACACAAACCTTTATTATCTTGTGGTTTTTTTTTAATGTGACATGGTCTTCTTCAAATTCTAAATCCTCCCAAGTGCTAGAATTATAGGAATGTGCCACCACTCTGGCTTTTATTTTTTCCTTTTAAGTTAAAATATCATATAAATGCGATAAAATAGCACAAGTCTTAGGTATACAATTTCATCAAGTTTGAAAAATATGTAACCCACACCCATATTAAGACAGAACACTTCATTACCCCAAACATTTCCTTCATGCCCACTGGTATGCTGGTAAAAGAAAAAAAAAAAAAGTTTATGCTTCCTTCCTGAGGGAAATGCTTTGTTTACAGTGCTTGTTAATCTCCATGGCATGTACACTCCTACCATGATCAATATCAAGCTATTAGTAGCGTGTCACTGAAAGCAGAGTAGGCAGAGAGACTTAGGAGTTTTATGTTGTTTTGTTTGCTATACTGAATATTGAACCCAGAGCCTTCACCCAGAGCTACATCCTAACCCCTCCCACCCCACCTTTTAAAAATTTTGATACAGGATCTTGCTAAGTTGCCTAGACAAGGCTTGTATTTGCAGTTCTCTTGCCTCAGCCTCCCAGAGTGCTAGGATTGCGGGTATGAGCCACAACATCCATCTCTCAAAAACTTTTTGTGAACCAGAACAAGGCAAGTTTAGCACTCTATGACTATGCTTTTAGGATGGTTTCTGCTTGTTCTAGAGCTTCATAAAAATGAAATGTTATAATATGTATGTTGGTCCTTGGTATCTACAGAGAATTTATCCTAGGACCCTGTGTTAGTTACTTTTTCATTGCTGTGAGTCAATACCCAACATACACCAATTAGCAGGGGAAAAGTTTATTTTAGATCACAGTTTCAGAAGGTCACAGTCCAATCATGGGCAGCTGATCATAGTGGATGCACATGGCAGAGGCAGAGGTCAAGGCAATTTTTCACAACACTGCAAACAGGAAGCCATGTCAAGACAAGTCAACTCCAGTCCAGAAGGACGGAAGGAAGCAGTGTATATCCTTCTGGGTCGCATCCCAGTGATCCTCACCTTCTGGATCCAGCCTCCCCACATGCCTGTAAACCAGTCCACACACGCATAATCCACTTGTCCAGACCAGACCCGACCCCAATCTCCTAACAGCACATGGTTCCATAAACAATCTATAACATCCAAATACATGAGACTTTTGGGGGACATTCCAGATCCAGACCACAATAGACCCCCCACCTGCCTCACACCAAAATCTGTACATGTTCCAATGCCCTTATATTTAAAGGCACAGTATTCATACAGAACATATCCACATCCTCTTGCATATTTTAAATCGCCTCTAGATTACTTAAAATGCCTAATACAATGTAGTGCTATACAAATAGTTATCATACTGTTTTGGCTACAGAATAATGACAAGAATCAAAATCTGTACATGTTTAATACTTTTAAATCTTCTGAATCTGTGAATGCTGAATGTATGAACAAAAAGGGTTGATGGGACTCATTTTGTCTGAGATTCATTCATGCTTTTATATGTTACATATATCAATGGCTCGGGGTTTTTTATTACCGAGTACTGTTTCCATTGTACAGAAGCACTGTACTTTATCTAGTTTCCTCTTGATGAACACTGAGACTGTCCCCAGTGTTTGGTGCTATAATACAATGAGCTGCCGGGAACATTCTTGTGCAAGTCTTTTTCATGGACGTGTGTTTCCCCTTCTCCTGGATCAGTTCTTACTAGTATGGTGGCTGGGTTCTAAGGCAGGTGCAGGTTAAAACTGTCAGGCTGATTTACACTTTCACCAGCCACATATTTGTGTTCGGACCAATCCATGTCCTTGCCAATATTTGCTGTTGTAGGAATCTTGATGCCTTAGTCCATTTTGTGCTGCTGTAACAAAATACCACGGACTGAGTACTCAGTTTATAATGAAAAAAGTTTATTGGCTTACAGTTCTGGAGGACTAAGAAGTCCAAGACCAAGATGTCAACATGCGATGAAGGTCTTCTTGCTGTGTCATTAACACAGTGGAAAGTATCACTTGGTGGAAGGGAAGGGAAATGAGAATGTGAGCGATAAGGAATCCACTCCCAAAACAGTGGCATTAATTCATTCCACATGGCCTACTCACCTCTGAAAGTCTCCACCTCTAAAGACTCTCATTCTAGCAACTCAGTTTCAACATAAGCATTGGAGAGGAAAAACATTTTAACCACAGCATATCACTTTAAAAAGAACCCCCTGGGTAATACTTTTGAATAGCTTCATTCAGGAATCACTAGGCCAGACTCATTGCTACTCTCTATTAATGGCTAATATTTAGTGAGCACTTATTGAATGTCTGGGTCTACCCCAAGCGCTTTAACATGTTGTGCTATTTAAGCCTCAGAACAGACCTATGAAATAGGTACTATTATCATTAGCTTTCCTATTTTATAGGAGAAGAATTAGGCACACAGAGTTTAAGTAATGTGCCTAAGGTCACACAGCTTAAAAAAATGGCAAAATCTGGGTTTGAAAACAGGCAACGTGTCTCTGGGTTCATGAGTTTAACCACTGATCTAGATCTGCCCACACAAATTCTGTATGCGATGTTATTGGCACTGCACTGGATTTAATCACTAATTGTTATATGTATAACAAAATTATTTATGTAGGTGTGAGGAAACAATTTAAGTCCCAGTCATCAAAGATCAGGTCAACGTTCATATCTTTCATCAAATTTTCTGACTCCTTTCTCTCTCCTCCTTGTCTCTGTGGAATCCCTCAGTATAATCATTAGCCTTTCAATTTTATGAAAAATTTGGTTTGTCTTTTATCTGTTGTCATTTCCACTCGATTTGTTGGGTCACTGAGAGCAGGGTCATGCTGTGTTTATCTTTCTATTCCTGGTACATTTGTTGACTTGAATTTAGTGTTTTTCTACACATGCGATAAGCAGGATCACCAAAGTCCTTTAAAAGGAGCGATTTTATTGGGAAATAACAAGAGGGAACAGAAAATGGGTAGTCTTTCCCTAGGAAAAACAAGAGCAGCAGTTTACTGTCCTAATGCTAACTAGACAGGGAGGAACTGTCAGTCCCAGGAGCCCCCAGGCTTGTCACATCAGGCAAGGGAAAGCATGCTATTGGCACAGTTAATTTGCCAAGTAAGCCCATCTCTTCTACCTGGATGCCTCCTCAAAGGTCTGTCTTACTTGGTTGGACCCACTGGTTAGCTTTTAACTAGTAGCAAGCCTACCAAATTATACTCTTTTTTTTCATCCTCATTTATAAAAAAGCTACATAATTGCAGGGCCCCAGTGCACAATGAAAATGAAGGGATTCTGTTAAAATCCTATTTAGAATTTCAAGATAGAAACAGTAGGCATTAGACCATGCATGGCTGTTTGACTAAGTGCACAGGTCCTATGTCCTTGAAGCCAGCCTTGACGAAAGAGAACAGAGTTCTCTGCAGTCAAAAAAAAACAATTACAGAAGGCTGTGTGTGGAGACAACTTATCTCCCAGCCCTCAAAATCCTTTCTTAATGTAAGCCTTGCTAAGGAAGAAACTACCTCATGTTCTGTACTGTATTGAGGGTCAATTGCCAGCAAACTCCCAGTGGTTACAGGATGCACTGTATTCTACAGATAGATGTTGGAAATCCCATTCCCAGCACCTACCCATGAAGATATTTGGAAACAAAGTCTTTGTGGATGGTCAAAATGAGGTCGTTAGGGTAAGCCCTAACGTAATATCCTTATTAAAAAGGAAAATATGGATACTGAGATTGATGTGCAAGATGATCTGAAGGCACACACACACAAATAGGAAGAAAATCATATGAACAGGAAGGCAGAGATTGGAGTGATGCATCTATATGCCAAAGAATGCCGAGAATGGCCAGCAAGCCACCAGAAGCTAGGGGAGTAACTCAAAATGGTCTCCCCCTCACTTCCTTCAGAAGGAACCAACTCTGTCCATCAACTCCATCTCACACCTTCAGCTTCCAAACCACAGAACAGCAAATTTTTGTTGCTTAAGCCACCTAGTTTATGCTACTTCGTTATGGCAGCTCCAGAAAATTCATATGCCCCTCCACCCCTCAACCGGAGCAAGCACCTCCTGTTACCCGTCTGCCCTGGGAAAGCTCCTGTCACTCCTGGAAAAACAAAACAAAACTGATACCTCAACAGGATTGGGACAAAGATGGGGCCATGAGAATGTCAGTTTTGTTTTTTCAAAATTCTCTTTTCCTACAGAAATAGAGGACCTACAACAGAGAGGTCTTTGTGGTCTTGTCTCAGGAATCTGACATCCCTGCCCTCGTCTCTGCCCCAATTTAAAGGAAGCAGGTGCTGATGTCTTGAGTAAAATTGATGCCCCTTTTGAGTGTCTCCCAGTGTGAGTGGGACTGTGATTGGTTTGCTATTCATATTAAGAGTTCTGTCCCACACTAGAGGGCAAAACTTGTTCAATCTGGGGTAACAGGCACATTGGCAGCAGGTGTCTGGAGGTCTCTATCCTCTCAGCCGGAGGCAGCAAAGGGGCCAGCTTCTCCTGGTCTTTCTGAGATGCCCTCAGCGGAGCCGCTGCTACCCTGGCGGGAGGCTTCCCCTGGAAGACAGGTTGAGATCACGGGGCTGAGTGGGTTTGGGCCTACGGTCAAAAAGAAAGGGGAGATGCTTTGTAAGGAAACAATTTGCAGAGACTGCTCAACCGGCCCCCTACTTGGGCGACTGAGCAACCTAAGCTAGAGAGCGCCGGTCTCAGGTGACCACAGGGGAGAGGATGAGGGAACAGCTCCCCCAACCGTGGCCGCTGCCCCGGGGTTCCAGAGCTGCAGCCGCGACTCGGGATGACGCAACGGCAGGGGGTTGCATCAGCCCTCGCCTACGTCCTCGGCCCGCCCTTCTGCCGCGCGGATCCGGACGCTGATTGGGCCACGTTGGGCAGTGACCTCTGCCTCAGCCTATGGGCGGCAGCCACAAGGAGGGCCGCCTGCAGAGCCTGGGCGCGGAGTCGCTATAAAAGGCGCCCGAGGCGGGGGCGCGCGCTCCGGAGACGAGCTGTCGTTGCGGGCGTTTGTGGCACCGTTTGCCTGGCATCTTGGAACGCAGTCGGACTAACCGCTCTATGCCCATGGAGCCCGAGACGGAGCCCGAGCAGGTCACGCTCCTGGTGAAGAGCCCTAACCAGCGCCACCGCGACCTGGAGCTGAGCGGCGACCGCGGCTGGAGCGTGGGCCACCTGAAGGCCCACCTGAGCCGCGTCTACCCGGAGCGCCCGGTAAGCGGGGGCCCTGGGGCTGTCGCGTTCGCCTCCCCTCGCCTGTAGCCTCGCCCCGCGCGGCCCTACCCCGACGGCCAGTTCTCCGGTCACTTTGGCCAGGCGTGCTTCCCCGCTTCCCGCCCCATCGCCATAGGCGTCTCCCCTTCCTGCCTAGGGACTGTCGTCCCTTCGGGCCGAGCCACCTTTGCCCCGACCTCCCGACCGGCTGCCGACCCACGGCGGCCACGCTCCTGCCGCACCTCCCCGGCCCCTCCTGGCCCTCCTGGGGGGCTTCCAGCCGTAGTCCAGCCAGGGAAACACACGTTTGACCTTGGCTGAGTCACTGCCTTCTGCAAGCCTCAGTTTCCTCCAAACACCTGGCCAAGTAGGTGTTTCTGATTGAGCTTGCACCTCTCGGATAGAGATAAGAAAAATGCTGCAAAGTGGGTTTTCTGAGTGCGACCTCGCAGCCGGAAGAGGAAAGCGCAGGCGTCCACCCCAGGCCAGTGGCCCGGACACGGTGTGCTTAAGTCCCACGCCCAAAAGCAAGACGTGGCTCTTCCCCTCGCGGCCGGCCTTCCGCTGGCTGCCCCGCCTGGCCGCACTCGAGCCGTTCGCTTAGCCCCGGGGCGGATCTCTGTGCCCTTCCAGCAGAGGGTGTTTGGGAGGACGCAGGGAGGAAGAGAGGCGCCTCGCGTCTGGCTTTTAAGACTTCGGTTCCTCACAGACAGAGGGAGACTTCCTCGCTTTGTTTTGGTGGACACAGCTGTCAACAGCACCCACAGCCCCGCCCTCGCCCCGCCCCACCACGTGACGGGGCCTGTGCGCTGGATCTTCCCGTATTTACTTTGTACTCTCGTGTTATGTAAGTGTCAGCAGTGTTCTTGGAACACTAATTTTCGACCACACCGGAGAGGGCATCTGGGCAGGAAAACTGCGTTTTTATCTAAAGATCTGCAGTGTGTAGTAGTGCGTGTGTTGTCTTGTTGTCAGGAAGGTAGACGTGAGTTTTCCTTCTGAGTTGTTATTATGAATTTTTTTTTATTTGCTCGCTCGGCAGTTTCGGTATGGGTGCTTCCAAGAGAGCAGGTTGTCGTGTTGCTGGGAGAGAGGCTGCCAGGTACACAGATAGGCACAGCCCGTGCCGTCTCCAGTTGCATCGTTTTTAAAAGGCCTTGTGTTGAGGAGAGTTGCCTTGAGAAGTTTCACTACTGTTTATTGAGCCTGAAAGCCTAAGATTGTAAAGGAACGATCTCTCAGGCACACAAGTCCGTTTAAAAGTTACTCGGTCGGACGCCTACTCCTTTGTTTTCTGTTTCATAAAATGGTATAATGTGAAGCCCTCCTTTATAATAGTTTTTGCTTAACATGTATTTTTTAAAATCAGCCTTGTAGGTAAGGAATATCAATTCAGACCTTAAACAAAGAGGAAAACAACTCGAATCCACGGACAGCTGTGTTTTCAAACTTTTTTTTTTAAAGGTTTGAAAACTAAAATAAAACTCTCCAAATCTTGCAAGTTCATGTGTACAAGAATTTAGTGAGAAAAGTGATGAACACAGTATCCAGCGTGTTTTTGTTTTAGGTACACAGTGTCCAAAAAATCCTTATGTATGTTAATAAATAGATGCAGATTTTATTTTGTTTTGAACAGCCTGTTTTATAGTGTCAGACATGTCTTCCAAGCCCTTTGGCTAAAATCAAGCGTATAGTGTCAGACCACTTAGCCGGAACAGCCAGCTTTATTCCAAGTTTTGCATAATTGGTTGCTCTGACAAGAGCAGGTCAACAAGTTGGTGGGCTTCTGTGTAATGACTTTGATACAGATCATTTGAAACCTTTCTTTTGAAGTACAGTTTATAAGCTGAGTGTGATGGTGCGCATCTGTAATCCCAGCACTCTGAGACAGGAGGATTGCTGTGAGTCCAAGTCCAGCCTGGGCTCCATAGTGAGTTCAGGACCAGCCTGGGCTACAGAGCAAGACTCTGTCTCAAAAAAAATTTTTTTTTAATTAAAAGGAATTAAAATAGATTTTAAAAGTGAAATTTGTGTGAAAGTATATGGAATCTGTGTGACTATAAAGTCATTGTTACAGAGCAGAGTGGTGGGAATTGACTCTAGCAGAAAGTGACTTTGGATGAGTCTGTTTCTGAGACTCCCCCACCTCACTCCGAAATAGTTATACTGACTCTTAGGGATCTGTTGTGTGAAACATTACCCATACATCATGTTTATAAACATGTTTGAATGTCAGCAAACCCTCCCTGGGGCTTATGTTGAGAATTGCTTCATGTTATTTGAGACAGTGCTTGGGTGGTTTGAGTGAGGGAAGATCTTGGGGATCTTCTCAGTCTTCTCTGGGGCCAAGCAAGGTTTTGAAGTTAGTTGCTGTAGGTGTTCCAAACACCACGTGGGTTTTAGTGGCAGAAAGTCTCCCTGGAAGTGAAGTTGATATATTGCCACAGTTTTGGGGGACTTGAGATAATTTGCCTTCCTGTGTGTATTTGCTTGCTCGCAGTCAGTTTAAAGTTCAACACTTTCTAAATAAATGTTTTGGACATGCAGTCGTTCAAAAAGTATTTTCCTGCAATGCTGGAGGAAAGCACATATGAATATTATTTGTATGTGACAAAAAAATTCATAGTCAATACACAGAAGCCCACCAACTCGTTAACCTGCTCTTGCCAGTTTCTTTTGTGTTTGGAAACTTGTCAGGGCTGAATGCTGACCTGTGTTCTTTTTCCCTATCAGCGTCCAGAGGATCAGAGATTAATTTATTCTGGGAAACTGTTGTCAGATTACCAGTGTCTCAGGGACTTGCTTCCAAAGGTAGTTTTATCACTTATATATTAATTTTGAAATATTTTAAAGTACTTAAGTTGAATTCATGGCCTAAGGCACATCTTTATTTCTTTAGCAGGAAAAACGGCATGTTTTGCATCTGGTATGCAATGTGAAGAATCCCTCAAAAATGCCAGAAACCAGTGCACAGGTATGCAGTGTCATGATTTTAACAATGTGTGTCCTTCAGATGTTCAAGGGGGCTGTAAAGGAAGCTTGATCAAACTCTTACCAGAGGTTTTATAGCCTTCTTACCAAGTAATGTAGGTGTGTTCATCTTACAGCCTGCTCCTCCCCTGTTTTGAGAGAAGAAGAAACTGTCTTGGGCCACATATAATATAATATAGTTAATGTGCTGTATATAAGCACTAAAACTTTCCTCAAATTTTTTTCATTATAACATTTTTAAAAATCAAGGGAAAGAAAGCAGCAGACTGCAGGTTGGAGACACCTGGTTAGAAAAACTTTGTCTATTCAGATGTTATCAGGAATTAGAAACTGTGTTACCAGCACAAAGGAGAGTTTGCTCTAGTGGCATTAAACTCTTCCCTTAGTGCTCATGGAAAAGTAATGATACAAGTGACATGGACTTGTGTGATATGATCTGACCTATAGTTACTTTGTATCCAGAAGGCTGAATAGTAGGGTACTTGAAAATGGGTTTCACTGGACCTGGTACAGGGCAAGTTTTTTCTAAGGAACCATTAATTTTTATAAAGAGTAAAAAAATGAATATATGTTCCCTCTGGAAATTTTTGTCACAATTGTTTGAATAGGAAATAGCTATAGTCTTTGTTAATTGATCTCTTACAAATGTGTGACAGCCAAAAGCATTTATTTTTTCAATTCGTAATGTTTATTTGAATATATAATATTAACCTTTTGATGTAGTAAGGCATTCCAGACTTGTATTACAAAAGAAAATGCAATACAAGAAATCTAGACATAAGAAATTCCCTTTAGGTTCCCGTCTGGGTTGTAATTATAAATTTTGTAGGTCAAATTTAATTTCTAGAGTTAGTAAGTATAGCACCATAAGATGTATAGAGCATTATAAAGAAGCTTTCTCACCAACGATAGCTTCTTGAGAAGATTCTAGGGAGACTGTAGCATAGTTACTCTAGGGGGAAAAACATCTGGATTTTTTTTCACATCTGCCTACCTATTTATACCTGGGCTTCATCCATACTAAGCATGCACCCCACGCCTGAGCAACGTCTTTAGCCCTGGTATTTCTGTGTCATATCGGACAAATTTTAGAATACTTTTTATATAACATCTGCTGTATCTGCTTAATTTTGTTTGATTTGGGGGCTTGGGTAGGGATTTATGCCTTTCATAGCAAAGTAATGATTTTAGCTTTATTTCAAGCAATTGCATCAGATCCTTTGTTCTGATGCTCATATCACACTTAACTTAGGTTGCTGAATCCACAGAGCAGCCCCACGGACCTAATCAGGGACAGTATCTTGGGGATTCCTCAAGTGATGGTTTAAGGCAGAGGGAAGTTCTGCAGAACCTTTCTCCGTCTGGATGGGAAACCATCTCAAGGTGGGTGTTCATAAATAACCAGGTCTATCCTACAGGAATATCCTTCACTGGCATCAGTTTAAGAATACAGTGTATTTACTCCTGTACAATCAGAAGGCTTTTAAGATACATACCTTGTTCTGCTGCTTGGTTGCACTTGTGATAGGAAATTGGGGCTGCTTGAGCTGTTATGGGCTGTGGACAGCTGCGCTGCTGCACAGCTCTGCACTTCGCTTGTTATAACAAAGGGATACAGAAATTGAAGGGAGGAACCAGGCAATGTTTTGCCAAGGACTGTGTTGGAGGCAGCAGAAAGCCCTAGGCTCAATCCCTAGTACCGTGAGAGCCATTTCCAAAGCACAATTAGAGCTTGGTTTCAGAGCAGAGGCAGAAGTATCTGCGTGTTCTGGTGTTTGGATTGTATAGCTCTGGGAACACCTTGTTAAAAAGTACTTTGGGGAAAAAATATTCTAAGTACAAGCTTGAAATTCTCGAATTCTTCTGTCCTTTTCCTAGTAGTTTTTATATTTAATTTTTGATAAAACCAGATGTTTGAGGAAGTATTTTTTTATATAGAAAATTTCAAATATATTCAGAAGTAGAAGGAACTATATAATTAACATCCATACCATCGGCTAGGCTAGAATTTTTGTTACACTTCAGCTATTGGCTTCCTTTTTTAAAGCATTAAAAAGTAATTCCAAGACATCTTGGCATTTCATCCCTCCATACTTCAATATTTAGTTATAGAAACAAGCCCGGTGATGCAGGCTTGTAATCCCAGCACCCTGGCAGGCTGAGGCATAATGTTCACAAGTTTGACTACAACCTGGACATCTTAGCAACTTAGTGAGACCCTGTCTCAAAATCAAAAATAAAAGTGGGCTGAGAACATAACTTGGTGTGCGAAAGCCCTAGGCTCAATCCCCAGTACCATCAGTATAACAATGCCATCATCAAATCTAAAAATTTAAAAGCTCTTTATCCTCTCATTTTCATGCACTTTTATTTCTTTAAGTGATCAAAGACAGTACCATACAAGATGTAATTGAACAGGAATACTGTTTTAGAAATACTCAGATCAAAAGATTGTTAGCATATATATTGGATAATTGAATACATTATTGGATTGAAAAACTTAAAACTGCTTTCTTCTACCTCTACAACTTGAGAATTGAGGCCTGCATCTGACTGACTGAATTTCATTGTGTTTAAGTTTATTGGTTTCATTTGACAAAATTTATTCAGCAGCTAGCATATATAACTTTAAGAATGTAAAATGACCTGTGGGGATGACAGTCAATCCACGATTCTATTGTGATTTCGCTTTTACGATGTGTTGTGAAAGGAGTCACTGTGTAAGAAACACAGCACCCGAGATGACTCCCACTGACTGGCCTGTGAAAGCAGGTGACAGCTGCTGTACAATTGAAAAAGCCTAAGACAAATTAGGTCTCCAGCCCTGCTCCTGGCTAGCTTAGTGACCTCATGCAAAGCCCTGTCTTTCCTGACCTGATGATCCCCCTCACAAGATTGTTCAGTTTCCATCAATCTTTATAGGGTACCAAATGGTCAGTAAGCATGAAGGAGATACCACATGCACACATGACTTTGCCCCAGTATAGATCAGACCTAGGAGCTGATGGAGAAATGGGTTCTGGGAGAAAGGGGAGGAGATATCTTTTGGGAAAGCTTTCAGGGGAAATGTGGTTTTTGAGCTGCCATCTGAAAGATGGTCAGTGAATTTAGGCCTGTAGTGAGACTCAGCAGATCAAATGGGGTGGGGGAGGAGATTTACATCACCTGGAAAAGTTTAGTTTCTTTGTATATCCACGTATGAAACACACAGTGGTCTCCCTACTTCATGATGAAAATCTAGTTCAGGATGAGGGACCTGGACTGCAGTAGGAAGGACTTATCTTCCGGTGCTTTCTGTGTTGCTGACCACAGGTACATCATGTGTCATTTACCATGTAATTGCTCTCTTTCTCCTTATTTGAGTTCTTGATCATAATTTATTTTTTAGTTATTCATACCCAACCAACTCAGAATTAATGTATGTGTGTGTTTCTTTTTTCTTTTTTTCTATCTGTGTGTAGGCCTGAAACTGCCCAGCAGGCATTATTACAAGGCCTGGGGCCTGGCTTCTCTGGGTACACAACTTACGGGTGGCTGCAGCTCTCTTGGTTCCAGCAGATCTACGCACGACAGTACTACATGCAATAGTGAGTCCTTTCTGCCATAGTGGGTGTGACCAAGGTCCCTGGGATCTGAGTGAAATACCATTGGTTGAGAGTGGAGGGATTAGTGTATTTGCACAAGTCTGCAGAGCCCTACCATTCCTGGTTCTGTGGGTAGAGTGGAGTGTAAATGGTAGTTGCTACCAGATTTTTGTTTGCTGGGGTGCTTATGTCTGATACCTTTGTTTCAAAATGTTGCTTCCGTTTTAATTTATGGTAACTTTAAAGTATTATGGAGATTGTAATCTGCTAAAGCATGATAATTTTATAGTGACCTTGATACTTAATTCCAGATGAAGTTTACCATATATCGTCTCTTTTTGAAAAGGCATTTATATATACAACTGGTAGCAAAGTTCTTCTCCGCTAAGTTGAAGAGAAGTCAAGTGTGAATATACCTATGTATTAACATAATTGTTAACAGTAAGAGACCTTTGTGTGTGTAAGGTTGTGAGAACTCTAGTCTTCAGAGTCTTCGTCTTTGTTCTCATCAAACTCTGCCTCTGTTATTTTTTAGTTTAGCTGCTACTGCTGCATCAGGAGCTTTTGTCCCACCACCAAGTGCCCAAGAAATACCTGTGGTCTCTGCACCTACTCCGGCCCCTGTTCATAATCAGTTTCCAGCTGAAAACCAGCAAGCCAATCAGAATGCTGGTCCTCAAGTAGTTGTTAATCCTGGAGCCAATCAAAATTTGCGGATGAATGCACAAGGTGGTCCTATTGTGGAAGAAGATGATGAAATTAATCGAGACTGGTTGGATTGGACCTACTCAGCAGCTACATTTTCTGTTTTTCTCAGTATCCTCTACTTCTACTCCTCCTTGAGCAGATTCCTTATGGTCATGGGGGCCACTGTTGTCATGTATCTGTAAGTGATGGTTTTTCTCTTTTCCTCCCCCTTTTCTGCATATTGTGCTCTACTATAACTGAAATCAAATACAAATTTTCTCTTCAAGTGTCCAGTCATTGAGGAAGATTTGTATGAACAGTATGTCATGCTGGCACTTTCAATGCAGGGAACTCATGGCTTAGTTGTGTGTTCCCTAGAACATAGTACTTGTGTGTTAAAACAATATTGTCCTCTTCTCCTCTAGAGAAGTTAGTATCCAGGCTCTGAACCACAGTAACATAGCCATATTTGTTTTGAATAAGGATATATTTGTCTTTATCTGGCTACACTTGCCATCTGGGATTAAGATCAGGTGCTAACTATTAGTTTTACCCCGAAGGGCCAGGAAACCTTCACAGACTTGATACTTGTCCTTAGCTATGAACTAGAACAGTAGTTCTCAATTCATTTTGTACCACTCCACTGCCCTAGCGAACATTTGGCAATGCCAGGGAGTCATATTTGGTTATCATAACAGGAAAATGGTTGGCTGGCACCTAATATGTAGAGTCAGGGATGCTGCTAAGTTTTCACTAGTCTATAGTTCCAAGGTAAACACACCCAACACAGTGTGTCATTGATGCCAAAATTGCAAAAGTCTGGCTAGGATGGTAGGTTTTTGTGTTTGAAACTGAAAGAAACATTTTTTTCTTCATAATAAATAGATTTCCATTTTAGATTTTTTTATATAATTGTTAACATTTTGTCATATTTTTTTGAAGACTTGGATTTAATTATAATAGATTTTCCAAATGAACTAGTCAAATTCTTTGTGTAATCCCTAGGATTATATATTTAAGTGGCCAAATCTAGGTCATTATTGTACTATGTTAGATATATAGCTTTGTGTGTGAGTATATTTTACCTTTACCTCTTCTTTTGAGGTTTCCAAGTATAAGGTTTATTTCAGATAAACAAGCATCTGGGATTTTTTTTGTTTGTTTTGGAGACAGGGTCTCTGTAGCTCAGGCTGGTCCTGAACTCACTATAGAGCCCAGACTGGCCTTGGATTTATGGCAGTCCTCCTGCCTCAGCCTCCCAGTTCTGGGATTATAGGCATGCGCCACCCTGCCTAGCTTATGTGGTGCTGGGGAACTGAACTTGGGTACTTAGTGCTTGACTTAGCACTTGGTAGGCAAGCACTTAAACCGCGGAGCCATTCCTCCAGCCCCAAACAAACATCTGTTAAGCGAGTACTGTGTGCCAGATGCTGCATTGTTGCTGATGAGTGAAACTGGCCCATGAAATGTCCCTAGACAGTGCTGAATGGGGCTGCAAATGGCCTCAGTGGAGGCATCTAATCAGGTTATCACAGGTATTGTGGGTTTGATACTAGTGAGATCTTAAAACATACTTTTCACAGAGAAGTGGGGATTTCTGTGTATCCTCCTTGTTTTCTTCTCCCGGGTAGGCCTGTGACCGATACAACCTCCCTGCTGAAAGGAGTAGAGCTTTGATTCTTGAGGAGACCCCACTGTGATGTTAACTAAGGCGGACTATTTTCTGCTTCTTTTGAAGGCACCATGTAGGGTGGTTTCCTTTTAGACCCAGGCCGGTTCAGAACTTCCCAAATGATGGTCCTCAAGAAGCTTTGAATCAGGACCCGAACAACAACTTGCAGGTACAGAGCCTCTGCCGAGCCGAGGCAGCTGGGTGTGGTATGCCAGGCCCTCCATTCCTTAACTGTGAGATCTCCAGTCTATACTTTACCATTTTATTAGGCTAAGTATTTCATGATTTTTTTTTCAATTTAGGGTAGCCGATGTTTTTAAACCTCTGAATGTGTTATAAATCTATCAGATATCTTTGTCATATGGCAATTGGCATTTTTGCATGTGTAAATGTGTTTTTAGACCCACATTTTGAAAATCCAGTCGTCTGAGAGAGTGTGCTATACCATGGAAACTAATGGGAAGTTAATCTATTAAGAACATAAGCACAACTCAGCATAGATTTTCTGGAAAATAATGCACAGAAATAAAATTTTTATTAAGGAATATTTATGCATTATCCTAAGGAATATAATTTTATGACAAGGTGGTCTTTGTAATTTATTTTCAGAACCCTGGGTTTCCATTGTTTTCTTTACTCAGAACTGCCAGAATTAGAAGAATATCTGCTTTTAATTAGGGGACTAATTATTTCATTAAGTTTAATAGTAGATTGTCAGGTTACCTCACTCGCTGTGGTGCTAACTACCAGGAATCCTCAAAACTGTGAAAGATCAGCAGCACAGTTGTGCTGTGAAGCCCAGGACCACCCTGCGGGGAGAATGTCACTTCCAGGGGCAGCTGGTGAGCCAGTCTGAAGGCTTGACCTATAGGGCAAGAGCCAAGGATTCACTTTGTCCTCTCCTAACATTACTCGGGTGTTTTGCACAGCCCTAATTATTTTCTCCTTGTGTTTCCCTACGTGTAGGAAGGTGATCCTGAAACTGACGTCCCCAACCACCTGTCCCCAGACCAGGATATAGTGGACACTGAGCGGACCAGCCCTTCATTTATGAGCACAGCATGGCTTGTCTTCAAGACTTTCTTTGCCTCTCTTCTTCCAGAAGGCCCTCCAGCCATAGCAAACTGATGGCCCTTGGTGCGCCTGGACTAGAGGCTTTGACAGGCATGGACTGGACATTGACTCCAGCTGGATTTTCTGGCCTGAATATGACATGACAGAGTCATTATATGCTTTTGTGATGAAGCAAAAGCAGAGAGTATGACAGGAAGCCATGATACAAATTGATGAACAAAAACACCCAGGCCTTCTCATGTCTTTATTCTGAAGAGCTTTAATATATACTATATGTAGTTTAATAAGCACCGTAGGTAGAAGGCATTCGGTATCGCATGTTTATAAAGCCTGAGGACTGTCTCAGACATTTGTGTCTGCATGTGTGTCTGTACATACAAGTCATAGGTGCAGAAATGGCTCTGCTGGGATGATTCGATTCCTGTTGGAATGTTTAAATTACACTAAGTGTACTACTTTATATAATCAGGGAAATTGCTAGACATGTTAGCAGGACTTTTTTAGGAAAGACTTATGTATAATTGCTTTTTAAAATGCAGTGCTTACTTTAAACCAAGGGGACCTTTGCAGAGGTGGAAACCTTTGCTGGGTTTTCTGTACAATAAAGTTTTGCTATGAATGACTGTGGTAGAGACTCCTGATATCCTAGCAATTTAGCATATCCATTGTCATGTGGTAGTCAACATTTGAGGGTTTTTTTTTTAATAAAGTTTTATTTAGCAGTGAACAATGAAAAGGTAAGGACATGAAAGTTTCTCTCCCCTTTCTCTCTCTCTCTCTCTCTTTCTCTCTCTCTGTCTTTTTGACTAGAGATACAATACATGGCCTCACACATGCTAGGCAAGCGCACTATCACAGCAGCAGCCAGGTCATGAGTTTTAATTTACTAAGTCTCTTCTTGTGTCTGCTTCTATTTCCTGATTTAAACATTACAGACTTACACAGGAATCCACTGAGATTAAAGTCCCAACATTTAAATTTAGTGGCATTAAATATCTTTTTTCTTGGCAATTGTGCAATAGTTTACCCATTCAGATGGCCCACTTTTGCAAGCTGAGTTTACTTTTTGTGATTTTATTTTTGTAATTATTGATTTCATGACTATCTTAAAAGACAAACTTTCTGTATTTTACATGAAAATTTTATGGGTAGACTCCTAAAGGCCTGGTCGGTATTCTGGCAGCATCGTCCCAGACATAGCAGTTGGTACAAAGCGGGGATCTGACGAGCTTTTCTCTGCCTGCGTCACCACCACTGGTCACCACCCTTTATCACGAGCAGCAATTTGGCCTCTGCAACAAACAAATGACAGCAAGAAATTCAGAGGGAACAGCAGGAACGCTGGTGTTCCCTCCAGAGTGACTCACATCCGCAAGCTGCCTGGTGACAACAGGGTGAAGTCATCTCGCTTGGGCTGCTTTTTCGGAAAGTCACCAACCTCCTGATGCTGAAGGGGAAAACGTAGCGCTCGTCGAGATGAACACTGAGGAGGTGGCCAACACCATGGTGAACTACTACACGTTGGTGACACCTGTGTTGCGTGGCCAGCCCATCTGTATCCAGTTCTCTAACCACAAGAAGCTCAAGACCGACAGCTCCCGCAATCAGGCAAGGGCCCAGACAGCACTGCAGGCTGTGAACTCGGTGCAATCAGGGAACCTGGCCCTGGCTGCATCTGCTACCGCTGTGGATGCTGGGATGGTGATGGCTGGGCAGAGCCCTGTGCTTCCCGTCACTGTGGAGAACCTCTTCTGCCCCATGACCCTGGACGTGCTGCATCAGATCTTCTCCAAGTCTGGCACTGTGATCATCACGTTCACCAAGAACAGCCAGTTCAGGCGCTGCTGCTGTATGCTGACCCTGTGAGCGCACAGCATGCCAAGTAGATGGGCAGAACATCCACAATGCCTGTTGCACACTGCACACTGACTTATCCAAGCTCACCAGCCTCAATGTCAAGTACAACAATGACAACAGCCATGACTACACATGCCCAGACCTGCCCTCCGGGGACTGCCAGCCCTCCCTGGACCAAACCATGGCTGCTGCCTTTGGTGTGCCTGGTATAATCTCAGCCTCTATGCAGGAACGGGGTTCCCTCCCAACACTGGGATGCCAGGCCTGGTAGTGAAAGCCTGTAATCCCAGTACTCTGGGAGGCTGAGCCAGGTGAATTGCAAGCTGCAGGTCTGTCAGTCCCTGACATACATAGAGCACTGGCACCTCTGGCCATCCCTTTGGCAGTGCTGGCAGCAGCTGCAACAGGCCACATCCCCATCCCTGGCCTGGCCAGAGCAGGAAACTCCATTCTGCTGGTCAGCCACCTCACCCCGGAAAAATTTGCATCCCAAAACCTCTTTATTCTTTTCAGCGTGTATGGTGGCATGCAGCGGGCAAAGATCCTCTTCAATAAGGAGAATGCACTGGTGCAGATGGTGGACGGAAGCCAGGCCCAACTGGCCATGCGCCACCTGAATGGGCTCAAGCTGCATGGAAGCCAATTCGCATCACCCCATCCAAGCACCAGAATGTGCAGCTGCCCTGCGAGGGTCAGGGTGTTAGGGCCCTCAGGGCCCGAGAGCCTCAGCATTGCAGACCTTGGCCACGTTCCTTTCCACGAAGAAGCATTTACTGTCTGGAATTTAAGTCAGGTGTTCTGCTTGAAATTTGGATCAGGTGTTGAACCATGGGACTGTTCTAAAGAGGAAGTCCCAAGGTGGGGTGATGGATCTGGAGAGTTTGTTAGCCTATTAGATTGCTTGTATGCTAATGTTAGCCTGTTGGATTGCTTGTACGCTAACGTGTAGCCTATTAGATTGATTGTATGTTAATGTAGGTATGGAAGGGTATTTAAGCTTGGGCTTTGCGGAATAAAGGAGTCGAGTCGAGTCAACGTTCCATGATCATGAGCGTTCGTGTGGTGTCTTTGCCGGTCGAAGATGCCACAAGTGGTGCCGAAACCCAGGATTCTCGGTAAAGTTTGCAGTAGTGCAACGCATCCTGCTTAGCAGCGGGGGGGGGGGCCTGCGGTAGAGCAGCGGAGAATAAAGTTTGCGGTATTGCAACGCATCCCGCTTAGCGGGGGAGGTCTGCAGGTGGAGCAGCTAAGTATTTGCTATTTATAAGATGGGCTCAAAGACGTCTCGTGTCCGCATGGAGGGTGCTTTAAAAGATATCTTGAGGGCTGGGAAAGTACCTCTGAAATCAAAAACAGCCCGGACTGTGCCCTCACTGGAATAGAGGTAAACATTGGGTTAATGAGTGTAAATCAAGACGGGACCATTTGGGTAATCCTTTCGATTTGGATAATCCTTTCCCTCCGGGAAATGGGAGGAGGGGCCCGCCCCAGGCCCCGAAGCAGCAGTGTTATGGGGCAATACAGCTTCTCTCGCAGACAATTCCCTTACATAAAGATGATTGCAAACAACCCCAGGGTATGGCAAACAGTCCTTCAGAAAATGGAATGGACCTGACTCCGTACTTATATGGGGTCGAGGGCATGTTTGTGGTTTTTCTTAGGACGAAGATGGTGCCTGGTGGCTTCCTGAACGACTGGTCCGGACCGCTGAACAGGCTCCTGTGGCAGTTGAACCTGACAATGATGCTGATATCGAGGAGTGAGGAAAATTTCATTGGACCTTTGTTCCAGACTCTTCTTTGTTGCATCCTGCCATATGGAACAAAACGGACTACTTCTTGCTGTATCTTGGACTAATCAAATCCAGTGGACGTATCTTCTTCCTCTTATACTTTTTCCTCAACCGCTTCCCATTCCAGCAATGTATCATCAGTGGGAATGTGGTGGTCTGATTTTGGACAGACAATTGTATGTTTGGAAATTGGGGTGGCTGTCAATACCCCCTATGTTACATGGCAAGATAATGGACAATTTAATTTGACTAATTACATATTGTTTACTGTTAATTTGAAAAGGCATTGAGCCATCCCTAGTTGAACTAACTATTGCTGAAATTGTTGCATATTGGTGCAGCACAAACTGCTGTCGTTACTCAGTATGTTTCCCTCCTGGCCGGATTTTTTCTGTATGTTTGATTTTCCCTGATATTATTTGTAGTGGAATGGAATGATTACAAACTCTGGCTGCTAACATTCATGGTCTTAAGCTATGTGGCAAACCCCCCAGTTTTGGTGTGTAATTGGGCTGGTAGCCAAAGACGGGTAAGATTTCTCTGCATTCAAGACAACCTAAGACAGGATGCATGCTATGCTGCATGTAGTCCAGTGACAGGTAAG